>JABFEB020000097.1:341597-352135 GCA_019775895.2 Stomatorhinus ivindoensis
CCAGAGTGACACGCTTCACCCTAAACGGCCTCAAGAAATATCCACAAAAAGCGGAAGCGACTGTGAAACTGGTCAGTGACACCGGGGAACACGGTGCTGCAGTAACTCTTGGGAATCGCTCCCTGTAGCGTTAAATCAGAGCTGTCGATCCCCTGGATGCCAGGGGCGGGCGTTTCTCACGTCATGCTTCCTAACGTGGACTACTTGGGGAAGAGAAACAGCCGGTTGCAGGAACATGCAGAGCGGGAAAGGAAACGATGACATGCCTACATTTAGAATTCAGCAGAGTCCAAGGTGTGCTTCAGATCAGGGGTGTGATTCGAAAAAGCTGCTGAGACAAGCAGGAAGCCCCCCCCCTCCCAGAGCAGACGCTACTCACCCCAATTCAGGAAGCCACACACGTACTTCTCCTGTGCGAGCGGTGAGGCACGGAACTCCTGGTACACGCCCACCAGCAGGTCCAGCAGCGTCTGCAGACCCACCAGACCAGACCCGCTCGCCCCCCCCTCCCCACCCGTCTCCTGCGGCCCAGAGCCTGTGGACATATTGCCAGTTCCTGTGTCAGCGGCCCATGGTCCCGTTGGAGGAGGTGCCCCCTGATCTCCGCTCTGATTGGCCGCTGGTGGCCTGCCCTGGCTACAGGCTTTGACCTCAGCCCTCCGCCGTCTCTCTCTCTCCCTCCTTCACTCCCTCGCTTCACTGCCGTCTCTGCCTGACTCGCGGTGTCCCCAGCTCTGGCTTGAGCCCTTTTTTGGTGTGTCTCCCTCCCTCCCTGCGCCTCCCCCCGTTTCTCTCACTCCTCTTTTTCACCGTTTTCTGCTTCTTACTGCTAAGGCTCTCTGAGGTCAGCGTCTCTGCCCCAGTGCCACCCGGCCCGGCTCCTTGCTCTCTGCTCCTCGCAGAGGTGACCCTGCCAGGTCGATGTCTCACGCCTCCTCCATGCCCTTAGACCCTGTCTGTTGCCATGGCACCATTCCTCCTCCCTGCCCCGTAAACAGCAGATCCCACTGACTCCACGTTCCTCACGGCCCGTTACAGCCTCACCACTTGTCCCGTGTCTCTCTGACATTGTTTATCTCCGACCTGAGGTCTTTCTCTCTCTCTCTCTCTCTCTCTCTCTGTTACATTCTCTCCTCCCAGTGTTTTTTCTTGGTCTGTTTTTCCTTTCCCAGCTGACAGCCCCCCCCTCCATCTCTCTCAGTCTTGTTTATAAATACTCCTTGGCTACAGAATCCCTCCATCTGTCCTGCTCCCCACCTCTTGCTCTGACAGACAGACAAACGGCACATGACACATTCAGGAATGTCCCCTTTTTCTGCTACACATCCAGTGTTATACAGAACCTTTTACATTTGCCTTTACATGACTTACTTTGTCTGTTTTTATATTACTGGTAACTTTGGCTTCTGTATTTTTGCCTGACAATAAAAGTACCTTTCCGTGGGAGGGTGCGGGGGTCACAGGTTCAGCCCTTTAGCATTCTGTAACAACAGCACCACCTGCTGGAAGCATCAGCGCCCCAGGCGCTGAATCGAGGTGCCGGTGTTGTGAGGAAACATCCTACCTATCGAGCCTTTCTGCGCATGTGCAGTTCCTCCGTCTTGGGATTAGGGTTAGGTTATAGGGGTTAGGGTTGGGGTTAAGGTATGGGTTTTAGGAGTTTTGGGGGGGGGGTTAGGACTATCGATTAGCACACCGGCAGAGACTGAGCCACTCAGCTGCCTTCTGCTATAATTTGATGCTTCCTCGCAGATTCAAAAAGACTTATGCACGCGGTGCATGGCAAGTTCAAGCTGTCTGACTCTCCAAAGCGTGGTTCTATGTTGGATACAGGGTCTGTCTGGGTGAATTTAGCCTGGTCACACTGATATCAAAACTGAATAAACTCTCCGGTCCCCTTGCCCGAATAACGCTGAGAAACAGACAGACTTTCACAATCTCACCCGCCCGTGCTTCTCTATCCCTTCCTTAGGTGCCCTCTAGTGCCCATAATTGGAAAATGCGTTCCTCTCAGATGGCCTTCGCGAGGTACTGCTAATACAAATTAGGCTTCTAAATTACCATCAATCAATAGTCATGACTTGCTTTGTCTCAAGAGATGCCAACTAATAATTTGACCCTACTAGCCCCGGCCACCGCAAGTTCCGTGCCCTTATTTAAACCCAGAACCCATTCAGATTCAGCCAATTCAATCCACATTCACACCCGAAGGGCGACAGTCACCAATTCACTCGGACTGCAATAGGGAGACTCAAGGACTAGAAGGATGCACGTGAACAGAGAGATATATCTGCACAAACACAGCAGGGCATCGATTTTTACTTGTGACCTTGCAGCTGCAGGAACAGTAATTATACTGCCAGTGGGGTCGTGCGGACCAATAAAACGTGCCACGTGACCCGGACTTCACGTCCAAAACCTGTCATGTGACTCGGGCTTCATGCTTAAAATCCCCTCAATTGGCTTAGGCTTCAAATCCAACTGTGTGAACCCGTAATAAATTGTTTTCCACGAGTTGCGGAAAATATTTAGCTGTAAGAAGAAAAACAACGAATTCGTTACATACTACACATATATGTAAACCCCCTGGTTCTACAGTGATGAAAACTGAACCCCCCCCCCCGACTGAAGCCAATTAATTATAACCCCCCCACAAGTCAAGTTTAACATTGTGTGTCACCAGACACGACGCTTCTCGTAAACCCTCATAACCTTGGGGTGGAGGTCATGTGGGGACCGTCTGAGTCAGGCGAGATGAAGTTATTTTACACGAGAGGCAAGTAAAGCAGGGATGACTTTTTTTCTTCAAGTCTGCCCGGAAGTAGTATTTAAAAAAAAAGGATGAAAGTTACTGCAGCACCCTCCTGCTTCAGCTGTCGCAAACAGACTCTTCTCCTTAGGACACGTTCTCAAAGCCGCTGTCATATTTACCGCAAGCAAACCTGCGATGGTGCTGCTGGAGATCTCGCTGTGGGTTATATGCTGTTTACCGTGTCATCGCCAATGTTCATTGGTATTCAGGCAAAGACGACTCCCAGGAATAGAGATGCCAGGTTTACCCCGGAGGTACACCCTGAAAGCAGCTACCTGCTGCCTTGTCAAAAACTGCCTGTTTATGGGTCTTTTCGGTCCGTTAAAGTCCACGCAAAACGTGTCTGAAGCGTGAGCCCAAGTCACCTCTTATTGTACGTTTTTACTGCGGGAAATTCGCTGCAAGGATCAGGTTAAATCTACTCAAAGCCAAAGTTTCATTCGGTTTGTACTTAGTAAATATTGTTATGTGTGAAGGAACACTCAGAAAGAGATAACGCACAAAAGTCACCAGTTGGCTGTGCAGGGGAAGGTCAGGTTCTCGACTTGTGCATAACTATAGTATATCATCTCTGTGATTCACGATCTGGCTGAACTTCCTATTGCACTTTTCATTCTGGGAATTGGACATCCTCAAGTCTGAGAACTTACTGCCTGATCTGCTTTCTTAACAATCTTAAAGCGCAGAATTAAAACCTTTGCACCCCAGTGTAATAAGGTGATTTCTCCAGGTGACAATTTTTTTATGTAGGCCTATATTCGCTACCACGATAAGCTTAGAGTCTAGAATGACTACTTTTCTCTTTTTATACCATTGGCCTAGTATTTTCTCGTATATTCTATAGGAATATCACGACACCTCTTTGCTTTAATTCCAAGTTCACAATCAAGCAGACTGTAGAAAATAGGGCTATTTTTAATGAGTCTCAACTCTGAAGCCAGCAGTTACACTAAGTGTCCACATAGGGGCAGAAAAAACACGAGTTTATACCACTAACTCGGGCATGAACGCGATGTATGTAATCTTATTTACAAATTATACATACGTCCTGACCATTAACAAATGCAGTCTTTTATAGCATAAGCTTTTAAGTGATCCGTGCAACGAGATCTTCTCATAGTGACGGTCAATGGAATACAAATGCTTCTTTTATAAAAGAAGTGAAACGAACATTGCTGCCATTCTGTGCTGCAAATGCCATGAGGGGCCAGTTTAATCCCTGGCAGATGTTTTTAAATGGAAGAAAACCATCGTTACTTTGAAAGCAAACCACAAATTTAATCGGCCCAGTTGAGCCCAAATGCAGCCCAGGTGTCTCATGTTGTATTAACCATAAAAATCTAAGAAGCTAGGATGCTGATTAGGGCCACAACGAAGCCTTCCTGGGATGGTCTGATTTATGTCTGTCTGCAGACTGATTACCGTTACCCGCCTCACTCCATCTCCATCACGTCCAACCATAGTGGTGTTCGGCCCACTCTGACACCCTGTGTGATGTCTGACTACACCTAGGACACGTGGAAACCAAGCGGAAGATGGAGGAGAGACTCATGGGAGACAGATAGCTGGCATCATGTAAGGAGAAAACGCAGTACAGATATACCAATGTCCTCCAAGGTAATGAGACGGCCTTTAAAACTTTCCACATGGAATCACATGTCTATTTGCAAATCGGAATGGTTGGGGCGCTGTCATGTTGTCATAGTAACAGCAGGCTATACCGCCTCACCCTCTAAGCCCCCCAGAAGTGGGTCCACTTGGGTGGCCTGGCGGACATCGTATCCACACCCTGCTCCGACCTGGGCCTCCGGGGGAGAGCCGGAACTGTGTGCTGGGAACAGCTGTCTGGGAGGTGAACGTTCCCAGTGTCGGGAATACGCGGCTCTCTCCCCTTACAGGACTGGCCTCGCTCCTGAACTGCGGAATGCAGACGGAGACTCGGGTCAACAGCAGGCAGGAAAGGCGGCTTCAGTGTGCGAAGGGCTCAGTGTCTGTGTGTGGGTGGTGGATTAAATGTTAGCGGTGAGAGAAGGGAAAAAGAGGGACAGAAGATGGAGAAAGACTGAAGGTAGTCACCTTTCTCCTGAGAGGGGCCAAGTTGGTCTGAGTCTGATAGCAACAAGACAGAGAAAGTTATGAAAGAGAAAGAGGTCGGTCGGCCTGTAGGATGAAGAAACAGTGCCAAACTGAAAACCGCGCCTCCCCCTTCCTTATCCTCCCCCCTCCCACCCCCTGCCAGTCGCAGTCACCCTGTCCTCTCTCCCCTCCTCTCTTCCATGTTAATCAGATCCAGATGTTGTGCAGGGCCAGGCTCAGTGATCTCCCCACCGCTGCAGCTTTGTCTACCTCTGTACTCTCCCTGTTTCTGCTCTCCCCCGGATCTCCTGCTTTTCGTTCGCCCCCGCTGCCGGTCCACCGTCGGACCCCTGCCCCCTCCCACTTTCCCTCCATCCCCTTCCCAGGAAGTGCTCCAGGTTCCTGGCCCGAAGGCCACATGCCTCTCTAACAGCATCCAGATGGAAGGATGGAATAAGTAGGACTGAGAGGAATCAGGAAAGAAAGAGAAACACTGCTGGGTTGGGGGGCAGGGGGGGTCTGCTTAGATGACTTTAAAAGTCTCTCTCTCTACTAGATTCTCATACACCTCAGTCTGCAGAGGGGGTTGTCAGCTCACTCCTGCTGACCCATGTGTCTGTTCACCTATGACTCACTGCCTGCCCGACTTCCTGCCTGACTCTCTCACTTGCATGACTCTTCCCGACTTCCTGCCTGACTCTCACTTGCATGACTCTTCCCGACTTCCTGCCTGACTCTCTCACTTGCATGACTCTTCCCGACTATCTGCCTAACTCTCACTTGCATGACTCTTCCCGACTTTCTGCCTGACTCTTTCTCACTTGCATGACTCTTCCCGACTTCCTGCCTGACTCTCACTTGCATGACTCTTCCCGACTTCCTGCCTGACTCTCTCACTTGCATGACTCTTCCCGACTATCTGCCTAACTCTCACTTGCATGACTCTTCCCGACTTTCTGCCTGACTCTTTCTCACTTGCATGACTCTTCCCGACTTTCTGCCTGACTCTTTCTCACTTGCATGACTCTTCCCGACTTTCTGCCCGACTCATCTTGCACTGCCCGTGTTTCTTACATGGCCCTTTGTGATTTTCTTGCACGGCTCTTGACTTCAGCTCCCCTTAGCTCTCACACATCCCGGCTATCCGTGCACCGCCTCCGCTTCCTGTGCTCCTGCCCCATGCTCAGCTCAGGCCTGCAGACAGATCGCTCTTTGTTCTCTCGCTCCTGACAGAATCCCCTTCCCGAGTCTGTGAGTAGTGCTCGACATTAAACCGCAGCCATATGCGTCTGCATGTGGGGGTATGAGTGTTCATTTCTGCGTGCATGTGTCCTCTGAGCCTGTCTGGCCATCAAATGTGTGTGTATGTAGGGGGGGTGTCTGCACACTGTGAGAACTAGGAGTTGTGCCCTATTCCCTTTGGTGCTGAGGGAGGATGGGCCGTACCATGTCTGTCATGCAGCATGGGGGGAACAGGGGGCATGATCCCATGCCAGCACATAGAGGAGTCCACAGTATCCCCAATGGTACCAGCTCCCGAGTTACTGTCCACCATGTGACATCCCAGAATCCTTCTGTGCAGATCCATCTGTGTAAGCGGATTCTTTTATTTAAAAGTGGGTGGAAATAAGAACACAGCGACCTCATCATTAAACCAAAATCCTCTGCTCCATGTGTACCAACGTTCCCTAACCTGGCTCAGCCTGCCTGCTGCTTCACTCTCAGAACAAAATAATAACTCAAAATAGACTCTTTGTGCAACACAAGACCGACGGCTACTTTGAGATGGAGATGTGGACAGGGGTGAGGAACGGAGAAAGAACCTTGGACCAGAACAGGGGTGGGGATGTAGACGTAACCGTGGCCCAGGACAGATGGGTGGAGGTGCAGGGCGGGGGCTCTGCAGGCTCCAGACTCAGTCTGCCCGCCATAACCCTTCCTCTTGAGAAAATAAACCATTGACTGTAAGATCACAGCTATTTATTTACACATTTTATACAGGCTGCACGTCGTTATGTACACATTTACAGGTAGGGCGGCGCAGACCAGCGGATCGGCGACCTTGGTGGTTGTGGCTGGGATCAGATCCCAGGAATGCTTTAATGGTAGGTTTATCCTGGTCTTCCCTGCCAACGGCTCCCATTTGCGGCCTTGGCCCGACTTGTCTAGTGGGGATGGGCAGGGCCGGGCCGGGCCGCCCCCTCTCTTACTTTTCAGCCTCTTCCCCCAGAGCCTTGCCGTTCAATAGACCTCCACACTTGGAGCCCCTAAATCAGCGAGGGGGGTCTGTGGGGCACCTACAGCAGTCTTGATATCCGACGTCTCTTCCTGTTCCCCGGCAGGGGTCTTGTGACCAAAGGGGTTATGGCTCACAGTGGCAGCATGGAGGGATAAAGAGAGCCGGTCTGTCTGCATGCCAGGGGGGTGTGGCCCCCGCCTCACACGGTGGTCATGACCTTGAGGGAACCTGTTCGGAAACGCAAGATCTTCTTTTTCAGCGCATGGGAGGCCTTGATCTTGACGAAGGCTTTGGGCTGCGTTGGGGCCCCAGGCAGGGCTGGCGGGGAGGGAGGGGCCAGCTGAGGTGGCAGCTGTTGGGGCCACACCAGACCACCGCTTTCATCAGAGTCACTGGAAAGGGAGGAGGAGCCGGGGGACTCGGCCTCACTCAGGCTGGACTCGGACTCTCCCGGGGCAGGAGGCCCATCGTCCGGCCTGCACATCAGTGCATGCTCCAGGTACTCTGGGTGGGGGTGGGGGTGGGGGTGGCCATGGGGAGGCCCGTGTGAGTATGGGTAGGGAGGCCCCGCTGCCCGCGGCTTGCGAGGGCGCCGGGCAGAGCCTTGCTCCCCTGGGTGCTCGCCCTCGTCTTGACTGAGCTCCAGAGTGGACCGCCAGCGGCGGTAGCTGGAACTGCCCTGCGGGGGGCGGCGGCTCTTGGTCGGGCCTCCCCTCCCGCCATCGCGCTCCACGGTGTTGTACTTCCTCTCGGTGCCCCCCCGCTGTCCCAGAAGGCTGTTCTCTGACTGCGAGCGGCAGGCCTTACGGCCGGGCTTGCGGGAGGCTGCTCGTTCTTCACTGAAGCGACATTTCTTGGGCGCGGCCCGGGACCGGGGTTGGGGCTGCTCGGGCGAGTAGCCCGCCCTCCCGGGTTTAGGGGCCGCCGGGGGCCGGTGTGTGGGCGCCCGGCTGGGCGTGCGGCAGGGCTGCGCTGGGATGTACTGGGCGCTCACCATCCGCTCGTAGGACGACGGCGAGTCAGGGGCTGGGTAGCTGGGGAAGTGTTGGGGCGAATCGGACTCGCTGGCGCTTGGGTCGGGGCCCCCCCCGGCATAGTCGACAGAGGCGGAGCGAGGCAGCCCGGTGAGGGCCACTTGCCTGGGCCGGGCGTACATCGCGGGCAGGGCGTCCTCCACAGGCAGGGCCGCGTAGTGCTGCTCATCCAGGCTACGGCAGGCCCAGGCTTGGCCCTCCAGCCCTGGTGAGACGTTACGCAGCTCGGGGCCTAAGGGGGGCTCCTTGCGGCACAGGCTGCTCTGCCGGACCACGCCCCTAGAGTCGGGGGGGCCTAGGCTGGTGCGTGGTTTGACGGGCCGCTGGGGTAGGGCTCGGCGCTGGATTAGACCCAGGATGTAGCTCTCCACGCGCTGGGCCTGCTTATAGTCCTCGGCTGTGGGCTCCCCCTCCAGCTCCGAGGGGCAGTGAGAGTCCCACAGCCAGGGGTCCTCCTCCGCCGCTCCCTCCGCGATGCCCTCCAAACAGGGGTACGGGGCAGAAAAGGAGCGCGGGACTGCGGCCCGCGACCCCATGTCCAGCATCCCGTCCCGGTTTGCTCCGAAAGCTTCTCCTGGAGACGAAAGACACAGCTTGAGGCCGAGCCGACACGCGTGTTCGCTTGCATGTTTTCCCGTGATTGTATGATCTCTACAGCAGCTGTAAGAATGGGAGTGTGTGTGTCTGCAGTGGTGTAGTCATCGCTAGTGAGCTGTGAGGTGGTTCAGCCCCACCAAGGTTAGAATCTTCATTATTCATTGGGGGGGGGGGGGGAGGCCTGAGTTTGTCATGTAATAAATACTGCAGCTGCCCTCCCTGCATGTGCATGCCTTTTCACATGCGCCGCTGTCATCGTCCCTGTGCATAAAGCAGGAAGAGGTTCCATCTGTACCACCGGAGGCCCTGAGTGTCCATGAGCTTTCCTGCCGCTGCCGGTTAAATTTTAACACAGCGATCAGTGTCTGGGGCTGGAAAAACGTTCAGCTTTTTAAAATGATTTTCCTGCGGAGGCGAGGAATTCAAGCTCCACGGGTTGCCAGCTGCTCGCTGAAACTTTCTGCGACGACACATCAAACTGAGCCCTCCGACAGCCCCCATCGAGGTCCAGGCAGATCTGAGGATAGGGGACTCACCAACGGACTTGGGTCTCTCCCCAGGGTAGGCTGGCCGTGTGGGGCGCGGGCAGCTGGCGGAGTGCAGCTCTCCCAGCACGGAGGCGCGGCCCTCGCTCTGCTCGTAGAAACCTGTGGGAGGAGCCAGCGAGGCGGTGAGCGCTTCACACCCCATACTGGCGACGCGCTAACATGATAAACGCGTCCATCGCGTCAGTGTGACCCCCTCTCCTCCAGCTGACACCAGGCAGGGAGTGACTGGCATGACCAGCAGCTCTGGGCCTCTCCATCCCATTACCCAGAGGGCCGTGGAGCTGAGTCAGAGGTTTACTCCAGGGGTGTGTGTGTTTGTTTATTGTCACTACAGACCAAGCGTGCGAGAATTCACAGCAAACTCCCAACCTCCTCTGAGCTTGGGAATAAAATAAACGCTCTGGTTCTGGATGACGGGGTGTGGAGCCGCAGACGTACCTGAACTGGGCCGGCTGTCTCCCCCCTCGCTGGGGCCTTCTGGGACACTGGGCTCCACGCCTACCCTCAGCTCCCCCACTTGCTGTTCCAGCGCCACCAGCAGGCTCCAGGGATGACACTGCAGGCTGTTCTTTAGAACATAAATGCAGGGAGTCAGGGACACCACCAAACCACAGCGCCCCCACCGGCCCTGGAGGTCGCATGACCGTCAAGCCGTGTGGATGGCTCCCCGAGGGCATCAGGCTGGCTGGGGTGCTGAGGCATCTCACACTCAGACACTGTAAACGCTGAGCCTGTCTGTGCACTGACGTATACCGGGGGCGGCGTCTGGATGGCAGCAAGAGGCCAGACAGCTGGAAAATGGGAACGTATGCTGATTCCGAGGAATTAAACCTGACCGTGTGAAACCTGCGACACTGATCCTGGCTGCAAACCCGTGGCTGTAGGTTGAAACATGTTAATATTGAACGCTGTACTAGGAAAGAGATGTTACGGATCTCAACATTCCAGGCAGAACATTCATGGACTGACCCCGGCATGGCTGAGGGGGACGCGGACTCCCTTTGATCGTTTCTGGTCCTGTTTTGGCCCCTCCCACTGCCTACAGGCTTGAGCAGCAGTCCGAGGGACACTTCTGTTCTGGAAAGACGGGGCAGACGCTGCTAAATCTTTCCCATCAGTCTCTTGGTGCCAGTCACGCTGATGAAGTGTACACCATGACAGGGAGACCTACCCTGCAGGGGACTCGTGACAAACAGCCTGTCAGATTCTGGGGGGGGGGGGGGGGGGGGGGT
>JABFEB020000097.1:367928-378151 GCA_019775895.2 Stomatorhinus ivindoensis
GGAGAGAATCACTGAGGTCATGTGATCACTGACACGGGATATGCGACAGCCGTCTATTCTGGTAGACAGAGAGGCTGTAGCTTCACACACTGCCTCTGGGTTAGTTACTGAGCAGTAACCTGTAGCCGTACCTCAGTCGACACTTGTTCTTGGCCACCCGCGTCAGGACGTAGCGGTTAAGCGTGTAAAAGTAGTCGTGATACGGGACGTCGTGGGCGATCACCTCGGCGTCGATGATGTAGCACTCGCTCTCCTGACTGGCCTTGTACAACGTCTGCGTGGGGTTAAGAGGGGAAGAGAGTGAGAGGGAGGGTGTGAGGGGGGGGAGAGAAAGAGAGAAGGAAGTAGAGAGCGAGGGAGGGAAAGAGAAGGAAGTAGAGAGCGAGGGAGGGAAAGAGAAGGAAGTAGAGAGCGAGGGAGGGGTAAACATACGTGCCACAGCTCACACGCTATTCCGCATGACGGGTATTTATCATGATAAACCAGAGCTTATACATGGCTGTACGGACTTTTCTGGGGACAAAGTAGCAAACAGGCAGGACACCGAGTGTCACCTGCGTCTCGGTGACTGTGGCCGTCTTGGGGGCCAGCGGGTTGCTCAGCGAGATGGTGTACATGATCTCCCGTGTCTGGTTGCCCGTCTCGCCGTCCTTCTTCCACGGCCGGTATACCACATCTGCGGGGACGACACGGCCCCACACGTCAGCGCCCGGGTCCGATTACGGTACCGTGGGCTGGGAGGGACACGGGGACGGACCTGAGAACCTCCGCAGCTCCAGGAAGTCCCTCATGAACTGGGATTCTGTGAAGAGCAGGCTGTGCATCTTGTCCACGCTGAGCTTGTAGATCTCATTGATGTACAGCTTTCCGGGAAGGTCTTCCTGGAAGGCCTGGACCTCATCCACTGCGGAGACAGAGGGACGGGGGGGGGATAAGAGTGCGCTTCAGAAAGCCACATCACTGATAGACCTCCCTACTCATCCCTCTGTGTCTGCGGGGGGCTGCTCCGAAGTTTGCGAACGCTTCAGTCCCCTATATACAACGGTACAGTATTTGCATGTAAACCTGCGGACATTCTCCTGTATACATTAAATCATCTCTACTTTTATCCTCCTGAGACCCCACCCATTCATTTATGTCCATCGTAGTGGACATTTTGTTTTTGCGTTTCTTTTCACTGATGTATGGAAACATATTTATTCCTGTTGTACACTAAAGAGGACATGGTGTGAAATTAAAAATAAAAACAAATTTGAAAAAATCTAAATTGTAAGATGTCTTATTTCACACCAAGATAAATAACCTAAAAATGAAGGACACTTTTTTTCCTCGGGTCTCAGGAGGATACATCTATACAGTACATGTAAATCTATATATTTATATCTATACTTATAATACCCAACACGATGTAAATACTATGTAAATAGCTGTCATTCTCTAAATGACAAGATCACAAGATAAAAAATCTGGCGCATATTCAGTACACAGCACACAGCACACAACGCAAGCAACGAACGCCTGACGAACAGCGCTCAAACGATGGGGGCTGGAGAGGGACTGGGCATCTGTGAGATGTGAGAGGTCACGGCGGGGAATGCCTGCACATCACATCATGCCTGCACATCGCTTCATTGGCACAGGTTAGGAGTGGCACGGGGAACTTTTGGGAATTTTTTTCCCCTGAAAATTTTTGACACAACGATGAAGAACCGATGGATACGGAGGGCCGACTCTAATCGGAAAGAAAAGCGTAGTACAAACTGTGTGCTGTAGGGGGCGCTCTAACCTTCATCGTGCGTCTCTGAGGAGTCGCTGAGCTCTGTGGGGAGGTCCTCGTTGTCATTCAAGTCCAGCGACGGCGAGGGTGCCACGGGCTCCTCCCCTTTGTCAGTGGGCAGAGGAACGGCCCCTTTCCCATTGGGCAGCGGGACGGCCAGAAGGTCCCCGACGGCGAGGCAGTTTGAGTACTGCTCTGCTGTTGGGAGGTCGGTCTGTAGGCAGGGGAGGTACAGACACTGCTCGGGTCAGAACCTTAATCAGAAAATGTCTACAGTGGCATCTGTCAACCCAGCCTGAGGGGACCCCAAGATGGTCCCTGTGGACTTGGTTGGGAGACAATATCCATCCAGCCATACATCCATTTTCTGTAACCATTTGCCCTATTCAAGGTTATGGGGGGTCCAGAGCCCATCCCAGAGGAAATGGGAGCAGGGCAGGGAACAACCCAGGATGGGGCGCCGACCCATCACACACCAGTCACTCGCACACCAGTCAGTCGCACAATCAGACCTACAAGCAATTTGGGAGGAAACCCCCCCCCCCCCCCCAACGACACTTGAAAAACATGCAAACTGCATTTACGGTTCTGTAAGATTTTTGAAATGTACACGTGGGTAAATCGTTAAGCTAGACTGTCATGATTACGAAGCTAATTTAGGGGGTTTACTGGAGGAGGCGTGAGGCGGCCGCGGTGCTTTCTTACGCCTCCGTGGGGGAGGGGCTTGCGGAGCAGCTGGGGGCTGGGCTCTGGCCGCGCCTCGGCGCTGCTCTTGGACGAGCTGTCGTTGGCCTCGTTCTCCTCATTGTACCTGCACCAGGGCGGGGGGCAACAGCTGAAGGTCAAGGTTACCAGCTCGAGGCACCGTGCCGACAATTGGTGGATGATTTCGGAGAGGTATGGAGTCATGGTTGGGGGGGTGGGTCTCCTCTGCTGGAGAGTGCTCCTCCTCTTCCACTCGGACGGGTTTATCAAAAGCCGCGGCAAAACTGGCACCCGGCACCCACGTGTAACAGACACTCCGCAGGTGCACAAATATGGAGCGAGGCATTATGGGAAATACGGCCATGGACAGGCTGCTGTGGGACATCACACCGTAGGCAGACCGGCAGACATGGAGCCACATAAGGCCAGCGGCGGGGCGGGGTGGGTGAACTGAGGTGTGCTTGGAGAAAGGTGACCCCACTCACCCCATAGTGTTGAAGTCGTCATCGGGGGGGACATAATCCTCGTCGTCACTGGTGAGGCCCAATTCGTTGCCATAACATTGGTGCACGAAGTGCCACAGCTCCTTGGGACAGAGGGGCTGGAGGGAGAAAACAGCCCCCCAACAAATAACCGTGTCAGACTCCAACCTCCGTCCAGCAGGGGGAGTCTTCCCGGGCTCGGATTGAGAACCCAGTTCACGTGCATCATAAATGAGCGTGTACCACCGTAGCAGCCATAGAGAGACGGCTCCCCCCCCACCAAATCGGGCCCCGGGCTGAGGTTTTAACCTTGTCCAGGAGTGCGTTCTGCCAGAGCCTGAACATCATCATGTAGGTCCGATCCCTGGCGCCGAATGAGGTGAAGAAGTGCTGCGGAGATGCAGAAGATCAGCATAATGATAGCCCTGCCTCGCATGGGGACTATTAACTAAAACAAGTCCTAAAACTAAGATATAATAGGAGATGAAAACAAAGTAAAAACAAGTAAAGGAGAACTGTAAGCATTGCTTGGAAAACCAGCTGGTCTTTGTCCACCCCGTGCAATGCCGCTGAACCACAGACAGAGCCGATGCAGTCCTACTCTGTCTACCCCTAATAATACAATGACTAAAATCTGTGGTAAAATATAGCAAATAAGTAGATTTACATCTTTAAAACGAAAACAAATGAGCCTCACCAAAAACTAAAACCAAACTACATTTCAAATGAAAACAAATATATAAAAACCAAATTAAAGAAATAAAAGTGATAACGCATACACAGGTATTACAGAATCAAACGTATTTTATTTCAGTTTGGATCACTTTGCAATCCTGTAGAGAGGAATCATGCACATGTTTGTACTTCCAGACTTTCTCAGTCAACCATTCTTCAAATTCACTAGTTATTCATGTCATCATTATGATCATAGAGGGTAGAAATGGTGTTTATATACAATCTTTGGTCTGACTACTTTCTGACTTCCTGCTGCTTTTACTCTGGCTAATGGACCATTCAGGTTCGCTTGTGTCATGGAGTGCTGTGTGACCTACGACGAAAATGACATCACAATCGCCGTGGGACGTCGCCCTAGGAATCCTCAGACTTTTAGATCCTAAGGAGGTCCTCGAGACAGCCTTCAAGCTTTGTTAAAAGGACATTTTAAAAGGACTCAACATTTAACCTGACCCCTTAATCGCTACGCCCCCTGTTGGTCCACAGACCTGTGCTCACCTTTTCGGACTCGGTACACAGCTGGATGGCATTGGGGATGAGGCGGGCCGTCTTCTCCTTCGTCATGGAACAGATGTCCTTCAGACGGACCATCAGCTGGACAGAGAGCAGACAGACTGAACAGCACTGCCCACACATACGGAACCAGGTGGCGGATTCTACGTATTTCGTCATGTTAGTCTACCACGTCTGACATGCATTAGTCTACCATGTTCCTGTTCAGTGTTAGAGCAGCAGGGGGGGGTGGCTTTTTCCAGCCGTACCAGCGTTTCCCAACGGAAGATGTTGCTATAGAAACAGATCCAGTTCTCAGACAGGTAGAGCCGGCCTTGCAGCAGGATATCCCTCTGTAGGGCGCAGGAGTAATCTGGGGGCAAAGGTCAAAGGCCAAGAGTGAAGCCCAAGCCCCCACCGCTGTCGCAGTGACTCGCCCTGATGAGGGGCTGCTGGGATATCGGTATGTCACACTCCATTCTGCCCCCCCCAGCGGCACGGTGCCCCCTGGCTCACCCACGATGAGCCTCTCCGAGTCCGGCAGCTGCTTGAAGAGTTTCCTGAAATCCTCATTTCGCTGCTTGTAAGTGGGGCTTAGGACCTGGGGAGAGGGAGGGGTCAGGTCAGCAGAGGACACACACACACACACACAGCAAGCAGCCACGGTGGAATGAGGAGCAGAAGCCCCTGGCTGTGTAGACTGGGCCCCCCCACTACCCAAAATTCCATGTGCAGAGACAGCAGAAAGCGATCGGAGTGGCGTGACGGCGAAGCCTCTGGCCCCGACTGCTGCCTCCAGTGACCACACCCGCGTGTTGTGTGGCCATGAAAACGGTCCCTCACTCTGACCCCAGACCAGCCGCCTTGCTTTGGGAAGCCAGCAAAACAAGGCACGGAGATCCTCATGACATGCAGCAACGAGCTTCCCTAATGAACAACAGCACGCCAGGTCGGGGACGTGTCACCCGAGGGACAACCTCAGAATCTGCTAGGAAACCTGAACCCTCCCCTGCATGCGGTAGGAGAGGGAAGGGCAGGGACAGAGAGGGGAGGGGCCCGGCTCTGGGGAGGGAAGGGCAGGGACAGAGAGGGGATGTTGCTTCCTTGGGGAATTCTGAACACAATATTGTCTTGAGACGCCGGTGGAACCCAAGCAGTCACAGGACAGAACAGTCCGGCAATCCATGCATCAGAAGTTGCCATATTTCATGTGAAAGCAGATGAGAAACATTTCCCCAGAATGCAAGACTCCTGTGTGCCAGCATCCTGCTTGTCTGTAGTCATGATACTCAGTGTGCAGGCTTTCCTGGACACAACACAACATTTCTGTGAAACTGAAAAATGTTCCATCTGGAACAAACAAGAAAAAAGTATGGCAAAAATATGCGTTAAAACCATATTGTAAAACGCCTTGCCACTGAGAGATAGTACTCACACCTCCGTATGACTATCGAACACGATCCGGTGTTTAGAACCAGAGCGCGAACCCTTTTCTAGGGCCAGTAGTAGGTTATCTTGATTTGGAACACGGCAACCCATCTAGAGCCAAGTAAGATTTCAGGAAAGTACATAGAGCGACTTGCTGGTTGTGATGACAGAGACAGTGTGCGCCTCTCAGCTCTATGGCGATGGGCGGAGATTTATGAAAGGGGCGATTTGATTGGAGCACAACCTCACTAGATTTAACCTCGGTAACATTCCCAGACGGATGCCAGCTGTCCAGGTAAAGCAGCTCTGGAACAAAATCTCACGGTGGTGTTATGTTTCAATCCTCCCGGTCAAAGGGCTCAGCTGCAGCTCACAGGTTAGCTGCTGGCTGGAGATGAGGAACCAGAGATGCACGGAAGGCGGCTTCATTCACCGCGACCAGCACCACTGATAGGCACGGACACGGAGAGGCACATGGACTACTTACATTGTACCAGCTCTGGCTCTTCTGTCCACCCAAGTCCGGCGGGGAGCAACGAGGGAAAAGAAGAGTGAGGTCATTAAAAGGTCCTTCATGCATTTTATCAGCAGGCTTGAGGCATTCCCCACACAGATCAGGAAATGCCACAAGCTTTGGGAAGTGCTCATTCTACTACAGTTCATCTACAGACAGACTCGCATAGTTCCAAACTGGTTAAAAACTGCTTTCCCCAAATCCGCGTTGTCTTTACATAACGATGGATTATCGGAAACCTCGTGCAGCCTCAGCACTGCAAAGGCAATCTGCTCGACACAGTTTGAGATTTTCACCAGCCGACCATCAGTGACTGACGACTCAAAGTGCGGAGACACGGCTCTGCATGGTCAGAAGGGCTCCGTGTGAACAGGCTGCGCAACAGGCCTACACGCTGGCTCCTTGAAACTGAGATCACCAGTGCTTTTTTTGCTGCCACTAGGAGGCAGCAGTGTCATCTCTATGGTGGATTCCAACACACCAGTGCCTCTTAACAATTATTCCTGTGGTGCACATAAATATTAATAAATGTATTATGGTATTTGACTGTCCTTACAGTACAGTATTTAGAGCATAGGTGCTGCTGTCAGTTTTGTTCACTTTTGTGAAAAAGAATCACTACCATTCCTACAGCTGGAGATTTACTAAAACAATTCACTAAAACGTGCAACATAATTTTGCCTCTAGATATCTACCAATGCAGATGAGAGCCCAGTCTTGTCTATCACTACTGATGACAGCTGTGACTTGGGCCATCATGTGATCCATCCTTTGCCATGGGATCCATTCATTATCACCGACTTTGTGAGAGCAGCTTAACTAAAACGTTGACTGAAAGAGATACAGGTGTAGACTGCTAAGCAAGGCGGGGTTCATATCGCAAGCAGCCGGGTGATTTTGTGTCGTAAACCACGACACTACGAAATTAAAGCTGAGAGAGATTGCTTTGGTAAATCTCTGCTGTACAAATGGATTGTTCGTAAGCTTCATGTCTTCATATTAAATCCATGTCAAACTGGGTGTACAATCAGGTGCCACGTCGGCCACTGGGACCAGTTGGAAACAGACAGCAAGCTACTAAAGGAAGAGACGGGGTGTCGGGCAGGGCATCGGAGTTGGGGTGGGTGGGGAGCGGAGCGCCGCGGGAGTGAGAGGAGAGGGCGACAGACGGCTTACTTTAATCAGGTTTAGCCTGTCATACTGAAAGGCAAATGAACAGGATACCAGTGCTTTGTGACAGTGCCAGTGAGGCCTGCAATGCAATCATTTCCCCTCCATAATTAGTACAGTTGAAACAAACAGGAGGAACATAAAATCAGTTTGACAGCCAAACAAACACCACTGTAATTTTTCCTTCACCACAGTTAATGCCACCTTTCTGTCACTTGTGGACTGACACTAGTTCCACTGTGCCACCAGCAACTGATATGCATATAATACCAGGAGAGCTATAATAATAACAACAACAACAACCTTTCTGTTACACGGAACAAGCACAGCTAAAAGTGCTATTTCAGTAGCTACAATCCTGCTGAAAGTCCCAGTGCATAATGCAGGATACACATCCGGGACTCGAACCAGCAGCCTTTCACATCCCAGCATGACCCTCACATCGCTTTACACATCACCAGGACAACCACAGAAGCTGCGTTTTGCTTTCGGACGGCGTAAAGGTGGGATACAGAGCAAACACACTATCCGGAGGAGCGAGGGGGGTCAGATGGAGAGGGGGCTGAGAGGTGACATAAGGGCGGAGGATGTGGGACCACGAGACGCGGGATGGGGGGGGGTGGGGGCGGGATAGCAGACACACACAGGGAAGAGAGGGATTAATAAAAGAGCAATGCTTACTTTGGAAAGTCGCTTGTGAGACTAGCATGCATGAGAAGAAGAACAGTGATCAGAGGACAAAAGCACACCGTGCCGTCGGCAGTCACAGGAACAGGTCGGTATTACGCGGCGGACAGGTCATGTGACGAGGTCTGAGGGGGCGGAGATGGGCGTGGCAGAGAGAGGGTGAGATGGGAGGAGCCGACTGCTGGAGGGGCCCGTATACAAATACGGCACGAAGAGGACAGTGCAGCGCCCTCTCCAGGGCTCGATGAGGAAGTTCACTCTGAGGATTACAATGCACCTCAGTTTCTTACCATGCAAACTATTAATCAATCAATCTCCCATGCAATATCCATCAGTATAAAGGAGTAAAAAGTTACATTTGTATTAAAAGTACTGGGTAAAGTTACAGAATAATAAAATTAACCTAAATAACAAATAGCTTCATCTGAACTCTGGAATGGTGACCAGTCACTCAAATTAATTACTTGGTCTCTTCTGAACTCCTGTTTGACTTCTAAGGCACTATCATAAATGGTTGGCAAACCAATGAGAAGTTACAGGATGAGGGGGTTACAACCTCTGACCAATCAGCAACAACGCGCTCAGTGTTGAGTCAGCAGCTAGTGACCAATCAACAGTGGTACATTATAGGCTGTGACCAATCAGGAATGCAGAGCCTAGGATATGGCATACAGAAGATGTTGCTTCAGGCAACATGGTTATAGAAACACAAGGTGTAATGCCCCTTTGAAGTCAGGCCTGGCGTGAAGTGGCTGACGGTGCTGAAGAGGATGTGGGGCTGCTGGGAAAACTGCCTGTCTGTCGGACTCAGAAGACTAGACTGTACCAAATAGCAGATAGACCTGCGGTATGATGAGAACCTGAAGAACACTTAAACTCTGCAACAAGTTCTTAAGGATTATTCCTGTTTATGAGCTTTGTGCCAACAGTGACTGATTGGACATAATCCATAACGCAGACACGTGTCACCCTTCCAGCCAGTTCCTGATTGGCCTGTTTTTGCAGGTATAACCTTCATGATGACAGATCTTTCAAGCAGATAGGGACCCCCCCCCACCTCCTGTTCCAGGGGCAGGTTATGCTACATTACAGCTTTAAAGTGCTTTGTTTATTAAAGGATGTGACCTGTTCGATTACTTCTGTCTGACCCCCAGTGCGCAGTTCTCACCTTGGAGTTCTTGCCGCCGCTGCCTGATCGTGGGGGTTGCAGGGTATGGCCAGTGGTGGGGGGTGAGCGGTCTGCGGCATGCTCTGTGCTCTTCTCCACCATGGCGTCGCCCTCGGGGCTCTGGGGGGTAGGTGAGCGGGAGCGCTTGCGCAGGATGGGCGAGCAGGCGGGGGAGCTCCGGCTCGAGTTACTGGCAGTGCTGTGGGGGGGGGGGGACAGGGCGGCGGTCACTGCGGCAGCTACGCTTACACGGATAAATCAGCATCATTAAGACATCAGAATGCTGTCAAGCGACGTGGCTCTGCTCATCAGACGGTGGTTTGCGTCAGACTGACCGTCACGCCGTGAGTAAATGCAAAAACTTAGGGCTCATCCAACATGATGCTACTTCACCACCTCTCACCGGCTGCCCAGAACAGTTTGTACCGAATGGTACCTATCGAAGCCCCTTGGGGAAAAAAGCCCAGAGTTTCTGGGCAGGATCCCGTTGAGCTCCATGGCAATGGTGCTGTCAGACTCATGGCAGCGGCGCGGCCTAGAGGGGACACAGACATCTCGCGGACCACGGGGAGGACTGAAGGACACTCCAACAGACTGTCCCAGAGGGAGACAGAGACAGCATTGCTGCCCGTCCTCCTCACATCACCGCCCGCCTCCTCACATCACCTCCCGTCCTCCTCACATCACCGCCCGTCCTCCTCACATCACCACCAATCTGCTCTTTTCCATCTGACCCGCTTCTAATCTCACGCTCCCCCTCTATTCTTCTCTCATCCCTCGTTCCCACCCCCACCCCCCCCCAGGTGTTTATGTGAGAGAGCAGGCAGAGATGGAAAAACACAGGACAGTGAAGGGCAGAGCTGCTGACGTCAGGAGCCACGCAAGCAGGGAGGGAGGTTGTAAGGGCACCAAGGGCGATGAGGGGGGGGTTCTGCTTTAAGGTGCCTGCCCACCGCCTGCTTTTAGCAGATGTGCTCAGTATGGCGGATTGACTCTTCCCATGGATGTCAGGGAGGTGAGCAAAGGGAAAGGTGCCCATCAGGGCAGAGAGCCTCCGTGAAGGAC
>JABFEB020000097.1:419787-434376 GCA_019775895.2 Stomatorhinus ivindoensis
GGGGGGGGATACTGGGGGGAGGGGGTAACCCATCCTGTTCCAAGTGCTTGGCTTCATAAGGTGCCCTTCAAGCGCCCAGCCCTCCAGAACGCCATCCAAATAACCCTCCACACACACACACGGCTGCTAAAAAACTTGGTTATTCCCTTAAACAACCAGCCATCCACGTACAGGAAGAAATTCATCTCCCTACACTACTCTGACATCCTCCCAGCTCTGCCCCATGCTGGTATCAGCCACCAGGACCGATCAATGGACCCATCACCAGTGGTACAGTCCATCTCTCGCCACTCACCATGGCTGCTGTCCTGCTAGTCACACCATTGATATTCATAACAATCCGGCTACATTAACTCCTTTAAAACCGCAGGGGCGCCTCGGCTGCAGCGCGACCGGCACAACCTGCGGGATGTGACAGGGGCAACCGGACCAACGAAGCGATGAAACCTGCCGGCGCAGCGGACGGCGTGAGCGATGAAGCGGAGCGGCGCTGACCCGACTTAGTTCACGGGAAGGCGGCTTTTACTGCGTCTAATCCGGGCGCACAAGCTGACTGGAGATTCAAATGGGCCACAGTGCCAAGAATAGGGACGGTTTTCCTCGACCACTGGAAACCTGCAGTGCCTGGAACAAAGCCCCGATCAGCGGAGAGCCTCTATCGGCCGAGTCCTGACACGCGGCGTGAGCCACGGCCACCGAAAACCCCACATAATGTACGGTCACACTTCACTAAATCTCTGAGTCACTGTGCAGAAATACCCAAACACCATTCCAGAGAAATACTGAATTAAAACATGGACGTTTATATTATATACACGTGTACATCTCTAAGGAATAAGGGTCCTTATTGTGTGGTGATGCTCCAGAAATCCAATTCCCTCCATGTCTGGTACACTCAAAGAGAGTCTCATCGTATTTACTGTAATCACATTTTAAATGCATGTACATTACGTCCCATTCCACGTTTTCTGTGGTGGACGCTGTAACACATTAACCCAACCCCCCACACCCCCCCCATCTGTGAATAGTAGGGCCTATAAAAATATTCACATGGCCCGACAGTAAGCTTTTAGAATAAATGCTATTCTTTTCCTCGAAGGCAGACAGTCCCGTGTTGGATTTCACACTTAAATGTATTTGTTAAGCTTGTAAGTGCTGTGGCGGTACTTTAATCAACCGCTGGAGTTTTTTTTCATCCGCAGTAGATCATTTCTGAAGTTCTAAAATGCTTGTTTTCTGAGTTTTTTTTTGCAATCATGTTGTGAAACTTAGATGACAGACGCATGTCTGCATCGCTCGTACCCCGGAGAAGATCTGCCAGATATCGATTGAGAGAGATCCTCTTGTCAGGGTCGCCGACGGCCAACATCACGTCACGAATCATGCTTTGTCATCGCTTTAAAAAAATAAACTTACATTTTTAAAGCGTGTGTGATCAGACTGAAACTTCGCCATCACCACAGATGTCACCTTTCTCTTGACTCACCGCGAATGTCATGGACCAAACGTTTTCTTAATGCTGCAACGCGGCTCCATTGTACCTTAGTGACAAATATAAACCATTCAATCAACCAATAGAACAAGCATTTCTTAAAGTGGTGTCATGCTGCCGTTGTTTGTTGATCAAACAATTAGGCCTAATTTAAGTCAAAAGAAGGCAAAATTATTCGCGCAACAAAGCGAAAAATATGGCTGGGACGTCGGGCTGGTGGCTTGGTGATTGTTTATTGGTCCAGACCGCGCTTGATAAATAACTTGGGTCTGGCTCGGATTCATCGCTAGACACGAGTCGGAAAGATTAATCAGCCACAGCGCTGATTCGCAACATGGGGAAGTTACCGTGAAATGAACTCTGCCAGGCGTGTAAAGCCTGCAAAATGTCACACGATAAAAGTTATTTTTCTGCTCTCTAAGCAACTAGAGTCATGTTCGTTTCAATGTACCAGTGAGGATGGTAATCAACTTTAATATAAGCAGTGGTTGTACATATTATTATTAACGGGTGACGATAGGTATCATTCGCCAATTAGCTGTCAGGCACCGTGATTCTATAGCCAAGGAGGGATTACCGACACAAATCCCCGAGGCTTTAAAATGCGCCGGGCTGCGAGACCCGAGCTGACGGTCCCGGGATTCCTTTAATAATTATCCCTTTTGCTCAATGTCTTCAACGTATATTAACGCTGCCACTGAAAACTTACCGGCTAAAACGTCTTAAGGCTAGACCCTTTATATACATTTAAACAACAAATATCCCGTTTAAATGTATTGGTTGTTTAGTGCTTTATTTATTACCACTGAAGACTGCGTAGAGATGTGCGTTTACTACAGTCGTTAGATGTTCACAACAAACAGGAAGGATTCCCGACCCTACGTGCATGGAACTAGTAGCGAGCGTTTCCTTACTTACCCGATCTGACATTTACGCACATTGTTGCGGACACCGCTGTCAAAGACGACCGTATTATGTCAACATCTCCAATGCCGGTGCGCCTACAGGCCGTCCCGGATTCATCATATCGGAAATCCCAGGAAATTCCTAACTATACCACATATAGCAGGTGGCGTGTTTCAGTCGGTCGTATTCCGAAATATTTGGAAAATGTTAGTTACCAGCCAGGAGAATAGTGCAATCGCCCGGGCAGTGTTTACAATCAGCATCGCCTCTTCAACCTTGGATGCGTTCAAATGTCATTGAGCGTAAGTCTAGGAAGCAGCGCAGATCCCTTACCGGTGATGTCTCCTCATGCTTGCCGGGGAAGAGGGCTTGCTTCGCGGCTGCCCCGGCTGCAAAGGCCGCTGAGCGATGCTTTGGAGTGAACTGTCGTCCGTCGCCTCCTCCAGCTTCACTTGTGGGATGATGTGTCCCGGGTTAGCGAAAGCCATTTTCGCCTCCACGTGTGTAACTAATAAAACGTTGGGAGGTGTGCTGCGGGGCAAACTTTGAGGCAGCTTAACGATCGCGGACAGTTACCCCGCTCAAGCGGACGGGATGCCTCTGAAACGAGGTATTGTCTCCCTTTGCGCCCCCACCGCCCGCTGTAGGCTATGCAGCTGACGCCGGGTCCTTCCGCTGGAGTATCAGGGATGCAGGGATGGGTTATCGGAGTCCTGCAGTGCACGGCGGCAGAAAGTGGAGGGAGGCTGCCGGAGGGCGGGGATGGACTGTTTAGAGATGGGTGGTGCTCCTAGACCTGTTTTCAGTACTAGAGAACGGGCCTGCGTTTTTCCACGATACCGTGTGTTCAGAAATGACTGCCGTCTCAGCCGCAGTTAGGAAATTGTCTCTTCTGGGAAAGTGGACACGTAGTCTCTAACTGTGGGCAGAAAATTTCTCTAACACCTTAATTAATTATCTGCTTATAGTTAAGCAAGACAGCGTGCGGGACGTGTTGGATAAAGCAGGCAAATTTTTTTAAAGTAGGCCTACTCTATTTTAAGGGTAACAGCGATAAATTTTAATCCGAGACGTGGTCATTAAGCTTGTCTGACTGGCTGCTACCTTTACCTTCACCCTTTTCTTCACACCGTTTCCCATCCGCAAATATGCGCTATTAATTACTTAGCAGGGTCGTAAAGCAACAGCGCTGTTGTCAGTTGCAGTGTAATCAATTTGCTCTCCTCCGGATGCGACCCGACAAACTCCAACTAAACATTATCTTAGTGGGAGAATATTAATTTCATCACGGGCCAATTTGGCTGCGTACCTCTGGGAAATGCATCCGTTAGCATTTTTTCCTGGAACAGACTAAACGGTGTAATTCACTGTCGAGTATGTCTTAAGCAGTAATATAATTATTACATCATGTACATTAGACCTACATAATTAGGCGTATATATGTACTCTTGCATGTCAAACATTCTGTTGGCATCAAGCAGAACGAGAGATAGGCCTAACTTATGAATATTCAGTTCCTTATTCATTAGATGCTGCAAATTGTACACTACAAATTCTGTAAAAACAAATCTAATCGAAATAACGCGATTCAATACTACGTAAATTGTAGCTCCGTGGCTCCCAGTTGTGGGTGAAGTCTATTTTTTAAATCGATTGTTCTTGACACATATATAATGACATAAGGCAGAAAACAGTAATTGATATAACGCGCGTGTGTTTATATGTAGGCCTGTTTGTTTTTCGTCGTGATTAGAAGTCATGATGAAAATGTACCACTTGAGGGAGACATCACACTTGCACCCATCCTGTCACTCAATCTCCTAGGACCTAGACAATAAACAGCATCTAAACAATCTGGATTTCTAAACAAAGATACCGACAAATCACTGAAATCGACTTACTGAAGTTTAGCCTATAATACTATGGATTAAGTGTAAAATAAAACTACATTGCCGTATTCATTGTGGCCGCGTATCCTTACTGCCTGTTTTTCCCCTCAAACGGCACGTTGCTATGCGCTTCATTTTATTCGTCCACAGCCGGCTTTTTAAACCTCCGTTTACTTCTCGATTTGCTTAGTTCGGTAAAACATAACTATAACACATAGAATACTATTATAGGAATAAAACATTTTGTAAACACATTAACGAGTAATTCCACACCTTATCATTTAAACCAGAAGAAAGCACATCAGTCCGATGTATTTGCACAATGAAAGGGACTAGATGGTTACACGTTGAATATTTTATTACAAAGAAAAACAATGTTTAATATTTTACAAATGTACAGTTTCACCAGCGAATGGTATATTTACATAGTGTTTCCGGTCAAACCAGTACTGCACGGTGATCGCGAGAAGGTGAGAAATGTTCGGCGTTTCCCTTTATAATAGTCTTTCTGGCAATACAATAAACAGGCGGTTGGAATAAAGACTGGAATGAAATAACTGAACGCAAATTAAATATGTAAAATAAACCTGGGTAAATGAGAAACGAAAAAACAAAGGAACAACCACATATAACTTCCTACAATATGTATTAATAATTTGATATGTTATGCCGACCCGCATATGAGCACACAGGCCTAATATAACGAGATAGGAAAAATCTCCAGTGAAATGGCCGAGTCGGCGTTTGGTGCACCTCAGTTGGTGAGCGTATGCAGATCTGGTCATGGAGAAAATGCCTCCATTCTGCGAGTCCATTGGAGAGAGGTTCATCTCAAACAATCTGCTTAATGTGGTTCTTGTATAATAATTAGATAAGGCCCGTCAGGCACGCTATAAAACACAAGGGCACGTCCCTTTCGTAGGAAGAAGGGCGCCAGCGGAGCGGAGCGTTTGCTCTACGTGTTATTTCAGAGACGCGAACCTTTAACTGCGAAAATGGACATTAAAATGTTTTCGTGAATCAAGGTTCGCTCTGTTCGATGAATTGAACCTTGTGATATTGCTTAAATCGTCACGCTTGTGTTTAAGGTCCAAGTAGATTATAATTTCACATTCACTCATCTACTTAATATGCATTGTAAATTGAAGAGCTTGTTTCAAATGCTCGTGGAAATACAAGATGTCCCTTTTCCACGATCCCTTCGATTTTCCTGCTTTAGTGGTTTAACATCCCCGCCGGGATAAAGTGAGGGTCTCCAAAGCAGCTGAGCTGCTTTTCCCCGGGTCCTTAAGCCCTTTACATCATCAGTTGACCTGGACCTCTCTTGATAAAGCGATCCGTACGTGTTTCCACTTGAGGGCGCTAGCAAAAAATAAAATATCTCCCTTATATGCCGTGGCATTCAAAAGTTCCACTATCATGAAAGAGGAACCGTTAAAAAAGAGAACAGCGGTGGCAGCCTTGATTTCTCTAAGGTTGCCGTCCGGCCCCCCCGGACAGGGATACAACATACGTGCGCATCTTAACCGCACTCCATGAAAATCCGTTATTTTGCATGACAATCACTAATAACACACTGGAAAAAGAAAAAAGAAAATCTATAGTCACAGTTTCTTTAACCTGGCTGCATAAAATAAGAATACATTATTTGTGACTTACACATGCAAACGAAGCACATATATGATCAAGCGAGATGCTGATAAATTCATGTTTCTCAATTTAGACTGAAATAGCAATTCAGGTTAAGCAAGTTGTTGGAGGGACAAAGAGCAGGTCCCAAACCGGCACCTGAATCGGCGACGTCCTTAACCGCTGCACCGTCCTCTGTCTTTGCGCTTTCCTCTGGTGAAAATTTCCAAAAATACCCGACCGATATTTCAACTCCCATCTTCACTGTTTTTCTATTTGGTTCCGTTAATATTCTGTACAGTCAGCTGGCTATTTACATATGCCGTAAGGATTAACAAGTAACCCCATATGCAAGAAATTGGTTTCAAAGGCACACAGAACAGGCCTCCAGTCCAGCGTATTTCTTACACCACATTGTCAGAAAGGTTCATTTATTTATAGAATTAAAATTACATTGAGATATTTAGCAAAAGCTGAGGTTGGAAACAGCGCACTGAGAATAGGGCTGCTGTAAGCCTGAACTCTCAGTGGCCATTATTCAGCTTCGTCCAGCACAGCGCCACCCAATGGCTATGTGTGGTATCATCGCTGTCCATTTGGTGGTGAGTAATAGCGCGTTTGCCATAGGCGATGCGTCCCCGCAGGAAATCCCAGCGATAATAAGGCAGACGTCCTAGTGGTCCTTTTAGTGTCTTCTTAGCGTGGCATGCCATGGCGCCACCTAGTGTCCCGATGTGCACAGCCATGGAGGCTTTTTCGCTAAACAAATCGGGGAGTATAAATGTGTCCCATCCTCGTCAACATACATTTAAAGTTTAATAAGGTCTTCTGATAGTGTCGTGGGAGACGGTTTATTCCTGTATGTATACTTTTGTATTTGTATTTTATGGGGGGGGCTTTAAGTTTAGGTACAGCCAGTCGGAACTGCTGGTAATGTATGCAGGTATGTAGAGGTTGTGGGTTTGAATCCCAGGGTGCACCCTTAAACCATTACCATTCCCTCCACCTTAGTTCGCATTGGATCACAGCACTAGATAAATCAGTTAATTGTAATTTAAAATTGGTGACCTCTTCGGTAAACTCGCTGGCCGTTTATGCTGGGGGGTGTTTCTGCTGGAATGTCCGAGGTCAGGTGTCCCATCCAAGGACGAGAAGAAGGCAGACTGCCTCCTTGTGGGTAAAACTGTCAGTTAGTGTGACTCTTTCATTTTTGGGAGTCACGATGTGCAAAATATTTTAGCTATTTGATCCTTTCAAATGCTCCAGGAATCACCACACCTTCTGTCTCAGGAGTAATTTCACTGTTAAATGAGGAGTAACCTCACTTTTAAATGAGGAGTAACCTCGCTGTCAAATGAGGAGTAACCTCACTGTTAAATGAGGAATAACCACACTGTTAAATGAAGAGTAAAACACTATTAAATGAGGAGTAACCTCACTGTTAAATGAGGAGTAATCTTGCTGTCAAATGTGGAGTAACCTCACTGTTAAATGAGGAATAACCACATTGGTAAATGAGGAGTAACCTTACTGTTGAATGAGGAGTAACCACACTATAAAATGTGGAGTAACCTCACTGTTAAATGAGGAGTAACCACACTGTTAAATAAGAAGTAGCCACACTGTTGAATGAGGAGTAGCTTCACTGTCGAATGAGGAATAACCACACTGTTAAATGAGGAGTAACACTGTTAAATGAGGGGTAACCTCTCTGTCAAATGAGGAGTAACCGCAATGTTGAATGAAGAGTAACTTCACTGTTAAATGAGGAGTAACCACACTGTTAAATGAGAAGTAGCCACACTGTGGAATGAGGAGTAACCACACTGTTAAATGAGGAGTAACCACACTGTTAAATGAGGAGTAACCTCACGTTAACTGTGGAGTAACCACACTGTTAAATGAGGAGTATCCTCACTGTCAAATGTGGAGTAATCACACTGTTAAATGAGGAGTAACCACACTGTTAAATGAGGAGTAACCTCACTGTCGAATGTGGAGTAACCGCACCGTCGAATGAGGAGTAAACTCACCGTCGAATGAGGAGTAACCTCACCGTCGAATGAGGAGTAACCTCACAGGAATGCCCTTTAGCCAGTGCACTTTGCACATGAGTACTGGGAGCTCTGGCTGTTGGTGACAAATCATAGGCTCAGAATTCTCAGGAAGCTTTTTGGAGCTGAGATGTGAGTATAACATCTGACCCCTAACATGGGCGTGACCAAGGGGGCTCTCTACACGGGACACATGCTGAAGGGTGAAGGACAAGTCCTCCGATGCAACGCGGGCCTTTTGACCACAGACCCTGTCTCTGTAACGTCAAATCACTTCTTCAGTCAGCAAGAAGCTCTGTGTGTTTCGAAATGAAATAAACTCCATTTATCTGCTTCTGTCTCTTTGCAGCCACATCTGTAGATAAATGCAAAATACAGAAAATACTGTATTTTGCGTAAAAATACAGAAAAATATGGAAAAATCTCTACCCTTGGGCTTAATTTTTTCAATCAGGAGGGACAGGAACTTTAGGTCTCCTTTGTTAATATGCATTCATTTAAACGCCGTTTGATTATTAATTCCTTTAAGTTATATCCATTACGATATCTGCGGCTGGATGCTGCTTATGTGAAAGTCTGCTACTCCCTGTCTGCGTCTTTCCCGCACGCTGCCACTGGGGAGGGGGGGGCCTTCTACACAGTCTGAAAGGCCTTGGTTTGGGCAGGGATCATGACGGGGGTGGCGCCCATGCGAACCAGGTTCCCGGGACTGAGCCGGGGATTGGCCGGCTCGGAGGCCCTGGGAGGGGTGCGTGAGTAGGCCGGGGGGGAGGGGGGCAGCCCGGCGGTCGTCCGGCCGTTTTCCCGCAGCGCGGCCACCACGGGGAGGCAGGGCCGCTGGGGGGGCACGTGCGGCCCGCTGCTGGGCACCATGGACTGCGTGGAGGAGGTTCCGGAGCGGGAGCTGCCAGAGCGCGAGGAGGGCAGGGAGTGCGGCCTCACCAGCTTCGCCTTGGGGGCTTCGGCGTCCTCCCTGAGCCGGGACACAGAGCGCAGCCGTGGGGCACGTGCAGCAGCCGCGTGCCGTCGCACACGTGCCCTTACACGGCCGCGTGCTGCCCTTGCATGGCTGCGTGGTGTCACACATGTGCCCTCACACAGCTGTACACGGTTACACGTGTACCCTCTCGCAGCCATGTGCTGTTACATGCGTGCCCTCACACAGGTGTATGTCATTACACATGTGCGCCCACACGTGTCTATGCTGTTGCACACATACCCTCACACAGTCTCATGATGTCACACGCGGGCGTTTGCACTGCTGTGTGCTTTTGCACACGTACCCTCACAACCCCTTGCTATTACACAGATGGAAACACTAACACGTGCGCCCACACATGGCTGTGTCCTGCTACACACATACATGTACACGCACACTGCTCACAGACTCACGTCACGTTTCCTCGGCATGTCAGTGATGACACAGTCTGTATCCAGTGAGCTTGTTTTTTGCAGTGTGTCCAGTGTTACTCGATAAACAGTGTCACAGGCTGAAAGACCTGGCCTGCCAACTGCCTGACTGAGGCAGCTCCTGCATGCATAATGAATGACTGTCATGCAGGTGTACACAGTCACAGATATACAAATGAAAACTAGACTGACACTGCATTAAGCCAGATCCAGCCGCTCTTGCTCCTCCCTCCCACTAGGGGGCAGCACCTACCTAATCTCATTGGGGGTCTCGTCTTCCTCGTATTTCTTCTTCTCCTTCTTGCGGAAGACCAGCCAAATGATGAGGATGATGAGAAGGACCCCAAAGGACACGCCCACCACGGCACCCGCTACCACACCCACGCCGCGCACATCTGGGACGGGGGGGCATGATAATAAGACACACTCGTGCGTGCACGCACAAACCGACATTTAAATTCCTAAATGACGTGTGTATACATGCTGTAAACCTATTTTTGCAAAAATACCCATATTATAACATTTGGCGTAATATGATCTGCGCTTAATATAAAGACGTTTTGAGTTTAATCGTTTAATCGTTTAATCTGTACAGCGATAGTGAACCATCACCAAACTCTTATGTCTCGACTTTACAAGATGAGGGTTTGAGCAAAACCAGATGCATAAAGTGTGTGCGTGTGTGTGTATGGGCATGTGTGTGTGTGTATGGGCATGTGTGTGCATGCTTGACCGCGTGTGTTCTTGGGGTGGGTGCACGCGCTGCACAGACGGGCCTGGCGGTGGCGCTCTCACAGTGCATCTTGACCTCGAGGAGGCAGTTCTCTTCGCCCACGTCGTTGCTGGCGGTGCAGCGGTATATGCCGGTGCTGTCCTGCGTCAGGTTCCTCAGCGTGATGATCTCCGGGTTCTTCAGATCTGCCCGTGAAGGGATCGAGAAGTGGAATCCCCCCCATAACAGAAACGCGTCCCCTAATGGCTGAAGGGACACCATTAGACCCAGGTCGGCCGTCACGGCCTGGGGCGTCGGCGCCGGCAGGGTTAATCGATGGGCGATGCTTAGATTAGATTTTCAGAAGGATTGTAAAGTGGCGGAGGTCGTGATGTCGTGATGTGACTAAGAATGAGGGATGGAGTGTAGCGAGCACAACCAGAAGGTCACACTGGGAGATGAGCGAACCCCATCAGAGGCGGCGCTTCAAGCATCATCCACTGCCAGAATTTTTACCGGCCAGATTAAACTCCTGAAAAGGCACAATCTCCCCACCAAGCTTCCAATTTCTCCGACGTTTGATTGTACTTCTGTTTCATTTTTGTTACTTGGTCATTTGAATCCCACCTTTGCCGTGTGTGCGTGTGGAGCTCCTGTGTCTCTGTTAAAACAAGTGTGTATGTGTGCCCCGAGGGCAGGCTGGCATAGACAGGCGGCCAGAGCAGATTACCCATGAGTGCCAGCGGGGGCAGCCTGCCCACGTTCTTGCCCTTGTCCAGCAACCGATCCCATCTGTAACGGATGGGTTCAGAGCCATCGGCGGAGCGGCAGCTCAGCCTCACGTCGCTGCCCTGCAGGAGACGCCCCTCCATCCAGCAGCGAGGCTTGGATGGCTTTACTGTGGGAGAGAGAGAGAGAGGAGCCGCTGTCTAGTTGGCAGGCTAGTGAGGGCTAACCGAGCCAATTAGCATTACGCTGTTTAGCCGGAAAGCTAGCAAATGCTAACCAAGCTGATTAGCATAACGCTATTTAGCTGGTTGGTTAAAGAGGGCTAACTAAGCTGAATAACATTATACTGTTTAGCTGGTGGGGTTATGAGCACTAACCAAGCTGATTAATATTACAGTATTTAGCATGTGGGCTAATGAAGGCTAACCAAGCCGATTAGCATTACATTTTTTAGCTGGAAAGCTAGTGAGTGTTAAACAAGCCGATTAGCTTTACACTGTTTTAAACTGGAAGGCTGATGAGCACTAATCAAGCTAATTAGTTTTATGCAATTATTCTGGCGGGCTAACCAAGACGATTAGCTTTAGACTGTTCAGCAGGCAGGGTAATAAAGAAGATACTATTTGAGGGGGTCAGTCAATTTAAGGGAAGAACAGTACTTTAAACTTCACGTGGATAAAAACGGGTACTGTTATTCTGAGTGCAACCACACAGCCAAGACCCGCAAAATGATTCCATCGCTGACCTTTTTGGTCGCCACCTGAATTGCTACGGGAACCACTGACGCATCATCATCACATTGCATCATCCCCAAAGTGATGGCACACTGTTACACCAAGCATTGCTCCCCCCCCCCCCCCCCACACACACACACACACTCCGGATTGTTGCAGGCCGGCTCTGCAGGGGATGCGATGGAGGCCTGCAGGGAAGCGGGGGCTCTTTAATCTGCCGGCACTGTCACAGTCGCTGCCCCTGGATTCCTGCCAGTACCTTATCGCTATGCCAAACAAGACAAATGCAACGCCCCCAATCTGAGGTGTCACCTGTTTGAAATAATGTATGCGTGGATTTGTTGAGATATCTTTATAGCAGGGGGGTGGGGGGTTGGAACAGCAGATGCTCACTCTAGCCTCAGACAGACAATTTGTGTCCGACTCTCCATCATTCAATACTGGAATCTTAAAGTCAATGGATTTTCTTTTCATACTTATTTACTTTGCGGCATATTTCAGATCGCATTTCTGATTTTTATATTAATAAATATGATTAAGTGATAACAATGATCTCAAGCTCTACTAGCTAAATGACGAATCAGAATACCGACGAGCCGTGTCGTTTAGTCAAAGGCATTTTCTAAGATTACCGCTCCTGGCTGAAGCTTGAGCGAATCCTCTGCCTTACTGGACTACAAGACGGAAATGAGAAAGGGCGCCCCCTGCTGGTGCGACTCACCCAGCACTAGGAGGGTGACTGTATTCCAGTGGTATTTCCCGCCACTCTTGACCTTGCAGAAGTACTCCCCCGAATCGGTGAGGGTCAGGTCACTGATCAGCAGGGAGGCATCCCCCTTCAGGTAGTCCCCGGCGAAGGAGAGGCGCCCCGGCGCCCCCTCCGGCATCTCGTACACCCTGCCCCCGAAGTAGGTGATCACCTGGTGACGACAGGTTAACAGCGCGGGTGAGAGCAGGTCCTCCCTGGGACCCAGCCAGCCGCACCACTGACGCCGCTGTGCGGAAGGTCCGCGGGGAGGAGCCCACCGGAAACGCAGCCCCCGGCAGGTGCGTGGCTCGGCCGGTCACGCCATTGTGGCCCTGAATGAGAGCGCAGCAGTTCACATTCCATGCCTGGCAAAACAGTCACATTGCTGTTGGACTCCGGAGCTCCAGGGGGCGCTAGATAAATGACTGAGCCTGTGCTCAGATCCCAGTCTTCATTCTCACCTATCTATGTCTCACAGTAATGGGAAAGGTGAAAAGTAAAAAATTCCTATGTATCCGCACATTTCATTCCATTATAATAATGACACTTTATTGATCCCTCATGGGAAAATTCTCCTTTAACTTCCCCATCTTGTTCATCATGACACACGGGCACATTTGTAGGTGAGAGCAAGCTTGGCAGCGAAGCTGGGGGTTAAGGGCCTTGCTGACGGGCCCATGGATGTGAATATGTTGCTGAGGCTGCTCTTGAACCGGCAACCTACCGATCACAGGCATAAAGACTTAGCCGGCTGAGCCACATGTTGCCTTTAGCTCTGTTGAGTGTGTTTTTCAGCATGAGCGTGCAGCCTGTGCTGTGTGTGCGTGTGTATGTGTGTGTGAGAATGAGAGAGCGAGAGAGAGAAAAGGAGAGAGAGAGAGAGAGAGAGAGAGCACAGGTCATCTCCCCAAGATACCGTACTGCAGGATAAAAGGATGATTTACACATTCCAAGACACAGTCCTCCATATCCCTCCATCAAACTCTCAGATGTTTGCTTTTAATTAACAAACTCATGCTGCCAATTTAAAATAAAGCCCCTTATTGCACTGGAGGTATCAAAGTTGGATTTTCTCCCATTTCATCTGCTCCCATTCTCTTTACATCAAGAGATCAGTTTTGTTATGGAGGCGCGTCTGTGTCCTTTCAGAAGGTCGTCGGCTGTTTAACCCACCGTTACGTTCTGCAGGGAGATGGCGTTCTCCTGTCCGATGACCGTTTAGTAACACGCAACAGGAACAAAATAATAAAACAGATTAACGCGACCCTGAAGGTTGGGCGGTCCGCTCCTTCCGCGAAGATGCGGCACACTGCTAAGAGTTTGCAATTAAAAGCTGCTTACACACCCGCTGGGCCTCTGATAAATACATTTTAGCGACCAGTTGCCCCCCCTTCAAAAAGCCAACACTGGTGGTGGGAGGTATGGTAACAGATGGAGTCTTTTTCACAGGATGGACCAGAACCATGCACTGAGATTAAACCGAAAGCATCTACCTGCAAAGGTGGAGTCGTGTGACAGTTCTCAATGCCAGCATCACTGCTGGGTGAAACCAATAATCCCTCAGAACATGAAGGAGGACTCTAATGGAGCTATTATTATTGCATTGGGGTTATTTCAATCTAGAGCCAATCAGAGGACCCCTCTCTGGCTAAGGCCTGACAGAGCTGCTCCAGTCTGCTGTTAGTCAGTCAGTAGCAAATCAGTATAATTTACTCCCGTAATTATTTCTGTGTCTAAGGAGGCCATCCTGAATCATGAAAAATAATCCATGGGTGAAGGTTTAAGGGATAGTGCATGAGGCCCAGCATGGGGAGAGAGAGGCGGTGACAGTAAAAGACCCCCCCACACCCCTCACCACATTCTGCTTAGAGCTCGGCTTCTGCAGCAGCCACTCGATGTCCAGCATGTGGGCGTCGGCCTGCCAGAACTGGTGGTGGCAGGGTAGCGTGGCATTGTCCCCCACCACGCGCTTCATCTCCGTCTGGGCATGCGCTGCCAGCAGGCTGAGGAGGACTGGAGTGGGAGGGGGGGGGAGAGAGAGAATGAGACTGATCAGAGGGGCCAGCATGAAAATTATCAGAGGGATCAGCATCTGTGCAAACAGAATGAGCGAGATCAGTAACTGAACAGTAACTGTACAAACGAAATGTGAGCGATCAGTAACTGATCAGCATCTGTACAAACAGAATGAGAGAGATCAGTAACCGAACAGTAACTGTACAAACGAAATGTGAGCGATCAGTAACTGATCAGCATCTGTACAAACAGAATGAGAGAGATCAGTAA
>JABFEB020000097.1:491583-503286 GCA_019775895.2 Stomatorhinus ivindoensis
GGGGCACTGTTGTTTATGTGTGTATGGGGGGGGCGGTCTTTCTCAACATCTGCTGTAGAGGCAGATTTAGTGTAAACAAACCAGGACCTGCAAACAGACACAGGTACAAACGCACATAGATAGTAACGGAGCTACCGAATCAACGAGTAACACCACCACAGCACAGCATCGCCATAGCACAGCCAGAGCACAGCCACGCAAAGCAAGCTCCTCAGGACTGGGTCAGAATGACGAGTGATAATGACTGACTGGATAATCCGGACAGCTTTCATAGAGCTGGCGGTTAAGTGCAGGGAGACAAAAGTGAGGAGATGTTTCCCATGCAAGGCGCCAGACTGCACCCCCCCTGAACACTCAGATGCTTTTATCTCGCCCCTGAGCGCCTGCTTTGCCACCCCCCCAGTTGGAGTTTGTTTACATCATGCGGTTTATTTTCCTTCTAATCTTTTCAAAGCCCCTCCCAGACCGGGTGGCTGAGACGGTGGGGGTGAGTCACCCTGAGACACTGGGATGTCACCCATCACCAAGGGTGACAAAACCCTGCATTCCTGTACCACGGCGCAGGTGCAAAAAGCTGATATTGGTGTCTGGGTCCATAGAATCATCCAGAATCCAGCCTGAATGTCAGCATAATGAGGTGGAGGTTAAGCTGCTGCCACTATCACACCTCCAGGATTGTGTTTGAATCCCATTCCAGTGCCGTATGGGTGTGGTTAGTTCCCACGTGTGTTCCCTCTACAGACTGGGCCCTTCTGATTGTCTTGCTTGCCCGCCACACCCCTAAACAGATGGGTAGATATCCTGTTTAAACAGCACCTTTCTAATAACCCACAAACGGCACCAATAAAACACAGAAATTATGCCTCAATTTAAAAGCATAACTGCTCCCAAACAAAACAAGCATTAAAAAAACAGCATAATTACAGTCATCTTTCAAATCCACGCATCATGCCTGGTACTTAACGCTCCATTACTTTTTGGTTCCCTTTCTCAGTAATAAAGCCTGTCTTCCGACGGCGGTAATAATTGCGTTGATGAACATGCAAAGGCATGACGCTTCGGTGCAACAAGGCGGAGGAGCAAAGCCGCCCGCTCTAAGGCGGCTAATCCCGTCTACACGCCGCGTCCTCTGCTTATTTAACACCTTTAATACAATCTTACGGTCCTTCAAAAAGCTCAGCCACAACGGAAACCTCCTGAACTCGCGTATAAGCTGCTGTAACCCATATGTATATGGCTTTTTGCATTAGGAAATTTAAGGAACATGTGTTGATACGTTAGGCGTAACTCTTAATGCCTGCTTGATTCTTGTATTGCTAATCTCAACAAATTGCTAATGGTTCTAAAATATATATACAAGCCCCAACGGTGATCTCCCTGATCCTAATAGGTACCCCCTCCCCCAAATTAGATCCAAGGAAGTCCCGTCTAATCGCTCTTAAATCGAATCTGGACTACAGATCATTCGTCCCACCTGTGAAAGAGTCACATGACCCTGGAAGTCACGTGACACTCGGTCAATTACCAACTACGCGCCGCTTTGATTTCAAAAAGAGGCTCCATGCGCGTCACCCCCGATGCAGCCACTGCATCCAAAGTCACACCTCGGCATCACCGCGAAGCCGTGGGCGTCAAAGCGATCCGCAGAAATGTTTCCATGTCAGCACACAGCTCTGCTGAGCTTTGAGTCTGTAAAGCGTGGCTGAAAAATCTCCGGCTTCACTCTAACCCGAGTAAACAAAATAAAATTTATACACACACACACTTATGACCAGGTAACTTCCCTGTTTTCATCAGTACAAATGATTTTATGGTGGAAAAGCACACTCATTTCTGATGTGATAAGGTGAATGGCCCCAATTTAAAAATAAAAAATAGCTACTTAAATATTAGCCTGGTTATTTAATAAACATTAAAAAAATGTTCCTGCTGCAGAGGTATGAACTTGAAGTGTGTTTGCAGTGTAAATATCCTTATTACACTGTTAAAATAGCAGATATTAACACTTGGGGAAATATAATATAGTATTATACCATTACTTCTGTTATTTAACCACAAACTTAGTAATACTGATCTCATATTTGTTCATCATTAAATAATCATGATGCATTTTTCATCCCAAGCAGTTACTATATGTTACTATATCTGTTAATTCTGTAAATATCAGTGAACTACGGAAGGAACAAGTTATGAAAAACACAAGTGGAATACTGATCTCATGTTTGTAGATCATTAATGATGACACATTTATCATCTCAAGCTGCAACTACATTTGTTCATAATTTGTACTTTGTACTTCAGTAGTAACTGAGTTACTAAGTGTGTGCCCCATTAAGTAAAGTGTTACCTGCATGATTACACCCAACAAGTAGGACTTCATCCACACATACTTCAGTCGCTTCTCCAATACAAGATCATTGGTTTACAGGCTTATGTACATTTTAAATATCGATCCTAGTCTAATCCCACTAATATGCATTATGGTATGAGAATCAACCAACAGTGGAATTAAACAGAAGAAACAGCACATCTGAATAGCTTGAAAATTTAAAGATTTATTTGCTTTTCTCCCCCCCCCTAAAAATGTGAAAGAAAAAGAACGACCCATCCTGTGGGGACAACGGCTGATAACCCATATTGCAGATGCACATCAGAACAGTTATTTTTCGTTCATTCCAAGCCAATGGAAAGAAAAATGGAACGCGATCCAAATGGGGGCCTCGGGGGCGGCTGGGGCTCTGCCTCCCGGACGTGAAGAACCAAAGAACATGGATGGGGGTGCATGGGAATGCATGTAGGAAGCGTACGAGACACCCCAGAGGACAGCGCCATTTCCAACGCTGTGACAACACTGTACAGTTACGTTTCCTTCATCTGTCAGGCCTGACAGACTCAGAGAGCTACACCCTAGCTCACGCTCTTGTTCTCGCCATTTTCCACGATTTTACACTTCTTTCCCTCGGTTTCCGTCTTGAAAACATTGGCCTTGTAATACTGCAGCTCTTTAATGCTTTCCTGGATATCATCTAAGGCTCTAAAAGCAAAGAAAAAAGACGCATCACACACATATCACAAAACGCATTTCATGAAATATAATCTATGCACTCGGCATGCAAACCTATAAATACTACTGAAGTCCAAAGGCTTGTGCTATACTGCCATCTGGTGGCTAAAGTTCATAATCTCTATGAAGTCAGAGTATAGAACGACAACAGGTGTCAGAGACAAAACAGGCACGTTCTCAGATATTAAAGGCTAAGTAGATGCCCATTTAAACTGCTCCACACACCACTATGCTCTGAGGGGTGTCAGGTCCCAGCAGAGGAATTTAATCACTAGGCTGGACAGAGGAATGGATCTCAAGTGCACGGTCACACAATGCTACTTCTGCAACAGTTTTCTGTAAAGACATTCATCCAAAGTTAAAAACAAAAACCTGTGTGAAGCTTTTTTCTGAGGAGCCAGCTTGTACTCTATGGGAAACCAGCGTCTAGAGAGCAGACAGGAGAGAGACGGGTCACACCGAGCAGGAATGAAGCAGCGTCAAAGCAGACCCAGGCCCTCCATCTACTGGGGAGGCACCCAGTGCTTAATTTGCAAATCAGAATGTGCTGGAATGTGAGGCATATGAGAGTGGGGAGATAAGGCGCAGGTCCTGGAATGTGCACAAGACATGGTGCTGGAATCATGCTGCGCATTTTAAAGAATAAATCTAAACTAATAAAGGACATGAAACTGTGTGAAAATTGGTCTGCACATTAAAATAGATTCATTGCATTTTACTTTCTTATGCAATTATTATTTTTTTAAACCAGACAGCTGCCAAATCAGCACAAATCGGTGCCAAAACAGAGAACCTGGAAAGCATTCAGGCAGGATCCAGTACAAATTATGCACTGGAGCCCCCCCATGAAACAAGGGGGCACACATCAATGCTTTTGAAAGGGAAATCCCCACAATGAAGTGATGTTACGTTTGAGAACGATCTCATCCTTTTCAACGGCTCTTTGGTGCCAATGAAGGGAACAGAGTGCCCGAACTTCACTGCCTGCCTTGGATCCAATTCACTCCCCTTTATGTGAAGTGTGTACCAGAGGTGTCACAAGAGGTAGACACTGTCACTATAAAAGACCGAATGTACATACTGATACTTTTGAGCCCCCCGAAAAGTTAGGGAATAAAAACATTTCTTAGTTTCAAAAGTTCCTTTAGCATCACGCTAAAGGCTTCATTAGCATCTAAAAAGAGAGCAGTGGTCTATGTACCCTAGTAGCCGGAGAGGCTGGCCAGCATCCCCTACCTGCACAGCTCCTTGACGGTGCTCACGTCGATGATGCGATAGTGCAGGTGGTGCATGAACTGGGGCATGTATTTATCGAGGAACTTCTTATCGGCATGCACCGAGTTTCCTGGGGAAGAGCAGAACCAGGCATGGTGAGGCGCAATAAGCCACCGGCTGTGTCCAAATTCAAGGGCAGCATCCTTCGAAGCCTGCATTCAAAGACTGAATGCTTCAGCACATTCAACGGCTGCTCCCGATGGATCCTTCGCAGCCCAACTTCAAGATTCACTGCGCGGACCTTCGAAGGCCCGAAGGATGCAGCCCCTAAATTCGGACACGGCTACTGTGGACAGGTGCCTCCCACAATCGTTTGCTACGAAGGACAGCATAAAAACTACCAAACATGTACAGACAGCATATCTATATTACGCTCATGCAAGGACATCCGAAGCTATGACATCATGCCCAGCACTGCTGGGTCCTCAGAATGATGATTTTGCAGGAATGACGCGCTTCGTCAAACAGGGCTCGCCAACATGAACAGCTGAGCAACACTAATGAGCCAATCATGTGAGCACAGGGGGTCACATGGGTGGAGGGTGGGCGTCTTCTCACCCGCTAGTGGACAGTGGCCAGGTGGGGTATGCTGCCGGATGAAGGACAGGAACTCATACTCCGCCTGTTGCAGTGATATCTTACTGTCCCTCACAGCCTGCGTCAATCCCGACTGGAAAAGATGCAACCCAGTGTAAACATCATCTGAGGTTATTACACTTCGGGAGTGACAGCGTTAGGGACCTTACTCACAAAATAATCTGTTACAGTTCGTTGAGTACGCTGACTCTTTATACTCAATTAGTCGATTGAAATAAATCCTTGGTCTGGATTTGTACTTTCTGGACCTGAACTTTCCACCTCTGTCTGTAATGAGTTACGTTTGTGAGTAACTTCCCCAACACTTGGAGCTACACAGTGTGTGGGTTTACCTTCCCGTGGTGCTCCTTACACCAGTCAGACATGCTGTCCAGAAGTTCGTCTGACTGGTTGATGATTAAATTGGGACCCTGTCAAAAGGTACAGCAAACAGATATTTAAAAAAAAAAAAATCCACCAACAACGACCATAGTGGCTTGTGAGGGGAGCCTCGTGATTATCACCTCAGCCAAAACGTTCAGGTACGAGTCGGTAATGATGCAGGCCATTTCGATGATTTTGTCCTTTTCAATGTCCAAGCCAGTCATCTACAGAAAAAAAACAATCCTATTATACTCTAAACCAGCCGTAATAATCGGTGTACATCCATTAAAATAATGCATATGGCGGACTGCCGCTACACTTGCGAACGGTATTTCAACACAAGAGAAAGAATAAAGAATTTCCAACTGGAATCAATAAAGTTAATCTTAAATCTGTTTTTGATGGAATAGACAGTACATAAAACGTAAGACGACTAACTCAGCCACACATTATTAAAAACTAACATTGACACCCGACGACATATAAGCAAATTGCCTTACGTGCCGATTAAAAGGCTTGATTTTCTTAAGTGAAGGAAGGAAAAATAAAGCGCATTAACGCATAGGTAAAGTGTACAGATGCTCGATAAGCCTCCAAGTTATGCCGCCATCGCGACCGGGTTACAGCAGGACTTGCGTGCAAATAAACCAGCGGCAGGCATATCTAGGGCCGCTAAACCAGCGACGTGGCAAATAAAGAGAAAATAAAGCTGAGTAACACTACTACTTCTTGGCCTTTTTATTTTCCAGCAGAACAGGAAGACGATCGTCTGGTGTTTCGTTCTGCCTCAGCAGTAAACATGAAGATTAAACTATCGTAGTTTGAGAGAACTGTTACACAGATGAATTAATGGATAAGATAGATGAATGAATGAATGAATGAATAAATAAATGCATGCATAAATTGATGGATGCAAAGTGGGTGGCCCAAGGCAACAAGGCCCACGGCGCCCCATCCCGGCCACTACCTCCAGATCAACCCACACCAGCCTCTGGGTCATGTCTTCAGACAGGACGGCTGACGAAGCTGTCATGTTCATACGGATGGTCGAGGAGTTCTCCAAAGCAGACGGCCTGAGCGTCGCTGTTTCTGCCGGTACTAGGCTGACTGAAGGCAAGCACCATGCGCCCGTCAGGAAGGGACGTGTCTGGCCAACAGAGAACCACGGAAATGCGGAAAAAGCCGTCACCCCGCGCCCAAGTCCTGCTCTGAGCAGCCACGCTGCTGTTCCTATGTACGCCGGCATCCTGGCCGAATATCGACACGAACTGTCGTAAAGCGTCTGAAAATGAAAGCGGAAACGCTCCGAAGGACTACAAATGTAGTGCGAAAAAACATCTAAAATAAAACAAACATAATTAAACATACATTTTGTTAAATGTTCCCTCTTTTCTCCGTTTCGAAAAGTCATCACCATTTTGTCCTCATACTAAATACACATTTTATGATTCTGTAACTTCTGACCTAGTGCCGTACACCGGTCGCGCGAGGGTCAGTTGACTGCGCGTGGGCTTGACTGACAGGTCACTTAACGTTATGCATTTTTTTGGCAGGCGAAATAATCAAAATGCATCTAGTTTGCTTTCTCCAGGCAATTTAATGGCGGTAAGAAAACGCTTCGTTGAATGCTTAGTCTGCATCTGCAGCTCGTGTTAGGTAACGGTGTTGTTTTTTTAGCTCAAGTTCAAATAAAGGGAAACTCGCACAGTGTGTTGTTAAAGACGTTTTGCCCCAGACAGGGTGTTGATCCTTGCGTGGGTCTCCGCCAGGACCTTACACGGATATCCTGCGTTTATAATTTGAGACCTTGCACTGATACCACATTTATTTACACGTGACACCCACCATTAAGGCACGGGTGTTTAATTTATAAGCCCAGTTCTCGACGGAGACCACTATAACTTAATTAAAAGTCTGTTTGAGAATATTTACAGTGCAGTTAATGAAGTTGATTGAGTTGTGACATTAACATTTTTGCGCACTGCCATCATCGGCGTGCCTAGTCATGTCTCCATCTACGCTGCGCCCATGTGCGGCTGCCAGCTGCGCCCTGCTCCCCGCCTGAACCAGGTGCTGCTCTCCGGGGGACCCCTCACACAACCATTGCAAACAAACTGCGCTGATTCTTCACATTGTATCCGAGTTATAAGAAGGTCATCGGTTCTTTCGGCAGTAGACGTTTTTACTGGGCTGTTGAAATTCCGCGTGACGCAAAAACACACTTCAAAATTCACAATTAAAAAATTTCAATTTAACATAATGTGCTTGCTTGTAAATAATAAAGGAACTAAAAGCAATTCTTTTAAAAGTAGATTTTGCAAGCTGTCCCTCATCCGGAGCGTTTTACAGCGACCGCAGTCCCAGTCGGTCTCGGCCTTTCACGTCATGTTTACTCTTGACGCTGGTACCAATTGGCAGAAGGAGGCTTTGAAGTTAATTCCACTCTGCCGATGCGTTTCAGATGGATAAATCCATAAATATGAACACAAATACCACAAGAAAACATTTTTGAACTTATTTAGAAACATTGCGGACATGCTTTTAATAAAACGCAGAATGGATGGTCCCTAGAAATGCGTTTTATCGTTTATAAGCTTTTGAAAATCATGAGGAGCTCCAGCACTTATGTGGCATAAAAATAATAATAATAATTAAAAAAACATTAAAGAGGGGGCAAAACTACTAAGAAACAAGAATGGAAATGAAATCTCATAAAACGAAATATCTCTCTTCATGTCTAAATATCCCAATAAAGTAATTTTATGGTAAATGAACACTAAAACGTCTTGGAATACAAAACTGCGTGACTATGTTAACGAGTACGACGGATTTACATGACAAATGCACAAACAGACTTATAAAGAAGCCCTATTAATCACACAGAAAGTGGCAGCGCTTCTGAGGGCTCCAACAAATATAGGGAAAAGCACGATACTCCATACATGAAATGCAAGGGGGAAAAGCAGCAATTCTTATAGACCCTGTGAAACCAGTTTAATTACCTTAATGTATTTTCTAAATATAAAAATAGCAACCGACGTTCCTTTATTGACATGACTGTGATTAACGTTGTTATTTATTAAGGGAAATAAGGGGCAAGTTATGACATTTAAATCGTTAACGTTAGAAACTTTTGAAATTTATGATCTGCAAAAAAACGCTAAGGAGAGAGAGACAGAGAGAGAGGGGGGGAGAGAGAGAGGTGACAATGCGGGTATAGTAGACTATTTACGAACACGCAACGCATCACTGACATATGGGTAGGTGAAGAGTGTCAGGGCAGTTCTGCACTGAGCCAAATGAATTTCGTGTGGAAATAATAAGCTGAAAGTAAAGGCGACTCGATGTAACTGTTTCACGGCCATTCGCTGCCTGCGCTCCGCCGGTAACCATGCAGTGCCAAACGGAGTCATCGCTCTCTCCCCTAGGGTCAGTTGGACTACCCAGGCATCGCTACAAGACTTTCATGATAGACGAAATCCTTTCGGACGAGACTCGCAAAAACTTGGAGAAACAGTCCTTCGGCTCCCTGGGACAATATTTCATATTGCGACTAAAACCTGAGTTTCATCGTTCTGCGCAGACCTTCCACCCAGGTAAGCGGGATGCACACGCATTACCATCCATTCGGATGTTTAATGAATTCATTTAATTAGCAGGATTGTAGACTTAACGCTAATAATACGAAATGCTCCCCATTCGGACAGTTTTCCGTATTATCGCCTCATTATCACCATAGGCTGAAAAAGGGTTTGCTAACTCACAATTAAACCAGAAAATGTGGTATCAGGTTACTTGTAATATCACGTTTCCGATTTGCATTTTAAAATTTCAGATATGTTAGCGTGCATTTTGTATTTGCATTTTTCACGATAACCTGAAGCGAATAGATGACATGTCCTCAGTATAAATACAAGAAAAATCTTGAAAAAGGCAAACGGGGAATTTTACTGAGTTCAGTTACGCGCCCGTAATTATGAGGCTATAGCGAGCATACGAACGAGCAATTCCCCATTTGTTAAAGTCATTCTGGTACAGATGACGCGTTGTTGGTTAATGATGGTCGAGGTAGATTAGAATGTCAGGGTACTTACTACCTGCGGACGAAAAGGCGTCTTTCTTCCTGAATACAATATTATTTCCCCGACCCGTAACCATAAGCCCAGAGCCAAGTTCGGCTTTGGCCAGCGAAGTCCGATGTGGGTCTCCCTGCCCCGTTGAAGTAGGGCTAATGCCAGCAGGGGCCTCTTTAAACATAGGCGTATATGCACAGTTTACAAAAGTGTTAATATTCATAAAAGTCCGTTCGGACACACGGTGCTCGAAATGAGTGAAAAGGAAACGTTGATAGTAACGCGCTTAAATGGAATAGCGAGTGTCACAGACGCGCGTCAAGCCCGAATTATTTAAAACGAACTTTAAATATATAAACACACACACACACACACACACACTAGCAATATAAATATGTATGCACACGCATACACACACACACACACACACACACACACACACACCTACACACACACACATTAGCAATATAAATATGTATGCACACGCATACACACACACACACACACACACACACACACACATATATATATATATATATATATATATATATATATATACAATATAAATATATATTTATACACACAGTTTAATATTATTATATGACAGTACAGAAAACCCATATTAAACTAGCGCAATTCCCTTTTACTCTTTACACATCTACTGATAGCCGCAGGTTGATAACCTGCCATGAGGACGATTTTATGGGCTGGTTTATTGTTATAATTATCAAGCAACTATAATTTGGAGGTAATTACAGAACTATCATGGAAATTACACTGATGCAAAATTGGTTTGATGATGGAAAAGGAATATGCTTGAATGGTATATTCTGTGTGTACTTCAAGCCTTGGTGGTTTGTACATCCAACGTATTATTATGGTGACCCGTCTGTACCCTAAATCAGGAGCTGCACCCCCTGTTTGTTTAAAACCTTTTGTAAAGACCAATATCTGGTGTTATCTTTGTCTGCTGTCGCTAGCTTCCTACCGTAGATTATTCTTTTATCATTATTATTGTCGATCATAGACGATTAGTGTATTGAACTGTAGTCCCAAAACTGTTTTGCAGTGAGAGTCACTTTTACAAAAGGAAAAAAAAGGTGTGAAGGTGATGGTCTGATCATTCCATTCACCGTTCAGCTAGTTGGCTGACGATGTCTTGGAAATTGACCTGTTGATCGCTATTGGATGGCATGGCGACCACTGGTACGCCTATAGGCAAACGCGGACAAACGACTTCCAGTACATTTAACACCTGCTTTCTGGGTTAGATACAGCACCTGCATTATTTAATCTCCTTGAAAACCCCCTTCTATAAATTGGCTTTAATGTAAACAAACAAGTAAATCGTTACAAATTTTCTGTAGGCTACATAGTTTTTGTTTTATTATATTTGATTATACTTCTCAATTTCCTGGTGAACTTTCGAAGGTGCGGCCAGATCTGCTCGTAAGTGTGTGATCTGGTTAGGGGGTGTCGGGCTAAAAAAGCCCCACGGCGTGAGTCTGCACTGCTATTTATTCTGACTAGCAAATGCAGACATGCTTGAAGAGGCATACGTAGCTGCAATTCCATTTCTTCGCCATCATTTGTTTTTTGTTCAGTAGTTGGAAACGGCATCTGTCATTTACAAATGACAGGATCCCATTGAGACACGGCGGTAACAGATAGCGAGCAAACGGCACTGAAGTGTTAGCGCACTCGGCCTTCTTGGGAATTTCTTGCCACACGGCGAGAGGCACGGTGGTTTTATCGTCCTGAAACAGCATGCGTCTCCCCTGTTCTCCGTGGCTTTAAAATATACCTAATTTATTAATTTTGAATAATGTACAAAAATGAGAAAGGCTTTATAGCAAGAAATATCTGAAGGAAGTGTTGGGTGTTGAGCAACCGTGTGGCGTTGATGGATGCAGTTGGACTGATTCCAAGCTCAACGTTTTTTCAGGTTTTTACCAGGCGAGCAAAACACTTAGCGTCCCCACACTAGGCGCCCAGAGGATGGTGCCCCCGTTCCACTTCTCACACTCCGCCTCCCCACGAATCGACCCCCTGCTGTCCGACACGTCCTGCGCGCCTTTGCTCCGCGGAGACTGCCCGCTCCTGCCATGTCCCAGTAAGCCATCTCCCGGGCTCAGGGGCAGACTGGGATCGGAGCATGACGCCCCCCGAGGCAGGAAGCCACGCCGCTGTCGCACCATCTTCTCAGAGGGGCAGCTCGTGGGCTTGGAGAGGAAGTTCCAGAGGCAGAAGTACCTGTCCACACCTGACAGGTGAGCCATCCTCTAGCTGGGTGTCGGGGGGGGGGGGGGGGGGTGGAGCCTAAATAACACA
>JABFEB020000097.1:575367-586173 GCA_019775895.2 Stomatorhinus ivindoensis
ACAGACTGTTTGGACTGTTTGCTTGGTAGAAGCAACTTGTTGAACATATTGAAGAATTAGCGGGTCACGTTCATGGTCCACCAGCTAATAACAGAATATTTATTGCTAAAGGACAAAATGCTGATATATAAACACTTGAATGAACTTTATTAATAAATGTGCCCATAAACCCCACCTGACAGGAAGTATAAGGGGGTCCAGGACAAATAGTGACTGATCACTAGATCAGTAGCCATTAGGAACGCAGTGAGTAAGACTCTTTTTCACTCCTACTCTCTCCAGCTTTTTCCTATATTCCTTTCAGGTTCTTATTGTGAATTATGAACCTGCTTTGGTCATCTGTCGCCTTCCCCTACCTGAGGGGGCATCGGAAGGGCATCAGAGGGGCATGGATACCCTGGCAGATTCAGGGGGCCCAGCACTGGACAGGGGTCCTTGAAAACATAAAATGATACATAAAATTGGGCGGGGGGGGGGGCAAGGCAGCATTTTGTAAGGGGGCCCATGATTCATACTGGAGGAAACTGGGAGGGAGCAAAAATGTGGACCATCCGGCAGGGAACTGGGAGGGAGAAAAAAATGTGGTCCTCTTGGCAGCTAAAAGGAGAAGGAGCGAAAATGTGGTCCATTCGGGGGTCCCCAAGAATTGGCTTGAGAAACATTGCATTAATGATATATTAAATTCCATCTGTCATATGAAATATATATTTAAGAAATATGTTTTTCAGGCTAGCCTTAAGGAATAAGGCATTAGTGTAACAGTGTATCAGTTTCGACATGTTTGTATGTCAAATACAGGAAGTCAGTTTAATATTGAAGTCTGGTTGTTAATCTGTAGTAATAATAAAATGGCTTTATTTATATGACTGGAAAAACTGTCGTTGGCCTGTCTCAACTGTCACTGGTCTGACTCCAGTTACTCATATAACAACCAGTAGAATTGACTTTCTCAGAAAATGTTGGGTATATTAAACAAAATTGTTGCTAATTTCAGCAGCTCAGTTCGGCATCTTTGCATATCTCGCGGCCAATTGCGCATTTCGGTTTCCTGTATTCCGCCTTTTTCTTTTCCATGTGCAGCCAGCCAGCTCCATGTGACCTAAAAGTGATCTTGAACAATGTTTTATTGCTCATCGGTCCTGGATGCAATGACACCGTAACGTATGTGCGAAATGGATCCCAGAAAAGCATGAAGCATGGAGATTGTTCCTAATTCATTTTGGACTGGATTCTTATGCGGAACGTAAGGCGTATAATTGTCCTTAATGAATGATAACACTGACTGATGAGAAAAAACAGTTGGAGTCATTAAATGGGGTGCTGTGTAAAAGTTTTATTTAGTTCAGGTCCACATTGTTCCTTTCAAGTTATAATGGTCTTTTGAATGGTCTTTCATAAAATATGCTTTCATGTCAGTCTGGTAAATGCTGCCATGCTGTCTAAGCCGTGATAGGATTCATATAGTTTCCTGCAAATGATTGTGGCCGATCCTGGCTGTCTGATTGGCCGGCCGGGACTAATGCAGGACTTGAAGTATAAGAAGTAAATTTATTCAAGTGCTGCAAACTAGGTTTTAGGAGCTCATTTGGTCTTTTGTTGTAAATTTGTAATTTTACCCTTTGATTTTCACCAGCATTGCAGGTTTTCAAGTGTAAAATCACCAGGATTGGTCACTGTTGGTACCTGCATCTCAGTCTGCAAGAACTGATTCTATTTTTCAGTTATGTATTTTTTTTTTTTATAAATCATGACCGTATGTCTTCCTATAGTTTGCCCGTTTCCAAATCTCCGCCCGGACGTGTGCACAACAACAGGTTTCTAAGGAATTATGCGTTTTATAGGCACTCCCATATCAAATACAAAGCCGAAACCAAAATTAAAACACGCAAAAGTTAAATGCTCTCTACTCAACAAAGCATACGTGTGCTTCTGAGGTCGGGTAGTTGGCGAAGATTTAATTACTTTTTTTTTTTTCATTCTGACTACCATCCTATGTTTACCTGTTTCAGTATGCAGCATGTTTTTGAGAGAAACTCTCAAATTCCTGAAACGGTTAAGACGCCATCATTCTGCTACACTGGGGTCCCAAGGAAACGGATGAACTCGATGTGTGCATCCTCTGTTAGAGTAAAGAGCGATAACTGGCATCCATAATGAAGTTGTAACTATTTTATAAACAGTTTACATCTAATCAGAAGATGTGCCACGGTAGCTAGGCTGGGGAATAAAGCAGCTCTTCCCTTTGGGACTCATCTTTGCTAATTTCATTTAAGTATAACTGGTAATTAACCATTTGCTGTAAGTTTATTATTATGTGGGGTGGGTGACGCTGGGGCAGTGGCGGCATCACCATGGCTCCCTGTGGGTGTGAGGTTTCCTCTAGGTACTCAGCCCCCCCACACCATGCTAAGGTAAACTGGAGTTACCGAATGACCCATAGCTGTGCACAGTGAGCGGCTCCCTACTCCAGGCCCTTCACTGCCTTGCCAGTAGCTTTGGGGATTGGCTCCAGGCCCCCTGCAACCCTGCATAAGAGACAGTTCCAGAAAATGGATGGATGGATGGATGGATGGTCATGATAATCTTAATATTGTGATCTGCTACTGTACTAATTACTACTGATCTATAAATAAACCTTGAAGTACTGAAGGAACAAATAAACAAAAAGTGAAATACTCGGTTCATTGTTAATGAATCTTTACACATCTTTTACCTTAAGTAGCTGCTATATTTCTTCATCATTTATACTTAAGTAGTAAATGAGTTACTACTAATAAGTTACTAAGGAACCGTACTGTAAAGTGTTACCAATAAAAGGAAAGGGTGGCGGTTTGTTGCGGTCTTTCGGAAATTTCTGAAGTGGATGTACCAGAGCAGTGGGGAGGTGAATCTGGGCCCCCGCAAACACAGCCCCCCCTGCATGGATTCCTTTGGTGACTCTCTTTCCGCCTTACGCTTGACTGATGGCCTGGCAGACAGTATGAAAGGGGCACCTTTCTTCTCAGGCTGCATGACAGGTTATGCAATGAAAGGCTCAAAGACAACACCCAAATTAGGCTCCTTTTGTCGCGCATCCTCGGAGGAGTTGAAAGGCCTGGCTCCCGTCCCATCGCACAGATGTTTTCTTCATAAAGCTCACCCCCCCCCCCCCCCCCCCAAAAAAAAAACCCCAGCACTGCTGGACAGACTGCTGATGATCTCACCAAAGGAACAGAGGGGGGGAAAGCCCGCAATGACACAAGAAACCTCTAGCAGCACCCCTCGAACTCCAGCACAATGCTTTGGCTCACAGCATGTTATCATTTCCTCTCCTTGACAGGAAATTAACTCAAGCTTTGAACGAGTGTTAATTATTAAACAGAAGCTAATAACAACCAAGGCTCCGTTAGATGTTGTCTTTAAAGTAATGGGAATGTACACAAAAAAGCAAAAAGGCTTCTTTACGTTGTTTATTCCTCATATTAGAGCATTGTGGTCACGGATAGAGGGAGAAAGGACGCAGATTTATGGAGGTCTAATCTCACTAATCTGACATTACAGGCTGTGAAATTAAAAAGTAATCATTTAAATGCCACATTACCATGTGTAACAAACACCCCTAAAAATAACTTTCTATTGGGAAAGATTCTGTTTTGCAGTATTTCTTAGAAAGGGTGTCTAGCCCCTGATTTCACTGTGTAACTAATTCTCTAGCCGATGAGTGTAGTAAACTGCCCTTTGCCAGAAAAATAAATGCGTTTTAGACGTCTTGTTCTGACCTCGAATCCACGGGGTTCGTCTTTTTTTTACAATTTTTTTTATTAGAGAGCCACAGTGATGCAGTCTGGATGCAGGACCGTGGTGGTCTTTCATCGCCACGGCGACTGAATCCCGACCCCGCCCAGTCGCACTCGTTAACATACGCCCCGGCTGGCTTGCATTAGCTAGATTAATGAATCAACCGTGAGACCAGTGTGGCTGACTCCACGGAGGGCAAAAAAAGAGGAGAGAAGAGAAACCGAGGGAGGAGTCGTCTGCAAAAAACAAAAACCAAGCTGGGCGAAAGAGGAACTCCTCCATAAACAACTCTCGGCTGCAAGCGCTGTGTTTACTCTCAGGATGCAATGAATTCAAAAAAATCTTTTTTACCTACTCAATTTTGCAGCGACTTATACTGCATTAATAAGTCTCAACCTTCAGGGTGATAAATATTTCACTGTGCAGATATATGGTATTAAATTATTTTCTGGGGATTTAGTCTGCATACGGCAGAAATGAAAGGCTGAGCACAGGTCAGACATGATAACCAGGGCTTGCTGGCCCATTAGCGAGCAGGTGACCTGCTCCAGCCTTATGACCGCAAGTGTGAACTGCGTCCCAAAAGAAAAGCCCCCTTCTGTCATCGAGGGAGGGGCTGTGCAGTCTAATTAGCCCCCCAGGGTTGTTCTTGTGTACCCTGTCCATGGTTAATTAATTCAAAGGCTCGGTTGCTAGGGGATCAACCATGAGGGTCCCCAGTCCAGGTTCATATGTCAGAGGCCATCATATTTCCAGCAATATTTGAGCTTTTTTTTTTTTTTTTTAAATCTGACCTGTGTGAGGACTGGTTGCACAAATCAGGGTTGCCATTATATTCCCAGAAATACGGTTTCCCTGTAGGTTGGGCAAAGTGAGCTCAAACCCCTTGCTGAAGCTGCTTCCTTGTTTCAAATTGCCTCCCCAAACCCCCAGACCTAATTCTGCCTTGTGCTGAGGCAACTTTATCATCTGAGCGATATATCAATAATGGTGTTTGATGTATTGAAGTGGGGCATGATTCAGCCCCCGCCTCCTCACCCTTGAGCACTTTCACGCCGCCGCTTAACTCGGAGTTTCCCACACACAGTGGTCCGGCACATTCCGCCTTTAATTCATCTGGCTGACACTTCCTTATAGAGCTACCTGTGCTGCCCTTGGCAACCAGTCATTATGGTTGGCCAAGAAGTATCACGCAGGAGAGAAGACGCAGGAGAGAAGAGAGAAAACCAGGTTTCCCCCAAGGTGTGAGGGGCCACGTAGCCATTAGCTGCTAGCTCTTATCGACAGACTCGAGACTGGGGTGGAAAGGAGCCCAGGCATCGTACGAGAGCTGGCGGGAAGGAGGCCGCCGGATCTCAGGCTGACGACCAATCAGGTGGTGAGACAACAGAGGGAGAAAAAAACCCCCCCTGCTGTAGAGGCGTGAGAGAGCACGTGGCAGGGAAGACAGGCTCTCTCAGCAATGCAGAGGTGGCACATTTCCCTGGGGGAGCCTCTATCCCCCATCACCATTCAGAGTGACTTCATTCCCATGCCAAATGGAAGGATTGTTCCCCCCTGGTATGGCCACATACCTGTGCCCATTTGCCGTGGCAAACACCCCACTCCGAGTCTCTCTTGAACCCTGCCATTTCCCGCTGCTGTGGATCAGACTAAGATGCTTCTTGATAGGACTCTCCTCCTCTGCCAAACTGCCACAACGCCTCACGTATATCATCTCCCTGTTGATTCGTTTTGGGGTGATTTAAACGGCTTAGCGCTTTACCTGCTTATTCAGCTGCTCGTTAATGCGGGCAATTAAATCCAAAGTCATTGCAAACAGGCTTCGATTATTTCTTTAGAAGACTCTTTGTTTGGCAGTCGGCACATCTCTGGGGTCCCCTCTCCCCTTCCGGGTCCTGTTACCGCCCCCCATGTCTCCATGTCACATGAGTCTGCTCACCTAAGAGGTCTCTTATTCCAGGAATAATGAAACATAGCTGTCACTGGGGGGCCAGGATGGATGGATGAGCCCACCCCATTCAAAAAAAATCTAAAACAAAAATGAATAAAGCAAATATCCCCACATGCACACTAAGTCCTTGTAGAGGACCTACAACCCCATCGTCCTCATTTTGGCAGCTGGGTTGGTAAATAGGACCTAAAACCTATAACAAGTAATAGTCGTATGATATGCTGAGTCTAATCTGTGTCCCTGCATTTACATTAGGGCCATATCGACTATCTCAGAAAACAAACTTCTATGCCCAATGCTGGGATCTGCTGTGAACACAAATACCCGGGTTTAACTGTCATTAAAGGGGGCTTTACAGAACTTTTACACAAAGCAATATAAACATAAGCTCTAAAACACAGCCATGAAAATAACAAGAGATCCCCGGACGACATTGTCAGAGACTAAGACTGCAGTATGACATCATAATCATCAGAGCCATAGACTGCAGGATGACATCATAATCATCAGAGGCCGTACTGCAGGATGACATCATCATTGTCAGACTAAGACTGCAGGATGACATCATTATTGCCAGAGACAAAGAGTGTTTCTCAATATCAAGAATGCAAAGATCATACTTGTGGTCCTGGCAAAACTGGTCTTGCTAACTTGCTTCCCAAGAATGAACTTGGGGTGCAATGAATCATGGAAATGGGCTCATTTGACGAGGATGAAATTGATGTATCCTTGATATTTAGGGCAGGGCAAGAACGACATCCAGGGATTTTTACTGTTCTCTGTACCTCTGTTCTTGAGTATTGGAACTGGTCTTTGGCAATGGAAGATGATGTAAAATGGGTTCATGAGAACACGGGTATGGTCAAGAATGCATATTGAGAAGCACCCTCACACTGCAGCATGACATCATCATTGCCAAAGATCAAGACTGCATGATCATAATTTTATTTTGCAAAGGGTCCTGAGACAATGTGTTTCCTTCCTTCCTTCTTCCCCAGATTATTAGTTTCACTTTCACTTTCAATATGGCAGGCCAGTCCCCTTTTCCTTGTACCTTGCTTAATCTCCCACCCTGCGCAGCATCTCTTGTACCCCCCCGACACTGCCCATCAGATATAAAAAGATACAAATAGACAAACAAATAAATAAAAGTCAAATATTCACAATAACATGTAAGCTCACAAACAGCCTGTTTACCTATTAAAGCTTTCTTTATAATAAGGAAGCAGAAACTGCTGGAATATTACAATATTACAATACACAAATTCATGAAGCAGATCAACAAATACAGCAAAAAATAGTGATATAATCTTGACATTAATTAATCATTTATCTTTGATTGAAAAAAAAATACACACACTCCATACTAACCTATTAAATACAGATTAAATCTGTTCTTTTTTAGAACAAAAAGCACTGTGGGCGAGGACAGGAAATTAATCCTGACTGTCGCACGGCTTTTGTGCGGAGCTGCGAGGGGCAAACGAGCAGGGTAATTACTCTCCTGAATTAAGGGAAAAGCAGCCGGCCCGCGGCTCTGACACTCTGCACGCGTTTATCTCCCACAAGCGGCAGCATCGTGCTCTGCCAGCAGAGGTATGTTTACTTTGCTGCTCACGGCCAAAGAGACGAGTATGCAGTAGACGCTGAAATTTCATGGCCAGAAAGTCAAAAATCCGGACCAAGATTTCGTTTCAACCAACCAGATGAGAAATCTTTATGCTCAACTTGTGGCCTGGAACAAAATCTTTATTATTATCTGTATTTTAATTTTCTGGACTTGAACTTTACACCTAGAATTCATTAGCTGTTTGTGAATTATTGTAGGGTGGCATGGAGCCCTTGTGCCTTAAAGGCTGGGGTTTGGGGCTTGCGTGTTGAACTTACCCAGCACTGTGACGCGGGCAGATTGAGACCTGATTGCTGCCTGGATGGCTTGGCACTCGAAGAGGGCGTCGTCCGACAGATCCACCCGCTGGATGTGGAGGTGGTACTCGCCCTCGTCGTGGTCCCCCACCACGGTGTAGCGGGGGTAGCCTGGAACACAGGGCAGCGGCAGGCATAGTTTATGGTTGGCCTCTGCTTTCACTTTCACACACACACACACACACACACACACAGGTTTATAACTATATCTTTGTATTAATTTCCCAACATGACGACCTTAACCCCTAGCCAGCCCTAACCATAAGCAACCAAACTAAATATGATACTTTTGACATTTTTAGTTTTTTGATTGCATTCATAGATCTTTGTGGGGACCTGAAAAGTTTTTATTACATTGTTGGGGACATTTGGTCTTCAATTTGGACTTCAAATGAGAGGCACAGGTCCGTCGGATTAGAATCACCGCACCCAGGTGTCCCTTGGCAGGCATGATACACCTGAGACCCAAACATTTCCATCACCAATAAAACATAATAAGGCACCAAAAAGGAAGATTACCACTCATTTGACTTGTTTATTTGCCCGTAAATCGTCATGGAAACTCCAAAGACACCCAGAAACATCTGAAGGCCCCAGAAACTCGCTCAGGAACATCTGAAGGCCCGTTCACGAGAAAACAGAGATTTTCTCCAGCTTGGTTGCGGATTTATGGATTAATAACACAAAATGAGAAGTTAAAAAAATTTTTTTTTTTAATCTTTCCCCACAGTAAACATGAGGGCTGTTTACTGCAGGAAGAAGTGTTATTTCACACAAAGCAGCCATTAAGAGGATATGCATTACACATCTGTTAGCCGCTGAAAATAAGAGCGTGGCATTAATTTGTGTTTATGTTTATGTAAAATCCAATCTGTACAAGTATGACATGCACACACACACGCAGACACACACCAACGCAGACACACACACATGCACAAACACACTCACAGAGACACACACTCACAGACATACATGCGCAGACACACACACAGACACACAAAGACACACAGAAACACAGTCACAGACACACACGCATGCACACGTGTGCGCAAGCACACAGAGAAATAAATAAAAGACACACACACATAAACACAGACCCACACGATGACATGCAGATTAAGAACATCTCCCCCATGTAGCCTTGCCGTTTAACAGACTGCAGATTAAGCAGATGATCACTACAGAAGCGATGGGAGGGGCTAAAATATCCTTGAGGTGACATCATCCTGGGGAAGGGACAGAAAATGCTACAGACCTCTATGACATTGACCTTCAGTATGGGCTGTGAAGTAATGGGTGAGACCAACAGGAGCACTGGCCCAACCTGAAAGGTGATTGGTCCCCGGAATGCTATACCGTTGGCTAATGATAAGGTTGCCCCTTCGGTATGAATTATGGCTCCTCTTATGCCCCTCCCCCACCATAAAAAAATCCTGAAACACGTGGTAACTAGTCTGGACGCCTGAAGGTTGCTTGTTCAGATCCTTGGATGGCCTGTGCCTTAACATGGATAAAAACAAAACCTTCTGTAAGAATCGCCAAAAACTCCCGTCTGTGACCAGGGATCTGAGGCGTGGACCAGGCGTGGAGATGCTTCAGAGGTCCCAAGGCGTGGACCAGGCGTGGAGATGTTTCAGAGGTCCCGAGGCATGGACCAGGCGTGGAGATGTTTCAGAGGTCCCAAGGCGTGGACCAGGCGTGGAAATGTTTCAGAGCTCCCGAGGCATGGACCAGGCGTGGAGATGTTTCAGGGCTCCCGAGGCGTGGACCAGGCATGGAAATGTTTCAGAGCTCCCGAGGCGTGGACCAGGCGTGGAGATGTCCCAGATCCTCATTCCCCCAGTGAAAGCTTTTCCTGGTCGTGGAGTGCTGAACTTCCTCAGAAGCTCATGTCCCATTATGCACCACTTGCAAAGATGCCCTCACCTGCCTCCCTTAGAATGGAATATGAGGGGTCAGAAGTGGGTTCCGGCTCACTGTGCCGGGTCTCAGTCGACTAATGCAGTCATGGTCACGCTGGGAACGACATCCCAGTGCTTCACTCCCCACCTTTTAACCGGATTCATTCAGCATAAATACCCGGGATTAACGGTGATTAGCTGCTCTAAGCTATGGCTAATTAGGCCGTCTGGAAGGGCTTGCATTGAATGAGACAGGGATGGGGTAGTCAGGTTTGAATGCTGATCCTGGGGTGTAGGGAGGCAGGTTTCAGTGCTGGTCCTGGGGTGTGGGGGGGATGGGGCAGGTTTGTATGCTATGCGTCATTTTGGGGAAGATCTCATATGGTGCCAACTTCTCGAAGATGCCGGCTTCATACTACATGATTGGTCCATAACAGGGACACCTCAACACCATTTGCATGTCGCCCTGTGGCTTATTTTGCCATTCTGCATTACTGGGATGATTAGCCGCTCCTCAACGAAAAGCCCCCCTCCTGTGAGAACCTGAGGCAATATTAGAGGGATTTGGGGTTAAGGTAAATGGGCTGTTTCCGTTTTTGGGAATAAATCACCATAGATCTTTATCTTTAGAGCCTCTGCTTGGATGAATCATACAGCACTCAGGTTTACTGCAATGTTGACCTCCAGCCAGCAGAGGGGGCCATCCACCTGTGGTTCTCCGTTGCAGTGGAAGGCCCACAGTTGCTGGTGTCAATTGTTTCTATGATTTATTGGCTTTGGCCTTTCATTCCTGACACCCCCCTGTCCCAATGCCCCCTCCTATCATGATGCAGAGCCATCCTGACACCCCCTGTTCCTGATGGCCTCCTGGTTTTAACACATCTGGAGGCATATTGTTCTATTTCATTAGGCTCCCTAATAAACAGCCTGTGGGATTAACCATGTTTCTGGCAACAGCAGGGCGCTGATATCTCTGCAGGACACCGTGCATGCCGATACAGCCATACGCCGATACAGTCATACGCCCACACAGCCATACGCCGATACAGTCATACACCCATACAGCCATACGCCGATACAGTCATACACCCACACAGTCATACGCCCATAGTCATACGCCCACACAGCCATACGCCCATACAGTCATACGCCCATACAGCCATACGCCCATACAGTCATACGCCCATAGTCATACGCCCACACAGCCATACGCCCATACAGTCATACGCCCATACAGCCATACGCCCA
>JABFEB020000097.1:675039-685960 GCA_019775895.2 Stomatorhinus ivindoensis
ACACCAGTAAGACCACAACAGGAGCCACAACATCCCCACGCAGAAGCTTTCTGAATGATTCAGACTGGTGGGATCTTATGCTGACGACAGCTGTCAGTATTTAAGATCTGACTTTACAGTGGATTCCCTTTTATCTTTAAGATTTCGCGAACAGATCGGCCAAGCGTTTGAGTTTGTTTAGATAAATAACTACAGTTAAAATGTTAGGCACGCACAAACAGAAAAGCGTGCAATTTTATGTATCTGCCCTAGCAAACGATGCTTGTGTAAAAAACTGGCAGAGGCGAGATCAGATGAGTGTGCTTCATGCGGCTGGTTCGGGTGAATTGCTGGTAATCGGTGGTATCGGGGACGTGCGAAAAGCAGACGGGGCAGCGGATCCCCAACCGACAGGGGCGGTTCTGAGGGGATAGAGCCCCCGTGACAGCATGCATACCTCCCCCGTGGCTCTCCTAAATACCTGTCCTACTTGGGTCTGAAATAAATGCGTCATTATTATTATTTGTCTATGTGTGATAAAATGTTGTGCGCTGGGAACAGGGGAAACACAAATGTATACGCAGACGCTGACTCTTACCGCGGGGGCGCCGGGTGGTCAGGGAAAAAAAATCACGCTTGTGGAAGTAAGAAAGTCTGAACAAGAAATCAGAGTGAGTTACATATTTGTAAAACTGTAAAATGCAACAGCAGAGCACTGCTTAAATAACATCGATTTTCAAAATTGTATTTTGCTTCTTAATGCTGACGATCCAGTGTAATACTTGGAGGACATTAAGGTCAGATGCGTCTGCCCTCCCCAACAGTACTATAACCGCTATTGCCAGCCAGCCGGGGCTGCGTGATTAGGCGACGTGGAGATGCAGGCGTGTTGGAACTATACTGCTTCAAATATAAAGGCTACAAATGTGTGTCGCTACTTCTGGAATGAAAAAGACAAAAATAAAAAACGTAAAAAATAAAAACCTTAAGCAGCTCATTGCGCTTCACTTTAAGCCTCGTAATTAACTGGGGACCCCGGCTTACAGACAGGGACTCGGAGCGGTGAAAATAAAACAGAACATTGTGACAGTTCATCACATTATCGCCTGAAAAATTGCGCTACAAATAACCGAAACGCTCATTTGTAGGGATCAATTTAACAAAGCAACAGTTTCGCGAGGGAGTCGTGAGTCCTCAAAACTTCATTCTGGTGCAGTCGTTTGGAAATTGCTCGAAATGCAACATTAAGGAAATTGTGAAATATATCTAATATTGCAAAGATTTTAGAAATGAATGAGAATATTAAAAACATAAAACGTTTAGTTGGTTGGAAAAGAGACACCCTTGACGACACCGTCGTTCTCTTTCGGCACAAAATATCAGTTCGGTATTGAAAATGTTCGTCATGAAGTTAAACCTTCAGTGATATGAAGCAGTATTCTCTAGGTAATATAATGAGCAGATTGTGGTTCAGCCACAAGTGCTGCGTGCATGCACAATGCAGAGAGTAGGCCTATAACAACATACAAGATCTTTCTTCTAAATCAGCCCTCGCAATCCCCCTTTGGGACACGTCCAGCTGACCGTGATAAGGCCACTCTAAGGGGGCCAGATGGCTTTCATTTTCTGGGTTAGCAGGCAAGTGGGTAACATCACTCACCATGGTAAAACAAGCTTACCAAAATCCTACCCGTGTCTACTACTCTACGTTAGAGGTACTATAAATGAGAATGACCAAACAAGTAAACAAAAGATCTTCTAATGTTAGTTTTTCTTCTGGTGTTTTATATATTAAAGTATCACAGGAAAATGCCCACAGCATGGATGGTTTGCGCTGACATTTTTTTCTAAACTTCTTAATTTATTAATACCCATGTCTTGGTTTCTTAAAAAAAAAACACTTGGTGTTTGCAAACGCCATCTGCAGCATGAGCTTTTAACAACACGAGAAATGGTGAAACGCCAGGTAAACAGGGTGGGGGGGTAATGTGTATGGGGGGGAGCTTACCCAGCACATCAATAATTATGATTTCATGAATCCCCCCTCCACAAACACAATACTTGGCACCTTAGTCCTGCGCCACTGTCACCCGACACTGGATAAGGGGTTATGGGAAGGCATGGAGTCTCATTAGAAGCCCAAATCAAGGTGTCTTTCTAAAGCCACTAATCCCGCCTTTTATATAGCTCAAGCAGTCGAGCGTGACCAGGACGTACCCACGGTTTTGTTTCTTGTTTCTGATTTTAAAAAAAAAAAAAGAACAGCCACTAATTATATTTCCTGAGCGAAGGGTTTGACCGGAGTGGACTGCGTTTTGAAAGAATGACCCATCTCTCCTTTATGGAAGGCTTTCGATCTCCGTCCGCGTCGATTCCCTGTCACCGTATCAGAGAGCGGCACTGTCGTTAATACGATCACGTGGCGATCTCCTGCCGTGGCGTCTGCTCTCCTAAGACAGCAGCTTGAGACGGAGAACTGAATTGCATCCACAGAGACAACAACAAAGAAAAAAAAAATCCACCCCTGTAGTCTAACAGAGAGCAGTATAGAAAGTAAGCTTCCAGATCAGAGATGGCCCCTTGGAGGTAACAATAGAACTCTAAGGGAAATGCACACTTCAACCAGATCGATTTCTGTCAGATGTTCTCGCTTCAGACATTGGACAGTCAGGCAGCTTCTTTCCCCTCCACTCAGGAAAAGTGGATATGGAGATGATGTTTCAGACAAATGCTTGGTGAGGTGCGATGGAAACGCTCCTCCGCTAGGTGTGCTTTTCATAACACGCTGCTGCGTCAGAAGCTCGGCGGTGAGGAGGCAGAGGGCGATAGCGGTTTTGTGCAGTGCTAGTTAGCAGGATAGCAGGATGTGCCCACAGTGAGTCCTTTCATGAACTGATAAAGCAAAAGACACACATCACGCGTTGTGTCCCATGGGGATACGTTCTGACAAATGCGTCATCAGGTGGTCTTCGTTGTTGTGTGTAGGGTACACAATCCTAGATGGCATAACCTACTACACACCTAGACTGCAACTAGGAGTACACTCTAAAATAAAGTACAGTATAGTACATACAGAATAACTATGTTATTGGTTTATCAAATATTATGTACTGTACATAATTGTACGTTTGTGTAGAGTTGTTTACTTCAGTATCACCACAAACCTGTGAGTAATGTCAGTGTTACCACGGATACGTCGTCACTGGGCGACAGGAATGGTTCAGCCCCATTACAATGTAATCTTACAGGACCGCTGTTGAGATGAGGTCTGTTGTTGACTCACACAGGGTGATGCGGTGCATGACTGTACATGACAATGTAGTGCAAGTCTCTAGTGAATGCTTCACCTAATCTAGAAGCTTCAACGCCATCTAGAGCCACCTGCGCTAGAAGTGCCGGTGCCCGCCTTGTCACTTTGTGCCAGAAGTTAATGGTGGATTTCTAAGCAATTTCAACCGATCATTTTTGAGAAGAGCTGAAAAGGTAGGCTGGTGTAGCGGTGTGCTCTGTAAGCCGCTTGCAAACCCAGATGCATCTGAGAACTTCCCGTTAAGCTTCTCCGTAAACAAACGATCCTAACAGAGAGTAAGATGGGGTATGTGATGTATGTGATGGACGGACCCATCAGCCCCAGTCAACAAGATGGCGGCTAGCAGTGGTCCCTGAGAGTGAGAAGAGGCATCTGCTGAAGGGGGTCCTGCCTGGCACCAGGGCAGAGAAGGGGGGATGGCTGTAGGATCTCCTGAGACAACTGGCAGAGCGCTAAGCAGCCCGAGGACTCCGTGCCGCATAGTGCAGCGATTGTGCTTCCCCTGGCAGGCGGCACGCCGCACGGCTGGGCACGCTGCCGGGCGGGGGCCGCGTTGCTGTCAAGCTGCACTTTCCCCCCGTCGGCAAGCGGGGCCGTTGCGGCAGATGCTGGCAACAAGCAGCAGCCAAACACAGCGGCGGTAGTAGCAGCACCGACGGCAGCATCAAGGGCTGGAGTAGCAACAACAACAACAGCAGGAGAAAAACAACAGTGATAAAATCGACAAGAGAAGCAACACAAATCCCACCCGGGAAATCAGTTTAGTTTATCTTATTATCTTAAACAACAAGAGCAGCGACAATGAAAACAACAATAAAACCAAGAAGAGCAACAGTAACAAACAGCAAAACAGCACAAACAACAGCAGTATCAACAGCAATAAAATCAACAAGAGCGACAAGAGCAGCAGGAGAAAAACAAACAGCAATAAAAATAAGAACCGCAGCAGGAGGAAACAAAAAAAATAAACTACAGTGGCGGTAACAGCAGCAGCAACAAGAGCAGAAGCGGGAGCAACAGCAGCAAATCGCCAATCTCAATTTTTGCTGAATGTCTGACGATTGACGGGTGATGAATTGTTAAAAGCCGCTCCGCGGTGACCAAGTGACTGGCTGCTCGATCATGCCGGAAGGGTCACGGCTGGGCTGCCGACCCCCCTTCATGTGCAGAACAGCCGTCCGGGAGGAATTAAGAACAATACTTATTTTTCTGGCTGAAATGCGAGCCGATGTGCATTCTTCCGGTCCTTGACGCTCACAGTGGGAGCGCGGCTCCGACAGCGCTGCTGCACTGCACCGTTTGCTTTGCTTTTTCTTGTTTTTCCTAGTTTCCTCATCAACGGCAGGATTTCACTACCGCAAAGCAGGAGAGCGGACGCTGCGTGCGGCTAACTCCGGTTGCCAACCGCTAATGATTAAATACGTACCCTCCTCCCTGTTTTAATTAATGGTGGCCCAAAATGGGGGGGGAATCATATTTGAATAACTGGCATCTGTTTAAAATAGAGCAAGATCTCCTGTCATGTGTAATTATGATGATTAGTACCAATTAGTTCAGGAAAGCATATATTAATCACGCTTCAGTTACTCCCTCTGTTAATTCACAGAAAGTCAGGTGCCAGCATGTACTAATTTAAGTTGAATTGCCATTGCTTAAAGCCTTTGAAGTTCATTATCATGAATGGCCTTTTACACAAATCTCAAATCAAACTGAATTAAGAGTGTGATTATCTTCACTTAGAGGAGAAAAACGCCCACTAAAGCAGATTAAAAATTCCCGCGGAACCATACCGCATTAAACACTGATGCCACTGAATTCAGAGCGGCTACTTCTCTCTTGCCCTCACACAGACTTGTTCACCCCATAGACGTTTCTTCTGCTACACTCCTGTATGTAGTTATTTAAACAGAGCATATATTGTATTACCTCTGTGGGTGTCGCACACATCACACAGAAATAGGGGCTTGGGGTTTGCATTGATTGATGTCATTAACGTGTGATGAAACAGTATCTCCCAGTCGATTATAATCCAGGACACCACTGAAGGTGAGTGTCCAAGCAACCAACCAATCAGGTGTTTTGGTCCCACCTCCTCCACAATCTCATTGGTTATTTCTATGAACCAGTCATTTTTCTTTCTGCCCTCATAGAATTTTTGTGCAAGTAAAACTGCCATGAACTAATGTGTGACCTGTGATTGGTTGTCATCCATCCAGGGTGCCCCCCCCAGTCTGACTCCCTCTGCCCCCTTCTGACCCTGTGCTGGATAATGGGCACTTAGTCCCCTCTTGTACTTAATACTCCCACTGACTGTAAAGGTGTCCGTATACTTCAAACGACATCTGAACAAAACTAAGTCGAATGTGTCTGCAAGAACAGTCCGACGCATACTTAAAACGACCTTGCTACCTCGTCCATCCTGTGTCACACCACAACCCTAGAAGGCACGCAATGTTTTTGATGTAGCCGGCTCACACACAAAAGGCAAATAAAAGTACTGTGGTCATTTTATTAAAGATGACGACCCTCTTAAAATGGAAGCACCTGTCTTCATTAACAGCCACTATTAGTACAAAAGCACCCGCACCGCAGACAGGGAAGCCAACGATATAAATGATAGCCATGGTCACACACTGACGAAACATTTAAAGTGCGTTGTGGTGCAAAGCATGCTGGTTACTGCATAAATAGTCCCGCTGACCAACCCCGCGGCGCCACATTTTTGTCAGCCAATCATGGACAGTGAGATCGGAACAGATGAAAAACTTTGCCTCTGGAACGCTGCGCAGCAGGGGAACACCAGGGTGCCATCAGTCTCGTCTGAAATACAGTAGCAGCTTAAGTTATTTTGCACACATGCACAACCCCCTTTGTTCTCCACATCTTATTTATACCCATATGTTTACTTATTCATTAAAAGTACGTTTTTATACATTTTATTAATTGTTTTTGTGTTGATTGTATGTTTGATTGCACACATCATGCCATCGACTGCACCAAACCGTGTACTTTTTGTATTTGGTAAATAGTGGGCTTCTGCTTCTGTGGAAGATGCACGACTCTCCAGATGCAGGCTTGCCAACTGTCACGCATCTGGGGTGACACTCACACTCTCACACTCTCAGGCTCACGCTGGAATTCTCACAGCGAATCTGTTAATCCATTATAAGCCTAAAATTAGCGGCGTCAAAAGCGCTACTGTAGTTTGCAAACCCTACAGTCTATTTACAAGGTAATAAAACTCTTACATACATGTTAATGTGTGGGTATGTGTGTGCAGACTTGTCTCAAATTGAAAATTGAAAAAGGTTGTATGAAAATAGTTTTATATCATGGCACAGGGTTCATAAAAGCTTATGTTGGGTAGCAGGTGTGCATCTGTTTGTGCAACGACAGCGTGCAGTATTTTGTAGTACCACTGACGGCCATTTATTTGTGTTTGACTGTACTGCATTATTTAGTGCTAATTGAGACGGGGGGAGGAGATGTAATCCGAAGGTGTGTTTAAACTAATTGGACGCTGTGTCACGAGAGATAAAGCAACAGTATTTTACTGACAAAAATAAGTATTTTAATGCAGAATAACATGTCAAGGCTTAAGCCAAGCTGCCTGCGATCCGTGTACACAAACTGTGCTGAAAAACGGCAGAAATTGCATTAGTGCAGTGGTAATACGTCGCAAAATACGCGATTCTGTTACTAAGAGACGGCCTAAGGAATGGTTTATAAGACCAGGGAAGCAGGGGGGGGGGCGATACCTGAGATGGGGTGCCAGTCCAGCGTAGGCCAATTTAGAGATGCCAGTTCACATGTCTGTGGGAGGAAAGGAGACATACCCCGGGGGGAGGGGGAGGGTGCACAAGCACAGGGAGGGGGTGCAAACTGCAGGGTGGGGGCCGAATTAAAACTCCACATGCCTGGAGGTGTGAGACCAAAATACTGCCTATTGAACCACTGTGCCGGCTAACATGGTCATCAATACACAGCTCTCTGTACACACAAAACACCAAGTAGAAATAAGAACATAGAGCAGCTCTGCCACAGCCAAATCACCTTCTGTATGGACCATAGAAATATGAAGGTAGAGCAGCTCTGCCATAGACGAATCACCTTGTATATGGACTATAGAAATATGAACGTAGAGCAGCTCTGCCACAACCAAAACACATTGCGATTGCACTATAGAAATATGAAAGTAGAGCAGCCCTGCTTGTTTCCCTCTCAGTCTCCCCTTATATGGTCAGGAGTTCTGGCCCTCCACAAACATGCATATGAGACATATAAAGCATGTTAACCTCGCTCTGGCAGGGCAAGCTACAAGCGGGCTGCCGCTGTCATTCCCTAATAAGCAGCACGTCCTCTACTGAGCAGCTTCTAACACCCGAGATGGAGACCTCCCTCCCTAGTGTGATAAAGACCACTGCAGTATCACAGAGGTGTGTGCAATAAATTGCCACCTGTCACTCCTGCACTTTATGTGATGTTGTTGTCACACAGTTTGTCTCTTTATAATTAATTTATTTAATATATCATTTACTTTCTTTGTATCGTGTTATATTGTTTTGTTGTATTGTATTGTTTACATTTTTTGTATGTTACGTAGTTAATATTCATATTGCATCAGCTTGGAAGTGGCTGGCATAATCACACTGTGTGTGACAATAAAACCTTCGAACCTTTGACTTCTAGGACTGGATCCTATGGAAGCTGATCCCGCTCCTTCAAAAGCTGTGACTCTTAAGATGCCCGAATGAGTCAGTGTTCCTGTTGCTTATGTGTCCTGCTGTCCTGCAGGGTTTTCCACCCACAGCCACGTGTCTTCGCTGTTTTTGCTCCTTCATGGTACAACAGCCGATCCAGTCCTGGATTTCTGACAGAGCTCAGGGCCGCCGCCTCCGGCGCTCTTCGACCTACATTTGTTAAGCATCAAACTGTGCTGATTGCTGCTATAGACGACGATGCTCTATAAAGACGACGGTGGCGGAGGGGGCGCGGATTTTCACGATGAGGGGGCTTCTGCTGGACGGCAGCTCTCCTAATGAGACAGTGACAAAGTGACCATTGTTCACAAACAGTAGCAGCTGACTGTTTATTGGAAAGAGGGATCTTCATCTCTGGGACCTGATCCTGAATCAGATATTACGGCTGGGTTTGTTTCTCCTGTGCGTTTGTATGTTTCATTTAAGTTTATTCTACGTAGCAGAAGCTTCAATCCAAAGCAACATTGCATGACTGTGGATTAATCATCTGCGCTTGTTATCAGAAGGTTGCCAGTTTGAGACCCAGCCTCTGTTGGACCCCTGAGCAGGGCCCCTAACCCCAGAAATGCGCTGGGGCGCCGGATACAGGAAATATCTCACCTTGTGCTTGGGCCCAAAGCTTCAGTATGACGGGAAATATCAAAAGAGCCATTCCAATGCATTTATGCAAGAGGATCATGTCACATACCAGTGAGCCCAATGGCACGTTACAGAGATACAGCTGTCAAAGAGTTGACTAGGCATAAGTCCAGCTAAGCTGAGCTTCTGATGAATTCCCGGGTACCAGTCTAAGCATCACTGGAACAGGAGCAACACAGCATCTTCCAACAAAGAAAGAACCTAATAAAATCGCTATTTATTCAGCAGAAAGTACACTAAGTACAATCAGAGAGCGGAGTGTCCCTAGAGCAAATGGGTCAGGACAGACTGGTCATGTGACCCTCCCAATGTAATGGATCTCCTAACTGTATAAAACAAGGGCTTTGTGTCTAGGCCGTTCCAGCAGCAGGGAAACGCCCTCCCCGCCTTGGCTTTGCATCTGCACGTGCATGGCGGCATGCACGCATCACCTGCGACAGCTCATCACACCACTCTTGCAGCCCGAGTAGGCCAGGCTGAGGGCACATAGCGTTGGCATGAAATAGACCGCTAACCCCCGGAAATGCACTGGGGCACCATGTTTTAGTCGACAGACAGGATCTGGCGTGATTTCTGGTTCAGGGAAGAGACCCAGCGAGCTTTGAGAGCCTCTAGCTGCTGGCGACGCCATGTGGGATTTCACAGAACCAAAAATTTCTCCCGCACGAGTCCCTCCCAGGACAGGTGACACCGCGCCGTTGATCTTTGCAGGAACAGCAGAGAAGCAGATACACACACACGTGCCTCCTCTCCTCACCACCTCTGTCTTTCTCATCACAGGAATCTGGAAGTCATCGAGTCGGGGGGGTGGAGGGAAGAGTGCAGCGGTAAAAGACAGACCACACCCCCAATCCCACTCAATCAAAATCACAGGGGTTTCAGGGACAGAGGGACAAATCCCAGTAGGTAATGCAATCGCTGAACCGAGAATCAAAAGACCTTTTTTGGCGCCTGTATAAAATGCATGTTCACATGATGGTCTGAGGAAACTTCAGGTCAGACTACTGATCAAGCGACTCGGTGTCAATATTCCAGTGAAACAAGCTCCTGCATAAACATCAAGGTGTAATATGGCTGAGAGCTGAGGAGATGCGGAGTTCAGGGTCCCCCGAATACCAGGGACATGAGAAAACTAAGGCTGCATTTTAATGTTCCCTGCAGGGGCTTGACCTGGGTCTTGCTAGCCTGCTGGAAAATAGATACTTTGTGATATTGAGCTGGTTCTTGGGGGGTACTAGTATCTGTGGGAGTCTGCGTGTGACAGGTAGGGGCCACGCTTCTGTTTGTCCCCACGAACACCCTAAGAACACCCCCCCCCCCCTCCCATTAGCCAATCGCATCACTACCCATGTGGCCACACAAAGACTTCTGCATACCACCTGTTACAGTTACCCGGCCCACCGACCCCCACAGCAATTTATTTAGCGGCGCTTTTATCCAAAGTGACGCACAAACATAACGTCTGGCCATCTTTCCGACCAATTTTCATCTTAATCCACCATCCTCGAGCCCAAACGGCGAAGCAGATGAAGAATCTGAACAGCCGGCGACGGTCTGGACGCCTTCATTTCTGAGTAAAGCAGACAAACGGCGGCGTGTCTCAGGAACCATCGTCCAGACCCACGCTGTAAGGCAGCCCCACACGTCGTGCACAGTGTGACACACTCCCTGTTATGCTGGGGTGGAAGGTTATAGATGCACTACAGCATTTTAGATGCTCATTTTCACACAATTTTTGTACAAATCAGTGAACTGAGGGCCAGGAAATTATTGCTGTTTTTCCAATTTCACTCTGAAAATTTTGGAATAGCCCATGTGGCAGAGAAAGTTTCAACCATGGCTTGAAAATAATATACATGTTTTATTAAAATTAAAAACTCTTCCCTATCCGGCAGCAGAGAACCAGTGTTCCGCGCTCTTGCACACTGAGAACAGCAATACTACCCTGTGGACTGATGCATTGCGGGAAGGTGTTCCCCATAGAAGGGCTTATATGCAAGGTCCCTCTGCACTGCGCTTCTTTCAGTAGAGACATCAAAAGTTGTGCACACATACTTGGAACAAAACGTGTGTGTAGTTCGCTGTGTGTGTTCCGTGTGTGCTTATGCGTGTCTGCGTGTTCTGTATGTGTCTGTTTATGTGTCTGTGCGTGTTCTGTGTGTTTATGTGTGTCTGTGTGTTCTGAGTGTGTTTATGTGTGTCTGCGTGTTCTGAGTGTGTTTATGTGTGTCTG
>JABFEB020000097.1:695909-711472 GCA_019775895.2 Stomatorhinus ivindoensis
TTTCAGTCTTTGCTTGAATGTTTCATTCAGTGTCTTAGTTTATGGTAGATATATACCTCTATTCTTGTATTTCCACTGCATGTCTTCCCATCTCCAGTCTCGAACCCTTGGTTACAGAGCCCATCGCCTCCACTATCCCCAAAGCTTGGCTGTTGCGTACAGATTTAATTAAATTTCAAATCAGTGTTAGAAGCTGAATTCCAACCTGCAGAGTGGCGTCTAAGCAACCCCACATTTGAATGGGCTCTATTATACGCAGGAAGATCCATATCGACCTTAATTCAGGTCCGATGAGGGGCGGCCTTTATGGATGAAATGGCTTTCGGGTTTTTTTATGACCGTCTTCAGCTATCGGCAGTGAGAGGATGGGTGATCATCGCTGGGGTCACACTGCCGATCCGGCGCACAATGGTGGCTGGGGACGTGACTTCCCGGTGGCCACCTCGGCTCCTGGGGCCGTAAGACGCACGCCTACCCCCTCGGCGCGCCCCATTAGCATTCCCCACACCGCCATCCCTTAGTCGGAAGCTAACCTGGCTAGCAGGCTAACTCACATTAGCGTGGGGCCCCTTGTTGGCTGCAAACGGTCATTACCATAAATCGCGAATAAACACGTTCCTTATTTAGGAGACACTGAAGCAGCAGGTTCTGCTAAACAGCTAGCTAGCTACGATCTTTTAAAGTGCGGGGGAGCCAAAGTGACTGAAGTGAGGTCCCAGGAACAGCACCGATCTGCCCTGCATTGGAGTTCGACTACTACAGGGAAATAGTTCATTTGAAATTTGCACAATAAATATGACCTGCATGACTGTCGTCACCCTTCGCAGCAGGTAATCAGCATGCCTTTGAATAAATGCCCACAGGCTGTGATTATAACCTTTCTGTGTATTTAGGGCCCCTTGCATGACCTGGTCTGGGGCGATGGGGGACCGGGGGGTGGCTGTCAGGCAGGGGGTGCAGCACAGTCAGGCAATCAACAGAGGCATCAATGACACCCGGAGGCTATCGCTTTGTCCAACGTCAAATTAGGCAGACGCAACATGATCGCATCAGTAAGGCCTGTCTCACCCAAAAGGACTCGGATCGAAGCCATCGACTGCATTTCTTCCAATCACTTTCTTAGGAAATCCAGGTCAGACTCACAGTTCCTTTAATATTCAAACTTTTACACACCTTGCTTGTTCAGGGAACCCAAAACAGTTATGATAATCCACCATACCAATAAGAGTGGGACAGTAATCCCTGCAGGAATCCGCGTGGGGTTCCCCCGGCCAAACCCTGAGTCTGGTTGCTGTGGTGACTCCCCCTTGCCACACACTCCCGGTGACCCAGCCCGCCTCCTCTTCATCGGCCTCCGAGCAGCTTTCTACCAAGGATCTGGCCCCAGAGAACGCCGCCAAACACTGATTAGTTACAGCAGCATATCAAAGAGCTCCCCAAAAAACACAGTGCCGGGTAATCGTGTCAACCGAGCGCGGAGCCATGAGCAAATTTCAGCTGAAGGATGGATGGTCGCAGAACCAACTGCTGATTGCTGCCCACCGTTTGCTGAGCACAGCCATATCAGTATGCAGATGCTGGTGCACGCTAGAGAACGGTGAAACGTATTGGGTGTGGATCGAAAGTATATCGTTTTCGGAAATGAGGCCCCGCCCTCAACCCCACCACTGCAGGAATTTGGAACCTCTGACCTATAAGCATGTTCATGACCTAAACGCTTCGTCTTGACAAAATGTCCAAGGACAAGCAGTGGAGAAGGAAATATATTAGTACACATCAAATATACGTATCAAAGGGCCGTCGTCCTTAAAATCTGCGACGGATATTTGTTGTTTTTTTTTTGGGGACACGGAACAAAGAGAGGGTAATTCGGAAAATTAAATGTGCTTTCCGTCACTCCTGCAGATGAAATAAAACAACCCTGAAAGCTAATTAGTCCATTTTCAGGTCTTCCCTTATAAATAACAAACCCAAACAGGCTCTTTGTGCCTCGTGCTCCAGTGGCGACAGTCGCAGGCAGTAATTAAAAAAGTGCCCCCACGCCTTCGGAGCATAATGTAATCATTTTTCTGGCTACCGGGCCACTTCCCGAGGGTCCTTCATGCCGTACTGGGGAACCACAGCTCATTTCAAAGCCGCTTTCGTCACATTCCTGATTTCGCCTGACCATGTGACGGCATCTCGTTGCTTTATTTTGTATTTGTTTTAATTAAAACTCCACGTCCCATGCACCCATTTAGCCGTTTCAAGACACTTGCATTTGTAATGATCAGACTCCTCACTGAGTAAAATCTCTCTATTTCTGTCGACGATCCACAGGAAACTGGAGGACATCCCTAATGATTCAGCTGCTAGCCTTTGCACAATAATTAATCGGATTACCAACTCATGCAGGGAATATGCGGCAGATTTCTAGAAATAAAATGGGTTAAATGAAGGAAAAAAAGCATGATAGTCATTTTCTGGGTTACGGCTTATATGGAATCCACCCCAGGACCTTATTTTGAGCATTGGTTAGGCGCTCGCCGCTGTCCGCCAGTTACCGGTGCCGGTTTTTGCTGTTTACACATTCGGATCATTATGGCAGCGCACCTGCCGGTGTCTTTCTGCGTTTCGTTGGGCTTTTTACGAGGAAAATCCATGCCAGTAAGGAGAAGATCATCAGGAGGATGTATACACACATACACGGACCTCGGAAAGCCACGTCTCTCGTTCCGGTCCTGATCTGGACTGAAAAGGAGCGGGGGTGATTTTGGGGGGGGGTGGGGTTAACTCAGGGGACCAAACCATCTTTTGACCCATCCCATCTACTCATACTGCCTGAGTAAATACAGGCTGTGATCTCCAAGGAAATGGCAGCGATCCGGACAGCACGTCGTCACGTTCCTCAGCGTCCGGTTCGTTGCATCATGTGAGTGCCGCTGAGATCCCCTCTGTGTCATTCTGATCCACATCCCGTCCCCCTGGGAAGCCAATCTTGCCATATAAGAGGGACAGAAAAACGCAAGAGAAACACAAAGAGAGTGAGGAAAAAAACAGCACGGTTTCCAGGGTGACAATTGGAGAGGTCCCAGGGCAATTTCACTGGCTAATAAGTCCCCCCCCCTACCGCAAGAGGCAGCAAGGATAAGACCCTCATGATGGGTTCAAGCTCACTGGAGGGGGGTCGACTTCTGTACCATGGGCCTGTGCTGTTTAACCTCAATAAACGGGCAATTAAACGATGGCATGAAATCGGCACCTGTTGGGGGGAGGGATGCTAGACAGTCTGCATGTGTAACGCAGACCTCACATGTCTGTGATGCAGGTCATGTCTGTCTGCACAACTGGCCAGAGAGCCTGCACGCGTGATGCAGGTCATGACTGTTTGCGCTGCCATTCAGAGAGCCAGTGTGTGTGACTCAGGTAGTGACTGTCTGCGCAGCTGGCTGCAGAGTGCAGAGTCAGTCCACACGATGTATGCACACGCATTTCCCATCCAGCTTGGATCCCAAAACACGTCCCGGCCTTCCTCGGTCAGGCACGCTCTGATTCTGCTGCAGAGGGTATCATTTTAACAGCGTCTACGGTGCATTTCACCAGGGTAAAAAGTGAGTCATATACTCTGATCTTACCATGTTTATTGTCTTTTTTTCTGGAACCTTGCATATCAGTGGTGCAGCAGTGAATAAGGTACACGGGGTTAGTGCGGCTGCAGTGTTGGCAGAGGTTTTTAAATTATCTGGGGTCTGGATCTGAGCGGCACCCAGTTTTAATCACGTTTCTCCAGCTTCCTTCCGCTGGCTGAATGTTAAAACTGAGTAGTTGGACGGTGGCCAGAACAAGGGCCCTGGCTATTCTGTACGCTTTTGTTTAGGAGATGCTAAATCCCGCCGGCGGTGCAGAAAATGCTGTGTCGAGCGTCCGCGGTCGGCCCAGATGGACCCCTTAGCGAGAGCTTCTGGGTTTGTTTGTCTGGGAAGGGGCGCCGGTCTGCCCCGGCGGCCTGTCGGGGGCAAGGTGGGCGATTCTGTAGCGGTGGTAACAGTGTCAGATACAAACATCAGGAAATCACCCCCTCCCCCCCCCTTGCCTTTCCAGATGGTGTACTTCTTCCTGGCCCAGCACCTACAGCAACAAACCTTGAGTCCGGTAGCCGCCTATGCTCTGTCGCGGTGGCCAGAGGGGTTTTACGTATCATCAGTCGATTTCCGTCATGTCCGGCAGCTCTTCCTGCTGTTTTAATGCGACGTTCAGGATTATTAGACTTCAGGGGACTCTCCACTCCAAAGTGCAGGGGGGGGGGGGGGGAATGCCCAGAGCCCCTCATCCTCTAATTATATCACACTGCCTTTCTGTTTTTGGTCAGATCCAAGATGGGGGCATCGACAGTGTGTTCGTGAATGATCAGGTTGAGAGATTCTGGCTCTGACAGGAACACGGGCGCATTTTCCTTAACAGCTAAAGCAGGTTGATCGGCGCCATCAGATTCCAATACAATAAAAGTATCACCCTGTGTGATACCGGGAGACGGCACTGGGTTCCTGACCGTGAAATGGAGGAGGGAGTCACTGAGTTATGCTGAAGATGCCAATGGGGTCTCATCCCACTTGCAGGCCCCTTGCTGCCTCCGGGATCGACCACTTTGCCGCTCGTGACCCAGCAGCCGCAGGGCTTAATGCTACGCTGGGCAGCCGAGAGGCAGAATCGTCACTGGTCGTCCCCGACACCGCAGAAAATGCTGGACCGGCCCTGCGGAAAATGGGACACTACACCTAAAGAGCTTCGGAGGTGTGTGGGGGCTGTTTCTGTGGTAACGGCATTTACTGGCGCACCGCAGAGGCCGTCGGGAGATGGTAATGATGGGGGCGAGCTGCTGGCATTCCTCTTTGAGAAGATAAAGGAAGACTCAGTCAGTTCCTTGTGCTGCGGTCGGACCGCAATAAGGCTTTCCAGCGTGAAGAGCTGTTCTGAGTGGGGTGTGAGGTAAAGGAGTCCTGCTGGAAGGCAGTTTGGGTTGAGGCCTCAGTGCAGCCGGAACCCATCCGCCCGACCCAATTAGGCACACAGAGCTGGGGAGGGAGAGAGCCTGCTGAGAGGGCCAGAAAAATCTAGAAGGATCCCAAGTGTTCCAGGAACGCTGCCTCCTGGCCTTGAAAGAGGTTCAAGGAGAAGCCACCAATGCGCTGACCTGGCCAGAAGGATTACTTAGGTATGGGAAAGCTTCTCGAACCTGCAGCCAATGGCCCATTGAGGACTCCTCCCCGGCGGAGTCCTGCACCCTCTCTGTGATGTTCTAGTCCTCTGATATCACATATATTATGTATTCTCCTTTTTATGATGCAAGAAGACTCCGGGAAATGGGAAATCACTCATTAAACTGTCACTGAGCATAGATCAGGCCCTTAAAAGAGAGTAGGGAAAGGGGCCAGTCGGCAAATAGAGGGTGGGGGGCCAGGGGGGGCGTAAAGCGAGAGAGGGGAAGAGGAGTGGAACTGGGGAACATCGCATTCCCGAGCTCTGCCCATAAAACATGAAGCTGAAATTAAAGAAGCATTTCAGAGGACAGATTCTCAGATTACCCACAATTCCCACACTTCATTCTGCGAATAATTAGAAGTGGGATTCCACGCAGGGTGGCAGGGAGGAAGTGAGAGACTCCTGCCTGACGCTGCTGCCTCTCCCAGATTATCCCCACCCCATGTGCTCATTTCATCTTTATCTCTGCTATCCGGCAGCTTTAGAAGCAGCTTTCAGCTTTAAACGCCACTTTAATTAAGTTTTCTTTCTCTTTCTCTGGTCGTGAGGCTGCTGTCGGCCCGTTTTGCGTGGGGCCCGTCTGGACGGTGCGCCTCTGAGGCGTGTCGCCGCCATCTCCCGGGAGACGGGCTGCCCAGCTTTCATCCCGCGCTCCACGGGAAAAGCCGACGCACCTGCTCGCAAACAGACAGGGCGGGGGGCGGGGGGGGGGGCGCGCCGAATCGTTCAAGGGCATATTAATTGATGACGGTGCTGTTCAAGCAACTCGTTTGCAACTCTGACAACTTTAAATGTGGGCGAAAATTTGGCGCTGACTCGTCGTTCTTCATTATTCCTGGAGAGGGTCTCCCAGCCAAGCCCCCTCCATGTGGGATCGACGGGGGGAAGGGGCGAGGGTTGATGTGACAGTCCTCTCCAAAGACTCTGCTCTGTTCCCACGCGGGATGGGTGCGTGGTCTTTTGGAAGGATCCGCTGCTCTGCACCTGAAGGTCAGCATCTTGCCACTGAGCGCTGAGCACGTTACAGGCTGGTGTTGATGCTTCCCAACCTGTCGCCATATTTGGTAGCTTATTTGTAGACGTTTGTAGAAAGTTATCTTGGTTATGGCGTGTAGCAAGGATGAGATTACTATCCTCTAACCCCAGCTGCCAGGACCCCTGCTGTCTATGAGAGAATTATATTTTTAATCCTGTACACCCACCCCCCCCCATCTCCTCCCTTTTAAAGCAATTATGTGTGAAGTGGGGAACCAGTTTCTGTCAAATTAAAAGTCCCGCCACTCTCGCAATGCCTCGGGGAAAGTGTAAGACTTTGATGGCGTTTTGAAAGTGCCTCTGACTGACAGGTCATGGTGCAGTCAGTGAGGCTTCATGTGATCTGATCTGTGATCTGTGAGGCTGTGGCTACGGGAAGCTGAGGGGCGGAGATCACAGTCCCGCGCCAGAGGGGGCTCCCGTCCCACTCATCTCCCCGGGAGGCGGCGAGGAGCCGTGGATGAGGAGCCGTGGATGTGTCCGGGAATCGGGCTGGCCGGCCAGCAGCGGTTAAGGGACCAGAGATGCTGCCAGATCAGTGTCCTGCTAGATTAAGTTTATGGTTAGTGTTGGAGTTTTAGTTAAGTTAATGGTGCTAGTCAACGTTTTGGCTGCGGTTTGGGTTATAGCTAATCTTTCTGCTACGGAAGGACATGGTGAAGGACACATGATCCGCATAGTGGCTCGCAAAAAGATCATAATTACTCAAAAGAAGAACACAAGAAGCAAGAAGTACCGCGAGGGTCAAAAGCAACCAGGTAAACGAGAACAAAAGGGGCAACAGGAACAACAGCAGCACCAAACATGACATGGGGCAACAACACCTACAAACACATAATGACCAAATGGGGAACGACGTAAGGGCACTTAAATACACTTAACAAGGATTTCAACAAACGTAGTTGAGACCTCTGGCCAGCCTGAAACCCACAACGAAAGAGATGACATAGTCACCCGATGAGCCCATTAGGCTATGCGGTGGCCCGGGGAACAGACAAACACATTAGGGTGCAGGAAACAGGGGGAACGTAGAAGGGGATGACCAGCGACACCAGCCGGCCAATCAGGGAACTGACACACACAACTAAAAGGGGGCAGGACAGGGAGTAATCCTGACATGGTTAATGCTGGGGTTTAGCTCACCACACTAATCGCCGATGTTGTGAAGCAGAGTTTTAACACGGCAGTTACACATAGAGCCAAGCCTCCTCACAGTGACTCTCCGCCCCGGGCCGTTTCCCCCCTCTACTGCTCTCCCTGGGCTTGCCCCCCCGCCCCCCGCCAACTAGGGACCTAAAGCCCAGAGCTTTCTGAGAGGGCCCTCTGAAGTTTGGGGCCCCCGCCATGCCTGTGAAGCAGATTCTTTCTACAAAGGCAGCATCAAGAGAGCCGGTGGGGGTGGGGGCACTCCACACAGCCTTTCCTTGGCTTCCTCCTGGGGGGACTGGCTCCATATCCCATTCCCGCCCCCCACTGCAGCGGCCAGGCCATGCCCCCCCTCCGGCATCCGTTTAGATGAGCACGCTCTCTCTCTTTCACAGTCCTGTCCATCCGCCCTGATTGACACGTGCCGATTTGGCTGCCATCTCCCTCTGCTGGACAAAGAACACCTGTTACTCTCAGCTCAACATCTCAACATCAGCTGACTGGTGACATCCAGGCCACTATATTCCTATAATATATATATATATATATATAGAGTATTTTGTCATTTCCCCTTTATACTGCAGCCTTCACACATACCTGCACTCAGAGCCACCATTTTAGTTTCTTCCCTCAAGATCATGACTTGTTTGCCTTGTACATTTTCTTCATCTATCTGATCGAAACGTCTGTCTTACGTAGGAAGAAAAGTTGCCTCCTGTTTATGACTTTCCGATCTTTCTTTCCGAAAAAAATTGCAGGCATTTTCTCGGATGCCTCTCTGTGACTTTTGTGGGGAAAAATATGTACAGGCTTGTTTGCAATAACCCTGAGTTTTGAATTAATTATTTACACTTAATGAAACATCTGAAAATGTCAAACACTTGGTTCTGCGTAGGTGGGAGGTCAGCTTTTAGGAGCCTTACCACATAACAGCAGCGTCTGGCTTTTATGACCCTTGGTCTAAGTAATCCTACACTAAGGCTAAAACTAACCCCAGTGCTAATGCTAACACTAAGCTCAATGCAAAGGCTAACACTAATCCCAATGCTATGGCTAACATTACCTATGACGCTAAAGCTAACACTACCATCAGCGTTAGGGCTAACATTAACAGAGGCACTAAAGCTGACATTAACCCCGACACTAAGGCTAACACTAACCCCAGTGCTAATGCTAACAGTAAGCTCAATGCAAAGGCTAACACTAATCCCAATGCTACGGCTAACATTAACCCCGACATTAAGGCTAACACTAACCTCAATTCTAAGGCTAACATGTACAGTAACCCCAGTGCTAAGGCTAAATCAAGGTGCCCATAGTGCATTTTGTAGACAGACAAGGCCAAAGATGGAACAGCAATGGTTGATCTGACGTCTCTGAGGGCCCAGGGTCTGAAGGAGCTAGGCACAGTGAACACGGTGAGGTCTGGGCCGGTGAATCCGATGGTGGCCATGAGGAGTGTAAAATCATTTCCTCCTTTGTCTCTACATGTGTGTACACCTGTGTTCATCCATACATGTCTCCCTCGAGTTCATTCGCACCTCAGAGCTGTGTGTAGGTGTCTGTGTGTGAGCGAGATGCCAAGTGGACATCCGACGGATGCTCGATAAAGGCGTTACAGTATATCACCTAATTCTGTCACAGCCGTGCTAATGCACTGCATTTATAAAAGTCCCTTCTGCATGCCATCGCTCCTTGACTGAAGAGGTCACGTCCGCAGCGGCCGCAGCACGAATACCGATGAGCGCATTTCTGGTTTTGTGAGGGTGCAGTTTTTTTTTTTTTAAAAAAAAAGCATCTTGCCTGCATCTGTCGATTTTCCCGCCGCAATTTAATCCGCGGCTCCACGCCGGTGCTAATGGAAGAAACAGAGGGCCCTTCTGAACACAAACCTGCATCTGAACAAACAAGTAATCACCCGTTAATCACAGCGAAGTGGCCATGACGCGTCGAGGACACAGAATCGCATATTTGAAAAATCTCTCCTTCTGGTCGACGGGCACAGCTCACACAGGCATGGCGGGCTACTCTAACATGGAGAACACTCAACCCAACCATGAAACAGATTGTACGCCTGATGTGGCAAAGCCAGGATGTCGCAGCGTCAAGAATGCATGTCAAATCGGTACCCATACGTGCACAATAAACATAAACTACAAAGTGATTTCCAGTGAAGTTTTTGACCAATTACATAATTACTACCCTCCAGTAACCAAATGTTTAAGGAAGTGACTTTTTAAAAGTCCATTTTTTACACATCGATTGATAGTGTCCAGGAATCACAACGACAAAGGGTGATATTTTAACTTGCTAATTTGTGTTCCTGTACGCACAAGCTATTCCTTTGCAAGAATTCCCACCAGTATTCAGGTTAATAGCATCAAAATACTCTTTAAAAATGCTTTCTTTCCAGATAAGTAATACAAGGTTGAGACCGATGGAATCCTTAGAATCCACAGAATGGGTGTAGTATATGTCTCTGTCATTCAGCTATGGTAGAAATGTGAAACGGCCACTTGGTGTCTGAATGGCTATGCTGATGCCACACGTTAACATGCTCTTTTGTCTGGACCTCAATGATGAATGAGTTCTCAGCTTGTATCTCGTTATCTGTGGCTCTGAGTTTATGTTCAGCAGCGTGACTTTAACTGGCTTAGACCTCTTAGTCGTCACTCCTGGCGAAACCCTTCTAGCCTGATTTGACCCCATGGATCATCCACCACTACGCTGCTGCCTTCTCCTCCTCCCCGGGGCTGAATGCGCCACAAAGTCAAACAGACACCAGTTCTTGTACCTCTTCCGCATCCCCAGGACCCGCGCTTGCACTTTGGACCCAGGTCAGAAACCCAGTGGCACCACAAGGGTAATTAATTCGACACAGATAATGTGTACAGCGCTGTTAGCTAGGGGAGCTACTCCACACGGCAGATCTAGCTTTGTTCAGCCTGCAGCGGCTCGTGTAATGTGCTCTGTGTACCTACACCAGCGGCGCGACATAATCACCCCATCTGGGACCTCATCTCAGAGGCTTGGGGTCACATCCGGCCCATTTACCGCCACGCCGTGCTAGAAATGACTCCATGGATCCTGCGGAAATGCATTTTTAAAATATTTAACAGAAAAAATAAGACCTCTGTGCTTCATCTACTTAGCTGTTTACACCAGAAGCTTGCAGTCGTGGCCCCCCCCCCCCACCCGCACCACCTCCAAATTGAAAGATCTGACGCATGTAAAGGCTGCACATTCGCTGAGTCAGGTGGCCGAAGGCGTTTGCACGCAGGAGAGCAGAATGACGGCGCTGCTTCTTTAAAACATTTACACTATGCAGGTGCTAAAAGTAATATTTAGGTGCAGGCAGGTGTACCTGCTTTTGTTGCATAGCGTGTTAACATGAATCACGTTCTCCAGTCGCCTGTTCAGCGTGCTGTTTGGATGTTGCAGATGTATACGAGTGTAATTTTCCCTTGTACCCGAGTTCTTGGGGTACAAGGGAACATGGAAAAACGCCGCCCATATTTCTGGGGGGGGGGGGGTCAGAAGCCGCGGCCTCATTAAACTCTGCCAGGCAGATGGAGACAAGCAGCTAGCAGCAGTAGGCGCGGAGCTTCAGGACTCCCAGGGGGCTTTGCAAACCCGGGGGCCACGGGTTCGAGGCTGGGGAGGGAGTAGCTGTGCTGCCGGGCCAGGTCTCCCCCCACACCTGCGAAGCATCCAGCAGCGAAAACATGTGCAAACACACGACTGTGCGCGGGATCGGCCACTTGGGACGCCGGCCTGCGCTAAGCCGGCGAAAATAATGTGAAAAAACATGCGCCGTTGCAGGATATGCGTGCCAGGCGGCTTGGTTTGCATGTGATGCTGGCACGGAGGGAGGCAGCGGCAGATGCGAGGCTCTCTTCTGTTTTCAAAGCGGCCGCGCAGAAGCCCCCAGGACTGCATCCCTTGCCAGGGCCCGCTGTCGAGCGGACCTGCGCTGGGACTCTGGCGGGAGCGATCCCACGGGTGAGCAGCTTGGGGAAGGAATGTGACAATATCCATGCATCTGGGGAAAATGTGGAATTCTGTGGTGTTCCGGAGAGCACCTGCTCATGTTGCTGCGAGCGGCTCGTCACAGTACGCGGCTTATTACAGCCGAATCTCCGACACCTGCATCGGCGCATTAGCCGCAGCCTGTCACGCATTTGCCTGATTGCTGCATGTTGTACCCTTACAAATATCCCATACCCAGAATTGCTTGGATTAACAGTATGGCCCTAGAACAGAACTGTGAAATGGACTGTTAAGGATCATAAACCTTACTTTGGGGAAAACGATGTATTAAGTAAATAAACATCAAAGCTCTCAGTTCCAACTAAGCTTATAATGGGAGCTAAGGTGTTAGTAAATGCAGTTTCTGCAACACTGTACTTGGATGACTGAAATGGATCATTAGAAAATGAAATGGTCACCCACATAAGTTAATAACCTTATAACAAGGCTGCAGAGTCAATCACAGATTAGTGTACAGTTATACGACAGTGCTGAGGCTTTAATGGGGGCTGGTAGCAGACCAGTCCGCCGTCCTGTTAAATAACCATTTCTGGCCAATAATGTGGCCCTCCTGAAAGTTTAATACCCATCAAACCAGTTTGGAAATAATAGTCATTATTTATATGCCCCTTTTCACGCAAGGGAGGCAACCTGCGCCACAGCTGAGGTATTCATCTGAAAGCCATTACGCTATAATATATTTTTTACTATTTCGCATTTGCATTAAAAATGAACGTCAATCTTTTATGTATTTTTTCAGGAAGCCCAAAATTATAGATGTCAGAATGACGAATTAGTATAGGAACAGATACAGTTAAAATCCCAACACTGGGAAAAAAGGCTTTTAAAAATTCAAATCAGGTTTTAAAACTCATTGCAAGATGTATTTTGTACTGTATTCACAGTAAAATGAGCATACAATTACCTCTGATATGGATTTAAAAATACAATTATTTCCACAATACTGTATCAAACTCAGGCTAATTGGAATAATTAATTACAGTTAAACCCATAATTGGAGCGTGGTGTAGCGATTAAAACTTTGAAAGTGTGGATCCAAAACAATATGGGAGCGATGCTGTCACTGTCAGCCGGATGCAGTTTTAATCTGCTGTTGCCCGATCATCTGATTTTTTATGTGTGGTCTTCTTTATTGAGTAGTTTTACATAATAGATTCTTGTATAATTGTGCGCTGCATTATTCAGTAGCAGAGCTGGATTTTTTTGCCTCATTACGAGAGCAGCAGCGCTGGGATTCAAACCAACGAGCATCAGGCAGGGACACAGTAAAGGTGGGTGGGGGGGAGGCAGGTAAATTCTAAGTGACAGGGGCCCGAAATTATTTGGAGCATAATTTTGATTGGTCTTGGTTGGGGGCCCATTGTGATATAGTTTCAATGGGCCCAAAATATCTGGGGGGGGGAGGGGGGGTCATTTCCAACCTCCAGGGTTGTGTGTTCGATTCCCGGCTCTGGCTGTGTATGTGTGGGTTCTCATTATCTCCAAGCACTTTCAGGTTCTCCAGATGTTTGTGAGAGTCCACGGTATCCCTCCCTCTCTGCTCCAGACTGGCTGTCTTGTCACCCCCCTCCCCCTAGCCCGAATGTAATAAATGCAGGGAAGATGGCCGGATGATCTGGAAAGCCACACAGTTATCCCTTATCCCGCTCGCATCGCACCCCGGAATCAGCAGCCGCGGCCACCTCTGGTTTTGTTCCCACCCCCCCCCCCCCACCAGCCGTGGCCGTCATTCTTTTAATTACAGAGAGCGAATTCCTCTTTATTTACTGCCTCGCAGGCGCAGATGGCTTCCCCGTGCCGCGTACGGTTACACCGACTGATTGATTTGCCACGCGTTTAGCTGACGCAGGCTCGGAGGTGCACCGGCCATTTCATTAATCCCGTCTGCCGGGGCGAGGCCCCCAGGAGGTGCGGGCCTCCTCGCGAACGCCTGCCATCTCCCCGCACCTTTGTTCACGGCAGTGAAAATCGTCTTAATTAGACAATGAGGCTTCTCCGCCATGACACCTGTCGGCGACAAAGTGAATGAGGTGAATCGTTTTGGCTCAAATACCGTTGCCGGAATCTCCATGCACCGGCGACGAACAAAAAAAAGGTGATACAATATCACAGACTTTATTATTCCTGCTGCTGATCCCGCACTGTTCCTGTTGCCAGCCGGGAAAATAAATATTATGAAGCCTTGATGAAGCGCGGAACCTTAATCATGTGTTTCAGCTCACTGTCGAGACAGGAAGTGCAATCTCAACACAGCTGGCACCCCAAGGGAAAACAAGCGCGTGGAAATCACAGCCATCAGCCATTTCTGCGTTTCATCATCTCTACATTACCCTTATTAATATGCTAAGGGATCAGCCCAGACCCCTGCGCCTCATGCTCCTTTGCTCCTGTCATGTCGGATAAAGGCCTCCTTAAGCAGGTAAAGATCAGATGCCTTTTCAGTGAGGAGGAGGAGGAACAGGAGCAGGAGGAGAAGATTGTTCCCAGGAGTCTAATATAATAAAAGGTTTATTATATTAACATAAGTGTTATGCCCGACTCGCTCGATCTTCCTGCGCGCCACGCCCCCTCGCTACCTTGTGTGGAATCCCCGTATTACCAGTTTGTTTTTAATTAGTCCTGTGTATTTAAGTCTGCGTTAAAATATGTTTCCCCAGTCCGGTCATTAATGTCGTATGATGCCGTTTTATGTAGAGTGGTGTGTTTTCCTAATTAAACCCGTATTCTTTCGATTCCTCGACTCTTGTTGCTGCTTCCCCGGTCCGTGTCCCGGTGATCACGACAGAGAACTGAAAAGAGCCCAGGTTCTATTGAATTTAGCCAGGAAAGCTTAGCCTGGTTAGACAGGTCCTACTGAACCAGTATCAGAATGTATTCACTGATGAAGCTTCTAAGCACTTATGTAAGTGGCTCTGGCTATGAGCGTCTGGTAAATGCAGTAAATATAAATATAAAACAGCAGGTAACGGATTCACCCTCAGGCTGAACCCCTCCCACATTTACCATTCATCAATGGAGGACAGGTCGAGTGACACGATGAACGTCTCTTTGCTGGAGGTCCCTGGGCAGAAGGTCTCTCAGATGAAACTCGGTTCCTGGGCTGAAGGTCAGTTGTAGTGTCCTGGGAAACCCCCCCCCCCCCCCTTACATTGCCCAGGTTAACTTCATTAAAGGGTTACTAGTTTCCTGGCTTCTTAGTGGTTTACCTTGATACTGGGGCAGCAGAACTGACCGCCAACATCCAGCCTTGAGCAGAACATACAAGATCACGCTGGATTAATGATGGGAGTTGTCTCCATTGTCTTTTGGGGGGGGCGGCTGGGGGAAAAGCGACTCACACCATGCAGCTAGTAACACATAACATGCCACAGAATGCGACACACAAAGCCACTCACAGGACATCAAAGCAGACATAAAAGCTAGAGCTGCAAGAGAACGCATTTATGGAATAAAGATGAAATAAAAGCAGGACGTGGCTGAAACAATGAGAAAAATATCTGTAGACATATAAAGCATTTTGGAGAAGACAGAGAAATCCATATAGTAACTGTGAAGAAGAACAATTCAACCAATGGGAGAATGTAATGTTTAAACACCCCAAGCTGTAGATCAGTAGAGCACCTCCTACTGGGCTCTGCTGGGAAGTTCACTCTGGGATTTTGTTTATTCCGTCTTTGACAGCCCAGTATATGGTAATCTATTCGCCATGGATACAAAAAGCTCCCAATGAGGTTTAAGTGAAAAAGGCAGTTGAACGCATGCGATGAAGCCGGCATGATTCCGTTACGAAGCAGAATTATTTATTTTTAATGGATTCATTTGTGGCTAATGATTATCTGGGTGGAGCGCGGTGTAAGCAGGAGAGCACGACCGCAGGGTGGAGCGCGGTGTAGCAGGAGAACACGACCGCAGGGTGGAGCGCGGTGTAGCAGGAGAACACGACCGCAGGGTGGAGCGCGGTGTAGCAGGAGAGCACGACCGCAGGGTGGAGCGCGGTGTAGCAGGAGAACACGACCGCAGGATGGTGCGTGGTGTAGCAGGAGAACACGACCGCAGGGTGGAGCGCGGTGTAGCAGGAGAACACGACCGCAGGG
>JABFEB020000097.1:730278-749755 GCA_019775895.2 Stomatorhinus ivindoensis
CCCCCCCCCCTCGTCAACTTGTCTCGCTAACTGTTTCTGACAGCGAATTCCTATAAACCTTCCCAAATGTAAAGATCAAAGCACAAACGACAAAACCCCAGACAATTTTGCGAATGAACACAGGAGGAAGATCCAGCGAGGCCGCGTTCACGGCGGCAGGGTGCCGCTCGTCAGCCGTTGAGGAATGTCAGGGTACACATTGTCATATCAAAGATGGATATAAATGAAAATTAACTTAGGTTTCTCTCACTCACCAGAGATCCAGTTTGATTTTCTTTTCCGTTGATGTTGACAGCGAAGTCTTTTTCGAGACATACTAAAACACTTAGCGATGATACCACGCACTTGTAGCTTAGCGTGCTAATGCAGAGCATTCCTGCGTATTCAGCAGCACTGGCGATGGTAATGCAGACTTGTAACCTTAGCGTGCTAATGCAATGCAGCCCTTCATATTCAGCAGCATTAGTGACAAAAACATTTGTAGCTTAGCATGTTAATGCAGGGCATCCCTATGTGTTGAACAGCATTGGCAATGTTAGCGGACGGCTATAGCTTAGTGTACTAATACAGGGGGGAATAACTGTGGGTGACCATTCGCTCTATTTTCTCCATATTTGTCCTTTGTGAGACCTAGTAATTCCTGAATTGTCTGGGATTGAGGTTGGTTTCATGTTGACGTTTGCCTTCTATAGCCAGAACACTTCCTGTGTGTATATTTGCCTTGCTTTAACCCACCCCACCCCCTATTTGACCCCTGGGGTTTTCTTTTATGCAAAGTGCACATGGTCACTCTAGTATTAAACATCATTGCCAAATATTGCACCTGCAACCCATGAATGTTGACTCTCAATGAACCAGAAACTCTTGCTCAAAAGCAAACTTTTCATCATCTATACATTTTCTTGCGTATTTAATTCTTCAAAAATCCATTTGGAAACAAAAGGTGACTGACTGAATCAAACCTCTATCTATGAAGATGTGGTTTCATGGTGGCTTCTCGCAACGTTGCTCTCCAAGAGAAATTCTATAAAACTGATTCTACATAATTATCGCATGCACTGTAAAACGCTCCAGCTGTGCAGAAATTTTTAACTCACAGATAATACGTCCATGTGCACATACTGAAATCTGCACTCCGTGACATTGCTAGTTCCCCCTGGAATGATAGCTTGAATGATCACCTCTCGTAGGGTTTTTGGTGCGAAACGTCTATGGGCTGCCTGAGTGAGGCCCCCTGCTGGCAGGACCCACGCCTCCTGTCTGGCTGTGAATGTTCCTGAACTGTCAATGTTCTCCCTGCAGCCCTGGCTGCCTTTCAATGCCACAGACTGAGGCTGTGATTTTAGGACAGGTTATAAGCACAGCAGATGGACAAAACCACGCAGATGCACAGAATTGAAGCGAAATTAAGCTTCATTTTCCATTTGTATGCGTATTAGTAAATGGGATGCTTCTTTACACATATCCCCTAATGCTCTGCTTTGAGATGCATGTGAAATGCATGAGGCAGCTATTCTCATTCTGTCTCTCATTCTGCTGAGACCAGGGCACACCTCCTGCCCAGTCTCTTGCACATCGAACTGAAGCACAGTTTCTGGCAGGAAATGGTTTTTCAGCTCCCGCCACCTGTACCACTATCATAGCTTCTTCCTTTTCACTCCTGTCCTCTGCGTCTTCTATCCTGCCCCAGGAAAACGCCGTGACCCGTCATCGCCGGTACTCGTGCAATAGCGGGTCAAGACGGTCTGCCGTGGATGGAAGACTCCGCATGATTGTGTCACATCATCCCGACCTCCTGAGAGACCCAAGGCAGCATTTTCTAAGCCAGGGTTACGCCACCCAGTCCTTACGGACCCCCAGACGGTCAAGGAATTGGGAGAGAGCAAAAATGTGGACCCTCTGATGGTCCGCGAGGACCGGGGTGAGAAACACTGCTCTAAGCATTTGGATTTTGAGGGAAAAGGAAACTTGGAATGATGATACATTAAATGTCATGAGCTTTTGCATTAAACTGCGATTAAGTTGTGCCCATTTGGTGGAATGCGCCTGAACAACTGAGGAACCAGTAAAAGTTTAATTAGTTATAATTCGTTTTTAAATGAAACAAAGAGGAAAGCAGAAGCACAGCTCATAACGTTAATTAATCTTAAGTCATTCATTATATCTTGATTAATGTATGATTATAACTGTTTGTATTCCTCTCTCCATACCTACGAATTGTACGTGAATTAAATTATTTTTCATTCGGTACTAAGAGCTTTGAAAAAAATCCTTTAAAATGCATTTTCTCATAATTGGTTTTTATTTTGCATTTTTATAGTTGTTTTTTTTTTATTATTTCACGCTGATTTACTTTACCCTTCATGTAATTTCTTTACTAATGAATTCCTTTACCTTCAAGACCCAGGGCTTTTGGTTTTAATAATGCTGAATGAGAGACATTAAGAGGCGGAACATTCTGTAACTAAGGAGTGAGTCGTAGCTGAGGCCTTGCTTGAAAGGTCTCTCCGGTTGTTATGGGCATCTTTTGTCTGGCAGCCAATCCGTGAGCAAGAGACTCATGTATGGGAGAGAAGCATGAGGGCTCCCCAGAGGTGCGAAGAACATCCACCGAGGTCCAAATCAGGAGGTATTTTCTGCCTCATGACAAAAGAAAAAGGGGTTCCCTCCCGAGAATTGTCCCTCTCTCACCCTCCACTGCCCACCCATTGCCAGATGGTGGGGGGGGGGGGGGGGGGGGGGGGGGGGGGGGAGTGGCGAGAGGGAAAAACACACCGAATAGCAGAGACAGCCATGGCCTGCCGTTACGAGGCCCTCCAATGGCGAACGTCGGATCGACCATGTGACCGTGACTCTGCCCAATGTTTCTGAAGGGGAGGATTTTGGTAACTGACCCCGCGCCACAAGGGCTGAACCTCAGAATCCTCAGCTGGGTCTCCCCTCTACTCTAACCTGTGTCCCATCCACGGGCGTCAATCCAAATCGCCGATTAACCAAAAACGAAGTGTGTTCGTAACACTATTGCAGCACGAATATTTAAGGAAACCTTGTCTGTACTGGAGTGGTTCTCAATCCTGTTCCTGGTGCCCCTCCCTGGCAGAATGTATTAATTCCAACCCACACTGCTTTTAACCTGCCACATTCATCATTAGGATACAAAGGATCATATGAGCCTGATTAATGTCGGGTTGGATTGAAGACATTTTGCTGGGGTGGCAGAGGGCGAGAGCACGATTGGGGCCCACTGGTGTGAATCAGATGAATGTTTTCCTGAAAAACAGGAGATTGCCTTTAACATGTTAACAAAATTTGCATTAATTAACTGTAATCGACGTAATTAGAAATTGTTTGGGTTTTTTAAGAATTTAGTACTATTTTCTATAATAACAATGCATTTCAGAATTCCTAAAAGAAACCCGACAGAAGATGAGTTTCTTGCCTTGAAATTACAGAGTATGTTACATTTGTGTCGTTAATTCTCTCTTGGTCATTCAGCTCTATTTTAGCTTGAAATTTACTTGACAATGACGGCCAAAGTAAAAACGCAGCCTGAACTCTCGTAGCTTCGCCGTCATGTGAAATCGTTTGCGGTGTGACACTGCATAGCCAGGTGCCATAAAGTGCAACCATTGACGAGAGGTGCAAAATGTTTCAGTCCAATAATCAAATGAAGGAATTGGGCCACGAATAATTATGATTTAAAATGAGGTCTGCACTCTGGTTGGTTCTTGGCAGTAAAAAGATAAATGAAAAGACAAATCAGTCAATTACAGAGATGCATGAACAATCAGAGCTAATTAGGGGCTCAGCATGATGTGGGAATCGGGACAGCGCTGCACCTTTCTACTCTCTTCCTACCTTCCTCTTTCTTCCTTCCACTCCCTCCCCACTCCTTTCTTCCTCTCCTCCCCTCTCATTTCTTTCTTCCACTTCCTCCCCTCTTCTTTATTCCTTTGATCCACTCACCTTCCCTCTCATTTCTTCCTTCCACTTCCTCCCCTCTCCTTTCTTCCTTTGTTCCACTCACCTTCCCTCTCATTTCTTTCTTCCACTTCCTCCCCTCTCCTTTCTTCCTTTGTTCCACTCACCTTCCCTCTCATTTCTTTCTACCACTTCCTCCCCTCTCCTTTCTTCCTTTGTTCCACTCACCTTCTCTCTCATTTCTTTTTTCCATTTCCTCCCCTCTCCTTTCTTCCTTTGTTCCACTCACCTTCCCTCTCCTTTCTTCCTTCCACTTCCTCCCCTCTTCTTCCTTCCACTCCTTCCCCTCTTCTTTCTTCCACCCACTTCCTCCCATCTCCTTTATTCCTTCTTTCCACTCCATCCTTTATCCTTTCCTCCTAAATTCTATCTTCCACCTTCCTACTTTCTTCCCTCACATTCAGCTCCCTTCCTCACTTATCCATCCTCCCCTCCCCCCATCTCAGGCTTAGCATGTGTGACAGTGACGTGTGACATCATCATACACAACAGTCAGCAGCACCTGCAGTTTATATACCGAGGTGGCTCGTGTTTTTGAGGTATGAATGCAGCCATGATCATCATCATCGTCATCATCATCAGTCTTCTTTATATGTCTCGGTAATACTCCAGGCATGATCCAGTATCTGTGCTTTTTCAATAATAATAATAATAAAAATAATAAGAATAATAATAACCACCCAACCTTTGGAACTGAGACAAATAAAGAGCCGGGATACAAAGCAATTATTAATGAGCTGCGGATACAACACTTTTACGAAACTTTTGATATCAATGAAGCGGAGTCATTAAAATATGCAACGAGTACATTCCCAGCCAAAACACACAGACACACACACGCACACAAACACACGCACAAATACATGTGACTTTTCTCTCAGATTTCTTGTATAGAAATTAGACGATCCCTTGTATAATGCACATGTATACAAGTGAGGTTATTCTGAGGGACCAATATAGAGCACTGACCACAAAACAATATCTTTCCTTCTTTTAATCCAGCTCACAGGCCTCTAATTAGGTCATTCCATGGAAGCCCCCTTTGTTTCAGTATGTGTTCCAGGTGTAAAGTGATCCTCCTCTTCAGAATGTGCGCAATTCCGAACCAGAAATCTCCCCGCCGTGGGGTTCCTGCTTCACATCGCATAACCCAGTAAAGCCAGCGCATATTTCCCAGCTCTGCGACGTGCCGCCGAGGTCTTCGCCTTTATAAAGCCTCCGCATGCCTTATTAAGGTCGGTCTGCCATTGTTGTAGAAGGAAAGTCAGTTTCAACCTCGATGGTTTTCAATTCCATCCATCCAGGGATGTTGCTAGCTATGAGGTCACAGATCCAGACTTTTTTTTAAGAGCTAAAAATAATATTTGAAGGCAAATATTCACTGAATAGGTAAACTAATGTTTCACATAACTAATTAATTTAAAAAATAAACAACCGATTTATGGTCAAATAAAGTGATTGACGAAACCCACCTTCCTCTCCCCCGTGGTGCCAGACCTCACTATTATTCAAAACCTGACTGTGTCCCTGCATCCACCATCCATTGTGTCTGACTTTCAAGGCTGGCGGTCTACTTGTTTATTCCTTAAATTTGTTCTATGTCAGTAATTTGGCGCAGGCTCCTGGGCATGCTGATCTTGCTGGTCTTCATCTGCGGCCTCCTTCTGACCAGCCGAAGTCGTACCTGCTGTTTGCAGCTAGAGAAAAAGAAACTCACTTGTCCAATTTCTGTGGCATCTAAAAGTCTCCGGTAAAACTGATCTGATCCCGCACCCCGCACCCCCCCAGGCCTTATCTTGACTCTTTCTTTCTCATGTCGCGATTACCCGCACACTTGGCTTCCCGGGGCTGCACATTCAACACGTCAGGACAGGTGTAATGTAAATCTAGTGTAAGTCATATTACGCCACTTCCATGATGGATTTATTTAAGTGACATTACTATTTTTAACCATTAAAACACTGGTATATTTTACTGACCCAGTTCATGCTGAATACCTTACATTTTCGATAGCTCCATTAACCCCAACCCTAACCCTAACCCTAGCCTAGCAACCCCTTACACAAACTAGATACCAGTTGATCCACCAGACAGCTAGCAGATAATTAGCCTTACAGCCTAGTAAAGAACAGAAATTAGTGTGCACTGACGCACGTCTCACAGATCCTAGTACATAATCCAACAGGAGACTATTTCATAGTGTAATGTATAATATGCTTGGTTTTAAAAACAGGCACATTGTCATACCCTGCCCATGAAAGCCTCGTGTGGTTGCCACGCCCCCCTCGTTACCTCCTGTCTGATCCAGATTGTCCTCACCTGTTGTTAATCTGTGCTTGCCTTTCCCGTTTGTATTTAGTCAGCGTCTGTGTTCGTAATCCCTAGATCGGTCATTGTGATGTTTCGTGGCGTTTACCCGTGTTACCCTGTGTTTCCCTTGGAATAAACCCCGTTTTGGATATTCCTGCCTGCTATTGCCTTGTTTGCCCGACGCCGCATACATCCAGGCACGCTACGCTAACCCACAACGTGACACACATAAACTTTTTTTTTCATTATTGTTTATGGAGCATTTTTGTCTCTCATAGACGCAGGATAAGGACAAACAGGTTAATTTAGCACTCTTGCGACAGAGTGTGCACACAGTAATGCGACAGCAAGCCAGATTGGCTTAATAAGAGTTAGCCGTGTCCTTTTAGCAGGCTGGTCCCTCTTTTCTTTATTCCTACCTGCTTATTTTTTATCCTGATGATAAAATCAATGTTAGCATTAACAGTGAGAGCTCCAATTCACTCGAACCGGCTTCAGCAGTATTATTCATGATAACAAGTTACATCCAAATCATCTGCCATCGTTAACCTCGTTAGGGCAGCTGGAGTTTAGCCGGCCACTTAACGTGTTATGCCAGTCAGAGGAAAGTACTCCCCCCTCCTTATTTGCTCCCATGAATCATCAATATTATGTGGCGAAATTAACTGCTTTCCTCCCTTTTACCACGTTAACGAAATGCGGAAGTCCTGACCCCATAAACCTACCGTCTATTCACGTTCATATGCACTTATTCCTCTGTTCTGCTTCAGGTTTCATTAAGGTAGGGCCCTCCCATGTTGGTATAATGACCCTCGGAAGTCACTATAATCGATGAACATGATTAAGTTTGTGGACCCCAATTCCACATTTGTAAAAAGAAAAATGGCATCAGGGAAAAGGACCAGAGGGAGATCTATCTGACTGGGGTCATGTGGAGATAAAAAATATATATGTGGAAAGAATTCTGTTTTTTTCTTTTCTCTGTTTCTCTGAGATAAAGACAAGATCACTGTGATGCTGAGATGTGACTCACTGATATGATTCACGTTTCATAGATATGTCTCACGAGAAATCCTCTTCGGGAGTCTCACAAAAGGCTCGGTTAAATCTAAGAAATTGATCTCCATGGACTTTCGGAAAAGTGTGACTCCATCTCCAAGTATCTCTGGACTTGCTGGAATACGATTACTTCAGCATCTCCCCTGGCTGTTCCCTTGACCCGCTCAGATCTGTATAGCTTGCTTTTAAATTATTTCTCATTTAATTTAAAAATTATGTCTTGCGAAACTTTCCTATATCTCGGTTTTGAATCTCTTTTATAATATGTTTACCTCGCTCTCCAATTGCTTTTTTTCAGGAGGAATCTCAAACAACAATGAAACTTTATAGAGTTAGAAATGAGATGCTCTGCATTACCCCAGAGAAATAAAAAAATATGGCTTTAAGCGGTGAAATATTTCTGTGGGAGGATAAGGCAGCGAGGGACCTCAGGGTTCGAAGATCAGGCGGAATGCATGTTGCAGTTTCCTTGAACAGAGTCCGCATCCTACCGGCTGAATCACGCCGCTGAAACACACAGCCGCGTGTGTAAAAGCTGCGCATTGAGATTTGCTGTGGCAGTGTCTCCTAAACTCAATAAATATCCACGCTGGTGAGGTGTCGCGCGGTAAGAGGCTCCTGCTGCTGACTGTTGATGCATCTCGGTCTTAAAGCCGTTCCCCAGTCCTCATTGCTAGTTTTCAATTCAGAGGTCAGTGTTAATCAGGTAGCATAAGCACACTCCTGTTCTGCCCGTTTGATCTGCTCGACATTCACTTAGCCCATTAATCCCACGCTGAGCTGATTATACATGCCCCTTTGCGGACGTGTTGTTCCAATTTTGCGTTTAAGTCTTTTCATTGCAGCTATGGGTTGGACTCAGCAATGAGCACAAATTTCTGTTTTTTTCCCCTTCTTCTCTTCTACTGTAAAAGATCTCGCTGTTCCCTTGGCCCCTACAAGTTAATGAATTCCCTTTTCAATATTTTTAAAGCCTTAATTACATTTCTCTGTACCTGCTGTCCTTGCCTTACTTAGGGCTGTGGGAAGTCTTTGTGTATTCTGTTTAATTTTGTTTTGGAAAATGGTGGACTTGTTGAAGTACTTTACGGGATGGGTCTGGGTCACACAGCACAAAAATCTGGAGCAGTGTGAGGAATGTTTCGGTAAATGTTGCAGAGACTCGGGGATCTCAGTACTCCATGTCAATTTTTATGCTCATTTTGTGAAGATTGCCATCATTTTATTCAGAATTATATGTTCACGTACAGTATGTTAAAAAAAAAAAACTGTGTATTTTCAGAGTGAGGGCAACGGTAAAAATATGTCGCGTAGATTTAGTCAAGGAATATGCATTTTCTGAAGGAAATTCTGTAGTTTTAAATGGTCAACAGACAGAAAGCAGATGACTACAACTCCATAGGGTTCGAGGAGGACTCGGCAAGCGTGGGCTCTGGAGAATTTCATTCCATCTTTCAACATGACACCAGATCTCTATGTTTAATGCTCTTATTAATCATTAGGCTGACTTCTACATCACTGGGAGTTATATGACCATTATGACAAGGTGCATATGACAGCAGTACAGCAGCAATGTGTGAAGTAATTAAATGTAAATTAACTTAGCTGTAAAAAATCTTACAGTCAGTGCAGCGTATGGAAAACAGGCATAAAATAGCATGTTGTAAGCAGAGGTCAATACCAAGGTAAATTCTGACGTACTGTGATATAAATGCAGTTTTCTCACCATGGATGTGGTATTTTAAAATGCAGCCTACATAGTTGTTGTTTTTTTTCATAGATGGGCGATTCTTGCCACGACACATTTGTCCGTGCCTGGACAAGTTGACGACCCTTGGTTGTAAGGACACTGCTGTGGCAACCAGTGACACCCAACCACATCATCACACAAGGCCAGGTCCCTGAATGGCACATCTGCATCAGTCAGGCAATGCAGCAGACAGCGATGCGATAGCAGCGCCGTGGAAGATATCGCCATAATTTGTGGCAATTAACATGAACGTAGCGAGGCGTGACTTTTGGGGGCCTGATTCCAGTTGCAAGGCTTATAAGTGCCAGTCCTGAATGTGTCCTGTAGCAAACAAGGCCGATTATCATCCTTTTAAAAATGCTGTGCTCTTTAGTTACACAGAGGGGGAAAAAAATCTGTAGATGTTCCACTATTCTTAACAGGTCTATGACCAGCATTTCTCATGAGGAGTGCCAGATTGCTCTAAAACAGCTGAATTAGACCTTAATTAGAATGAATTGAATTAGCTTTCTTGCTGAAGCTGTGTAACCGGTTGAATTAAAAATGCCTCATTAACACATGTATTAAGTCACGTGACAGACACAGCGGGGGAAACAGTCTGCTTTTCAAATCTTTTCCAAATCTGATGGGCAACTTTTGGAGTTTTTGTTCTCATAATTAGTTTTTCGAAAGCATCGTATTGTGACGGCGGCTCGCTAGCAATAAAAGCTTTATTACAGGGCTGAGCTGAGTTGATGAGTATTTTAATTGGCAGCTGAATTATTTCTTTCTTGCTTTGTAAACAAAGCAATTCCTTGAATAGTAATGGAGCAGAAAATGTCAGAAAATGTGTGTGGGGGTAAATTTGCTAAATTTCTAATATGATGAGGAAAAAATGGAGCCTTATTGCAGGGGGGCTGGGCTGAGAGGCTGATGGGGGGGGAAATCGCTTGTATGTAGCCTGATCAGGTAATGCGGGGCAGAGTTCAGTGCCTATTAATAAACTTTAATTTATTAATTTATTGAATTCAGTGTATATAAAGCCATATAGATGTTTTTCTGCCTTGGCTATAAATAACCACGTAATTGCTTGAAAAGGAAGGAGAGAAGCTGATAAAGTCCCCACAAAAAGCCCTCGGTAAAACCCATCTGCGTCTTTATTAAAACATTTTAACAGAGAGCATTTCATTTGTACCAATGGCTGCTGTGGCAGTTGTATCGTGCAGTAATTAAGCCCTCGTTCTGCGGTTCAGAGATAAAACCCGACGAGGTGTCTGTGCACGTGATTGCAGTCAGAAAGCCACAAAGGTGACACCGTAATTTGGCAAAGTGCGAATGGGGGGGGTTTCATCTGCTAACCAGAGGCAATTAAGGAGACACCAGCCCCTGTGGTCCCTCTTCATCAACCGCTTACCTTTCCTAATTTAACATTATGCTTGTAGCTGGTTGGCACCATTGTGTGTTTATGTATTCAAGAGAAATACAGTGAGTGCGTGAATCTGAAGACAAATACCCACCATTAGCACGGACCATGAATTCCGTGCGTCTTTTTACATCTGTAGGTCTAGACATAAGTCTTGTCAGACACCAAAACTACAATGAAAAACTATTGTAAACAATTAGCGGAATGATGAGACCGTTACGTTTCTCAGGACAAAATCAGGTCGATTTCATAACAACCTCGAGTCTTCCTGGTAAGCCATGTCCCTGCCTATTCATAGTCACTCTTGGGAAAGTTACTCACAAAAGTTATCCATTACGGATAGAGGGGAAAGTTCTGGTCCACAAAGTACCAATCCGGAACAAGGTTTTTTCTCAACCAACCAGTTAAGTATCCCTTCCATTCAAGGTTCAAAATTCCATGTTACCTGCTTTGGGGGGGGGCAACATGGCCATGGGATATCCACAGATCACAGATATCATATCAAGTAGAGGTAACGCCTCGACATACAGAGCACATAAGATACTTTATATTATGATCCGAGCACCATAAATATGAATCCATAAGCGTGTATGACTACCTGCATGATGGGTGAGTCTGCTCTTTGCAGGGTTTACGGCCGAGCACGTCAACTGACAGCTCCATGCACGTCCAGCTTTTTTTTTTAACATGCATCAAATGAAGTAGGAGGATAGCCGAAGAAGAGAATAGCGACAAGCTGGGCGCTGCAGGGGCCGCCGGAGAAGCAGGCGCAGCCGTGAGTATCGATTCATTTTGTGACACTGCTGACACTGGATATCCAACAGGCAGGCTTTCAGACAAAGTTACGTAATGGCCTGAGGTGGTAATGATAGATACGTAGATAGATAGATAGATATGTAGATAGATACGTAGATATGTAGATAGATAGATAGATAGATAGATAGATACGTAGATAAATACGTAGATAGATACGTAGATAGATAGATAGATATGTAGATAGATACATAGATATGTAGATAGATAGATAGATAGATAGATACGTAGATAAATACGTAGATAGATAGATACGTAGATAGATAGATAGATACGTAGATAGATACGTAGATAAATACGTAGATAGATAGATACGTAGATAGATAGATAAATATGTAGATAGATACGTAGATAGATAGATAAATATGTAGATAGATACGTAGATAGATAGATACGTAGATAAATACGTAGATAGATAGATAGATAGATAGATAGATAGATAGATAGATAGATAGATAGATAAAAGAAAGAAAACTAATTTCCCGCAAAATAATTGGGTATTAATTGAAAAAATGAGGTCAAAGAGAGCAGCTGTTGGGTGGCACATGGTCTCCATCGTACACTTGCAGAATCCGGCTGAAGTCCTGCAATACACATTCAGCTGAAGTGTCTCAGATGTCACATTTGTTTTACCGTTATAGAGATGTTTCTCCCTTTGCACAGCTTAATATTCCAGCTATTCTATCCCAGTGTTACTATACCACGACTTCATCGCACTCATCCTGATAATGTGGATAACTTTTCTGGATGCTGGAGTGGGGAGGGGTCACTTAAGGTGCACATTGTGTGTGTGTGTGTGTGTGTGAACAGGTTTTGTGACAGCAAGTCCACCAGTCGAAATTCTTATCTTCACGGCAGATACGCAGACTAACACAATGTGGTCACGCCGTTATTAAATTAGAGAAGGAGCAGAAAAACTCATAACCTTCAGAATGTGTTGCGAGCACTCGTCCCAGAATCAATAATGAATGACTTCTTCAGCCCCGGCTAGAATATTAAATATGTTACCTTCTCTCCATATCTCACTTGTATCATATTATTACGTTCTATCAGCTGTCAGTCGTGCTTCGATAAGGAAACACAAATTGTGATGACTTAGGCCTGGCGTGAATAACAATCAAATTATTTTTTTTCCATAATAATTTTATCATTATACAACATTGTATGTAATATCTAAATAAATTGTTTATATGTATTTATTTGTGTGTGTGTTTGTGTATATATAAACATGTCTACATACTCCTACATTTCTTTCATTTCTGGTATATACAAATAAGCATACGTTCTTCTTATCATTTTCTTAAACAAATCTATTCAGTTCATTTTGGCACCAGCGTAACAGAGATGTCAGGCTCTTAGCTTATGAGAAGCCCTCAGACCTAGATGCCACGGTCAATTAACGAATAATCGCGTTGTTTTCCCCGTTGTGCTTGTGAGCGCGTGTGCGCGCTCTCCGCACCCTGGCAACAGAATTCTTAGGTCAGGTGACCAAAACCTCGATGTGTAAATTTTCACGTTTCAACCTTCATCAAAGACTGCCATCCAACTCCGTGAATATACAATCTTTGGATAATCCCTTTGAAGTCTTAAAGAGATGGGAGCCTGTTTGAAATTACCTTCACTGGCAGAACAAAGCGCAAATATTTTCAAGGGCTGCCCAGGACTGCGCTTCATTTTGTTTTGATTGCAAAGTTCAGCTCTCGATAAGTCCAGCTGGCGCCACCACCATAATTGCCTCAACAAGTGAAACGCGTGTATAAATTAAATTTGCGGCGGTACGCATTTGCAATCGGACATCAAAAGGAAATATTAAATATTAATTCCAAATAGATATGCAGGACAATGTCTGAATACTAAGCAGACCTAACACAATGATTCACTATTCAAACCAGGGCTCCGTGGTGACAGATGAGCCTTTTTTAAGAGGGTGAAACATGCATTTTCTCTAATGCGGTAACCAGGTGTCTTATTTTGGTCTAGTGGCTGCGCTTTGCTCAGTGACTTTGCCTTTCTTTATCGTGTCCCCTTTTAAGAGTGCGGCGTGCCCCCGCCTGGGCTTTAAAAATCTGCGGAAGGTGAGCGATCCCGATAAGCAATCCCATCACAGCCCCTGCAACGCCGGGCAAACAAATAAAGCGATATTTTGGCGCTCTCCCAGGTGGATCTGCTCTAATCTAAGTGTCCTTTTCTGCGAGTCTGATCCCAGTTGTGCGCCTCTGGCGGGGAACGAATGCGGGAAATGCATCCAGACAACGGAGCGCCCAGCCGTAAATCTGCGCACTGTGGGTTTCATTCAGAAGCGTTTATGCAACCGGTGATTAAATTAATTTTATGCCGTCGTCCAAACATATCAAAGGGAATTTGTTTGGGTGGCGCAAATCGCACGGGTAAAAGTTTTATTTTCCATCTTTTACTGCCCATTTACCGTCTTCAATTCATGCTCATTTTAAATTGGAAGCTTTTGGATTTTGAAATGTTTAATATAAGGTTGCATATTGATCTGTTTCTCCGAGGGGGAGCTAAGGGGAACTGGGAGGCAAAATGCAAAGATAACTTAGCCTCCTTGTAGCTCTACACAGAAACAATCACAGCACTAGTAAGAGACAAGGGGGACCCCGATCGAGCGTATTGCTTTTGTTTTGTCATACAAAATGCTGTTAGGTGAATCACAACCCTCTTACTGTGGGCCTGTTCTCCTGTATTTCATCTTCGGCGGTCTTATCCCTTCCCGATGTTGTCATCCGAAAGCGCTAATGACAACGAAAAACGGGCAGTCAGGCTGGCACTTGAGGCAGGGAAGCAATTAGGAGGGAAAATGTCGGCACGGGACGCCACGCACCACGCGGAGGTGAATGGTCGCTGTCGAACCCCTTTTCCTTTTGTCACGCTCCTCCTTTCCCTATTTTAAGCAGAAAAACACTCATGCTCACTTTGTTTTCCTGCACAGTATGTTTTCCTTGTTGCTCCTTGCATAGAAAACATTTAAACTATAGGGCGTTGTGATTTTCTGCTACCAGCAGGGGGCACTGCGAGAAGGAAAATGTCAGCAAGTCTGCAGCTCACTGACCCTGGGTACGGCTGCAGTGGACCCATGTTGACCCAGACTAGAAACCTCTACATTTTCCTGACCATTTTCCCCTGACCTTCTCCAAGGCTTTTGTTCATTTAATGATACTGGTTTGTATTCCTGGCCAATTATGCTTCCTTTCCAGAAGCATCAGTCCATAATGCTAAAGAAGCCGTACTGAGTTGAAGTGGGCGATAAGTGAAGTGTGGCAGTTCTGATTATTAAAGAATGAGCTCACACAGCATGGCATCCTTGTCATTTACACTTGAGTGTCTTAAACCCAATTTGGCACCGGCTGCTGACACCAGGCGGAGAGCATGCCGTACGCAAGAGGGAACGTCTCCTTGTTCCCTGGTCCTCCTAAGGCAGGGGGTGTCGAGCTTAATTTGGCGCCCCATGGCCCTTTAGGCTTCCCACAGCTACCAATCCATCCCCCAGGGGGCCTGGATGGAAGGGGGGGGGGCTTGGATAGAGACGTGAGGGGAAGTTCGATATCATCTGCGTGCTTCGATGACGGGGAACAAACGAGGCGAGAGAGCGACTTCCAGCCAGCCGATGGAGGCCTGTTATCTGTAAACACCTCTGACAGATCACCGTCGCTCACACACCGCCACGTCCACGCCTCCCTCTGCTCCTCCATTATTAAAATGAGTAAATCAGGAATCACAGCGTGCAGCTTGAAACAATTCCGTCCCGCCGCAGCCGCCTGCGTCTCTGCGCCAAAATCAAAGTGCAGCCAGGTGCGACACAGCCGTCGCCCTCGCGGGGGAAACGCCGCTCTTCCCTGGAAACGCTCCGTATGATCTGCCGCATTCGGCTCCGCGCGTTCATTAGGTAGACACCCTTCGTTTGCCGGAAAATTCCGCGGTAATTAGTTTGCCGTAAACGAAGGGGGGGGGTTGGACGGGTGACACGCGAGGACTCGTGAAAAACGGAACGCGCTGGAACGCCCCGGCGCCGCTCCTGCGTTTTGATGAAACTGGCTGCAGTCCATGGTCGGCTGCCTCGACGTCCTTTTGTGTCTGTTTGTTTGGTTTGCTGCCGCTGCACGGCTCACGCGGGTTCTATCCACAGAGATGAGCTTAAGTTTGACTTTTAATGAGAAGCGAGCATCTTTTCTCTAGCCCCCTTCTCCCGGGGGGGGGGGGGAGGGATGCTGTTCAGGTGGGCCTAAGCAGGAAGGCGTGAAATAATTACATAAAACCCACTCTCTCCCGCCGGACCATGTATGCACTGGAAGTAGCACCTGCAGATTAACCCGGACTGAGTTAATCCCTCCACAGAGGTGAGGTAGTGTACAGGGTGGGGCTGGACTCTCCCCCCTCGTTACTGTTGTCACGGTGACAGACAGGCACAAGCCGCATGTAATCCTGTTTGTCACTGCCTGCTGTAACTCCCCATTCCCGAAGTGCTGTCCCCTACAAGTGCTTCGAAAGCTTAGGTGTATTCAGGAAGCTCTTCCGGCTGTCTGAGGGGAAGGGGGAAGGGGGGTTTAGGAAGGTTTGTTGAACTCTACCTGATGTAGTTACCTTCTTAAACCTCCTTCCAAAAACCCTTCCTGTTTGCCGATTTATCCTCATGACGGGCAGAGAATGAGACTGGGGCTAATTTCATATGTTGTCGGTGGCTGGTTTAAGTCCCAGACAAGGCCTAATTTTCAGACAGTTGTCCAGCTGGAATTTTCCCTGAAAAATATTCAGCCCTATAAATGGGTAAAATGATAAATTGCTTCAAAATTCAACATCGGCACAGCCACATAACCGTTCCTTAGCATTGGCTAAGCTACACACCTATTTGTTAGCATTAGCTAAGCTACACACCTATTTCTTTGCGTCAGTTAAGCTACGTAACTATCCCTTTGTGTCAGCTAAGCTATGTAATTATCAATTTCTTCATTTATGTCTCCCTTGACAGGATAGGAAGCCTTAAGCCCCCCCCCACACACACACACACACACTGAAACGCAGCAGCACCGTTCTGTTACCTTGATGAGGTAAGCCAGTAATAAACGAGCTTTGCTATGCAAACAAACGCAAAGGACACAAATACACCAGTGAGGCGGCAAATTGTCATTCAGAACCCCTCCATCTGCGCTGACACGGGCCACATGCGACAGGGAGATCTTTTCATGTAGCAAGAACGCACTCGTTCACGCTGGTAATGTATCAAGTGCACCGATTTTCAAACAAAGGGGGAAAGAAGCATAGACTGAATTCATTAAGCATTCTATCAAATGGAGCCGTGCTTATGCAAAGCAGCAGCCGTACCCGCAGTCCTGGTTTCAGCATCTAGCTTTATGTACCCACAGGACTGCATAGCAGCCATACTGCCATGCATGAAACATGGCTTCATACCCTGCTATAGACAGACACCGTCAGCTGTATTCGACAAACGTCAGGGTCACTCGCATTGCATTCTTCCTTCCAGCACGTACATTTAGATTTGTTCGTTTGGCAGACGTTTCCCCCCCCCCCCCCCCCAAAGCGACTTACAGGTCAGCCTGCACAGCGAAACAAAGAGCTCCAGCACAAAGGTAGCCGGTACGTGCCGTGGGTCTTCTGCGGCGTTGCTGTCAGAGATACAGCGATGTTACCTTTTAAGATGAGTCAACCAACACAGCCGAAAACATACTGAGCCCATTTAAGAAGCGATTCATTATTGTACAGCCAGATTCACAAATAACCTACAGACAGTCAACAACAAATGCCGAATATGTATCTGCATTTAGGTGGGCAAAGGCTGTGGAAGCAGTCGGGACTTTTTGCTGGTGTAGTAAAAAAAATGGATTTTTCAGATTGCTCAGTCCTGAGGCTGAGGGGAAGAACATTCCACCCCACAGTGGCCATGGTCAAAACACAGGATATTAATTCCCGATATTTCGGACCTGGAGCTGTCAGACGACTTGATGCAGAGAAAGGTTAGTGACCTTGAAGTGATGCTGGGTTTGATCTCGCTGGTGTGGTGCTGTCATTCCCATGGTAGCCTTGAATGCCAGTATCCTACACTTGATGGAAGCGCCAACTTGTAGCCAGTGAAGAGAGACTGGGAGGGTCGACACCTTGTGGAGGCTGATATGAAATGCAAAGTGTTCTCAGAGCTAGCCAGCAGAAATCGCAACCAGGAAGGAGCTGTGATTATGTGGGATGACTTTATCCTGGAGCGGCAGTGTGACTGACAGCTTCATAAAGTACAGGCAGATTCATCAGACACAGTATAATGGACATTTACCCAGTTACTGTTGCTATGCGATGGTAGAAGGTGAGGACCCTCTCAAGGATGACAATATGATGCTGTCATCAAGCTGTTTAGCATGACGTGACACCTTTTGCTCATATTCTGATGTCAAAAGATATTAGTGCGTTTCGAACGACGATCACATCAGTATAAACATTTGAACATCAGAAGAGTGCAATGACATGCTGCCATAGCCTCCGCTAGGGGACATTCAGCACCACTCAAGTCATTGCATCCAGGACAGACAGATACAGCTCAGGTGAGTTTTTTTTTATCCATCTAGCCGCCACCCGGGCAGAGTGTTGTGCTAAGGGAGACAGCTGCCTTGGTTTTTCAGTATTTCCTTGCACCTAAATGGAGTTTGCCCATCGATCCCTGGTGCCAGGTGCGCGCCTGCCTGGAGAGTGAACGTTGGACTTGCTAAGTAAAGGTAAGGTGCCCTTTAATGGCAAGGCTCCACCGTCTCTCCCTGTAGGTACCAGCAGTCTCAATCTCGTCCTGCTCCAACAAGTATGTCGGTTCTCTGTAACATACTGTAGTACTGTGTGCTCACTGCATGCAACCGTGTTTTTTATTGCTTAAGTCAGATTCATAATTTCCATCATATTACTTTCTGCTTTTTCCACGGCCTTTTGCACATTTGAAAATCATACTCCCATAAAAGGAGCCACGGCGACCGCCGCTAGGCGCCTGGGGACTCTCGGGGTTTTGCTCACGGTTTTCAAGAGCGGTTTTAATTTTTGCGGAAAGCAACTGAGCGTCCCGTCGACTGAGCCAGTGCAAGAGATGCCCTGTTCCGGTAGCTTCCACAGGAGCAGGTAGGGAGACGTAATTTGATCCGGCGCTGAGGGGGAACTAGGCCCGGGCGCCCCCGGATGCTACGCGCCATTTAATGAAGTCTCCTCTCCTTATCATGCTTTACTTAGGGGGACCTGACGGTGTTGAAATTGCCATGGTAATGAATCGTTTCGGAAGTGATTCTAGAACCCCCTCTGGTCTTCTTCTGAAGCCATAATAGGGGGGGTGTTTGGGTCGCGGTATCGACTTTCCACTCACCCTCCACCCCCCAACCTCCGTCCCAACTTATTAATGTCATGACATTTATTATTGTGTGAAATCATCTGGGTGTGGTGTCCTCGTCGCTCTCACACTAAAGGGTGAAGCTCATTTTGGGTAAAACCCGGTTCCCCATAATTTTGTTTTCCTCGTAACCGACTGCGGACGTTTTAACAGAACCAGAGAGATGGCAGTACCATGAGCCCAGGAATCCTCTTACAACTTTTTCAGAATTTTCACCTTATCGTGATCTGGCATGCGGCGATCCAGTGTGATACCGTTCGGCACTTACACAATGACACTCTCAGCCCTATTTTCTTTTAAATTGTCCAAGTTGTATGTGTATCTTGTGCTGTTTTAAGGATTTTTTTTGCCTCCCAATATATGTGGTTGCGTTCTGAAAGATCAGGCCACTTAGAAAGTAATTAACCTGAATTAACTTGGGGTATTTCCAACAGGCCTGCCGAAAAGCTACGTCAGACCCTTAAACTCCTTTTTATTCTAAAATAAATCTGAATGTGTCTGAGGCAGGGAGCTGTAGCCTTGTTTGAATATTTAAATATTTACCAAGAGCTGTCCAGCACGCCGTTAGAGATTGCCAGTGTCCCTATTAATACTTATTATGCCATGTTCACACTTATGCTCCATGCTCATGCTTATACGCCATGCTCGTGTTTAAGCACTGTAAGGAATCCACTTGCAGAGTCTCCGCAGTTTCAGCAAGATGTTGGTTTATTGAACAGTAAAAATAATATAATGTAATACAGTGTAGACATACACCGGGTACTGAAAGGCAGCTCAAATA
>JABFEB020000097.1:772268-787286 GCA_019775895.2 Stomatorhinus ivindoensis
TGCTCATTAGGGGGAGTGAAGACAGGTTTGGTTGATTAGGTCCTCAGCAGTGAGAGGATGGGGCTGCTGACCTGAGTGGGGGGGGGGATGTCAAAGACCACAATTTAGTAAACATGTAGCACTTCTGAGAAAAAGCATCCAAACGTAGAGGCAGATTGGGGTGAATGGTAGCTGCCGTGGCTGGTTTGGTTGTTTCGCAGCTCCCCCCAGGCTCACCTGAACAGGTGGTAGGTTCCAGTCAGGGGAGGCGGTGAAGGTCAGAGGAGAGAGAGAGGGAGAGAGAGAGAGAGAGGGAGAGAGGGAGGTGGTAGTTTGCTGTGAGGCTGCTTCTTTCAACATGGCTCTCTATAAGTTCTTTAGTGCCTGAACAACCTCGTTCCCCTTTCTTCCCGTCCTTTTATGGAGGGCTGACGGGCACTTCCTTTCCGGATCCGTCAGCCACCATGATGGATTAGGATAAATAAACATGGGAAACGCAGCCATGCACATTTTCCCAGGATCCTGTGCCATTTATCAAAAGCACCAAGGCAAACAGGCCATCTGGTCCTGACCGGTTCTGACTCCACCAATCATGTTTAGGGGCAGAACACAAGTTTCTGGCAATTTATCTGGAATGTCCCAGGCTCAGATTTCAGGCCAGGACCTGGCGCAATACCCCCCGATTTATACACTTATCCTGAATCCCTTGACTATTCATAACACTTCACTATGAAAACAGGCCACGATCATTAACAATATTATTATGGAACTTAGTTGATGAATGACAATGAAGATAAGCTATGGTTTGACATGTTTTTCATTCAGTCCTCTTGCCATCTCTTCCTCCCCCCGGCTTGCCTGACCCCCTCCCCCCAGATGTTGGATGAGGATGCCGTCGCGGCAGACCCACTCCCTCCCGAGGGCTGGATGCCGGCTGACTTGCCGCAGGGCCCCCTGGAGTCTGTGATCAGGGATTACACCCTTCTCACCTGTTTCCGCAAGGACGTCCACAAGGTGGAGACCTTCCTGAAGCTGCTCAGGTGTCGGAGGACGGACTGCGTCGCCGTGCAGCGGGCAGACTCGCCGTGCAGCGGGCAGAGCGGAGCCCTGTGCATTCGTGGCTGATTGCTATGAAGCATTTTTCCATAGATTCTGCTCAATTCTTTGTTGTTTCACACCTGTCACTGAGATTGTTCCTTATTTTCAGTGGAGAAAAAGAAATAAATTGAGTTATTGAACTGAATTAATACGCAACATTTTTTTGCTGTTAATGAAACACCAGACTAATTAAATAAGGGGGCACTTTTCTCGGGTAAAGTAATGTTCTAAAAGGCAGTTCTATGATATTCTCTGCTGTGGCCATAGAGATAAAAACCAAAATAACAAAATGGTACCACCTTGGTGCTCTGCTGATTGTTCTGTGCAGTTTTAACATGCTAAATCCATTCATGTTGGACCAGACCAGGGCCGTTTCTCCTGGTGTGCCACAGATTTACACAGATATTACCTTCATTAAAAAAAGTTACAGAGCAGGACAGCAATACCATATCTTAAAGCAATGTTTTAATACCCCCACTGTTGTTGTGTATTGTGTTTGTTTATATATTTCTCAGCAAAATTAACTTACCAATTCGATTTATTTTTACAGGCCAGAGTTTAACCGATGTTCTATTGTGACTTTGAAAGGTTTCGATTTAATTTTGCCTGGAAACAAGTATGTTAGTTTCAGTTAATCAGAAGTGGTGTAATAAGCATTCTGTCAATTAAGCAATTTAAAACTTCCTAATAAATTTTGTGTTTTCTGGTACAGTATAAATTCCAAAAGTTTCGAGTATGTCAGGACAATTATAAGCACCAGAAATTATGCCGTAATTAGTTCCAATTAAACTGCTGACTTTATTTATTTAACTGTCACATTTGTTTTCGTTTGACGTATTTACACATTTTAAATCTTAGTCTTTAATGAGCGTTGAGGATGGGTGGGGGGGGGGGGGTCATTATGGAATGCTTTATGAGAATTATCAGTGGGGGAGTGTCATTTCCATGTGGGGGAGTGTCATTTCCATGTGGGGGAGTGTCATTTCCATGTCTCTAGGTCTGTTACCCCAGCCGGGCCTGGTGTGTGCGTCTCTAGGTCTGTTACCCCAGCCGGGCCTGGTGTGTGCGTCTCTAGGTCTGTTACCCCAGCCGGGCCTGGTCTGGTCTCTAGCTTGTGGTCTCATTTCTTAACAGTTCAGTACTATACAGCACTGTTCTCAATTTGGATAGTGACATAAGGTGCAGAAACAGCAAGACGAGTGAATGGGAAACGATTAATGTGACCGATGGTGTCGCAGTGAGACGAAAGGGCAGTTAGCATGCGGAAATATTATCTTCACTGTGACTTTAATGTTGACAAGTGGGCCAAAAAATGCCCAAGATTACTCCTAAAAAGCAAGCTAATGAATGCCCCCCACCCCCTACCTTGCTCTCCTGCCTCCCCCTCAGGAACATGGGCTGAATTAAATGTAGAAGGGTAGCTGTTTCTCTGCCTGACGCTGGGGTCTAATGGACCCCAGCTGACAACATTATTGCAGCCCCATCGGGAGCCAAGGCCCATTCTAGAGGCTTCTGGGTCTGGGTCCAGTATTTAAAAACTTATTACCTGAAAACTGTAAGTTGGATCTCTGGGAAGGACCTCGTCCTAATGAGTCCAGCCAAACTGACCAGCTGCATAAACATTTTAAAAGTGCCTTTGGATGAAAGAGCCACTTAAGCAACTAAATGTAACGCTCAGATGCAGGAAGGAGAGTGGGGCAAGTCCGCTACACCGAAAAGCCGGCTTTGACACTGGCTTTCTCGGCCTGAATGCAAATGCTCAGAGCCGGTGGGGTCATGGCTCTGCTCTACAGTGCAGGGGAATTGTGGATAATTTTGAGGAATTGTAAAGACTTTTGCAGCCTGTGACTGGAGAAAGTGCTTAAACTGGTACACAGTTAGTACGCAGTTAAAAGTCCACTGAACTGGATTTTATAATGGTTGATTCTGAACAGGCTCGCTTACACCTATCTTCTAAATATGGCATTACACTTAACGACTAACTGAATGGCGGCATTTTTCCCACAAAACACGCGTATTTTACCTTTGGATAATTTCCAGTTCTTTTGTGCAGCAAATGGCTGTCGATATGGCTGCTTGGTTTACTTTAATAATCGCTCATCCACTCGTGTAAAGGGAGACTTTTTAAATAGACCTGCGAACTTCAACACTGTATTAGCGAAATTAAATGACAGAAAGCGTGGCAGAAGAGAAGAGGCAAGCTATTAAGGCGGAACATATTACGGCGGCGTTTTAAACCTCCCTGTGCACTGGCTAAATTAACACACTCACCCAGTGCCATTTTTGTATTTTTAAACGCTTACCTAAATTAAAACCGTTTGAATCAATAAATCAGTCCCAACACAATCCTAATAGGCAAGGCTACAAAACAGCAGGTAACAACATTAAGAAGAGACCCTACACCACTGTGAAAAAAGAAGAATTGGGTTAAACTGCCAGGGTCTTATTAATCTAACAAAATCTAATGCCCTTCTTAAATAGAAAAAAAGATTATAATCTTTGCTAATGCCTCCCATTTTTCATTTCACTTTTATAAATGTCACAATGACGGAATGGATTAATTCAAAAAGTTTTACTTTCCTGTGCTTTTACATACACCGCTCTGGAAAAAATTAAGAGACCATAGCGCATTTTTTGTTTCACTCACTTCTCAGTTTATGTGTGTGTCCGTGAATAATATATTTGTTTTTTGCAAACTGCAGCCTGCTTCTTCTCTGCATCTCATTAATGAAGGGCTTCTTCCTTGCTGTATGGGACTTCAGTCCTGCTTCTAGGAGGCTGATACGAACTGTCCTAGCAGGGAACTTCACATCACTTAATGTTTCCCATTCTCTGTGAAAGGTCACTTGTTGTCATCCAATTCATGAGCGACTGTCAGATAAGTTAACGATCATCTCTGGCATTAGAAAGTCGCTTCCGCCCTTTACCTGGCTGGTTTCTGATCATTCCCAGTGTCTCCTGCTTCACCTTACTCTTCTGTACTGCTGTCTTAGAAACTTTGAACTCGGAACAAACCTGCTGCTCAGCGTAGCCTTCGGTCAGCAGAATCACGAATAAACCAGGATTTAAAAATGTAGATTGTTTTGTAAATGTAGAGTGCTATTTAAATTTTTTCTACAGCTGCAGGTCTGCAGGGACATATGATGTATAATAGTATTGTATAGATGCAGAATAAACTCGGAGTATTAATGTAGTGCCTCTGTGGAATTTCGGGAAGTTCGCATTTTGGAAGCTCACTTTAAGGTGGTGCTTACCCCTGCTGGGATAAACGGCTGGAAGACGGAAGGATGCATTCGCACCAGTGAAAATAAACAGCATGGTCTGTTGCCATCTACTGGCCAAAGATGGATGCTGCACACGACCGCTTAAGCCGCGGATGCAATTAAACGCGTCATATTAGGGGACAAGACGGAAAGTTTTTACCCGTTGTTCTGCAGAGGTTTTGAAGAGTAACAGTGAAAGGGCAAACCCGAAAAACGAGACGCTGTCTTAATGAGCATGTTTCAAAGTATGATGGATAAAAGGGATCGCCTCTTGAGTGCAGGGCTGCTTGCTGCTAAAATGATAACGCAGTCAGCGTTTTCCGGCGAAGTGATGGACTAACCTTCTCCGGAGGTGCCACGCAAGCAAGGTTAACTCAGTACGCCGCGTGTGATGATTATTAGCTCAGATCATCGGCATTAAATAATACGAAATGACTATTACGATTATTGGGCCAATGTTATAATGCTATATCCACAGCAAGTGCATAATAATAATTGCCTGGTCCCTTATGTAATTACTGGATACTTTCAAATTGTACTTTCTTTTATAACTTGACCCCATATCTGTAATGAGCTCTTGTTTCATCCGTATTCATACGTTTTCTCATATGATTTATGAATTCCCATCCATCATCTGGTGGCTTAATTAAGGACTATTTTACTCACTCCTTCTAAGTCGGGAGAGTCTCAGTGCGTAACACTGCGGGAAAAAAAATCACACATCCTTTTGTTCTCCGCAAAAGTTCGCGGAATGTTCCAGAAGTGTTCTTCACTGATTTTCTCTACAAGCACAGCAGGGAGACTGTGACGTCTATCGTGGTTACTTATCGTGTGACCTCCCCTTAACATAACATACCCGTACAATATGACGTAATATAAAAGTACCAATCAGCACAGAAGCACTAGGAGTAACTTATCCAAGTAATGAAATGCAGGAATGAAATGAAATGTTGATTTGAGTTCTAGGTTTCCTGCTATTCAGCTTGTGGGCAGTAGCCCTCGGATGCTGGTGTAAATGCTATGTAGGACTCACTGCAGTCCTGCAGGGGGGCTGTTATAAAAATTATAGCAAGAACGTGAGAAGGTATAGATTTCATGTATGTTATATCCTGAAAAGGGGGATGAATGGCCTTCAGGTTTAGCAGTGACAGGTACAATAACGTCTGATTTAAGTTCTGTCTGATTCTCTCTTCATCCCTGCTTGACTGAAGCCGATTATGAAGCTGGTGGGCTTCAAAGATACACCCTATATTAATGGAGCGAAACACAGCTGTTATCTAAAGTACGCGAGGAATGTGACAGCTCCCTAAACGGAACACGGAATCTAAAACCCAGCTGACAGCTCAGGCACAGAAATGGACAGGCTTCAGGGTGGAGAGCAAATTGAAACAGACAGAGATGAAAATGAAATGTAAACCTGGCAATGGATGCGTGAACACGGAACCCTGTGATCATGTGCCACTCAATCAAATTCCATATTCTAGTGTTCTATATTCTAGTGTTCTATATTCTAGTGTTCCACGTTTCATTGTTCTGTGTTCTGTTGGTGTCCTATTTCACTCACCTGCTTTTATCATTGAATTAAGCAATCAATTGCCATGTTCTAGTGTTCCATATTTTACTCTTATCTTTTTCTTCATTGGATTAAGCATTAAGCAACTAAAACATATTTCTGAAAGGAATCCATGAAAGCAGAAGAGTGGTTCATGGTTGTTGGCTCAATAGGTTGAGTGTGAATGTTGTAACGGTGTACAGCACCTCTGCCTCATGCTGCTTTGGGTGACCTCAGTCTGCTTGCGGCCGCGTTATTTTCATCGGCTGTCCTATTTGCTCAGCAATACGAGCAAAACATTTTTTCTGTGCACATCACGCGTCTTCTCAGCTTCTGTGGTGCAGCAATCGACACTTCTAACGTGTTTCCTTCTCTTCTGCATGTCTTGCTGCAGTTCCCTATCTGACCACCGGGTAGCGTATAATTATTCCACTGTCATATGAAGTGTTCAGGCCCACGGGACCTTGTGAATGGGCCAAGTCTGGTTCATCCAGGATTTAGCATTCATACGCAGGTGTTACACCACTGCCTGTACTCCTCACATCATCTAATAAACGAAAACTGTCCCTTTGAAACAAGAAAGAGTCTGAAGTGGTAAGTTAATCAGCAACCACAAAGCATTTGTTTTAATGATTCTTTTGATATTCTAATTTTGGTATATCAGTGCCATATGAATCAGGCTGTCTGGCAGAAAATATATGCAGAAGCGTCAAAATTCAGTATCTTTATGAAATATAATAATTGCTCTTTTTAGTGTAGCGCTCAGCATACTCAGTGCAGTGTCATTATTTATGTCTGACTGACTGATTCCGCGCTAATTAAAATGCTCGAATCATATCGGCTGCAGGATGAAACAGTATCATCAACAGGACAGAAATGGGTCTGTGCATTTGTGACTTGCTCGTCATAAAACAGCCAGCAGGTGGTGCTCTCTTTAAATGATAGCAGACAGTCAATCAGCCTGATCTCACAGCAGTGCTTCATCACAGACATTAAATAGGACGCCGACTTTGCAGCAGAGCAGTGACGTTTTATGTCAATATATTTGAAGTGTCATATATTATGTATTAGTTCACTATTGCTTCTTCATACATAAAATTCCACACCAATATATTTCACATTTCATCTGCTTCCAGTGCATTTCGAGCAAGCATTTGTCTGATTTATGCCTGCTCACTGAGGCCATATGAGGCCATATTTTTATATGATTCTTGTGGCTCCCAGTCTAATTAAAATGGAGAATATTCTAGACCTGTGACCCCCAAAAGGGCCACATGCATCCCCCCCCCCCACACGTCCTGCCAGTGGTGCATCCATTAATCTGCCTCTCTGAGCTGAGCTCATATGAAGGCTGGACCTGCTTGTGTGGTGCTGAGCTGTTTCACAGTGCTTCACGCAATTTAATGTTTCACAGGGCATTGTGTTTAACAGCAGCGATAACATCTCGCTGTATCGCACCAATTTTACAGTGATGCAGGTCGCCACGGTTACCAGTGAGGGAAGGACTGGAGGGAACATTTGCAGTTGTTCTGGGTATCGCCTGCAGTGTTTAACCCTTTCAGACCTGCTAGTACCCTGCTCACTAAGCGATCATTTGTGGAAATATTGTTAATAATACAGACAGTCCCCGAGTTAAGAATGTACGACTTACAGACAACTCGTGCTTACAAATGGACTGCCATAAAACCTATTTTATTAATAAATTGAGTTAAATACAACAGCTCCTAATAATGAACACACGCAAAGCTTTGTGACACACGTGACAACCCCGCGTGGCTACAGCGGTTTCAGTGTGGGCTTTAAGTACAGTACAGTATCATATGCAGTTTATTATTGTTGTATACTTATTATTGTCATAACTTATAAATTAATAATTTAATTATTCTTCTGACTCACCTACAAATTCAACTTAAAGACAGACTTAGGGAACTGCAATTACAAAAATCGCCTCCAGGTGGCAGTAAAACTCCTCATACCAAAACGCCCCCCCCCCCATGGAGAATTAATTTAAGAAAATGTATCCAGGGGGGCTTGCCGCTTGAATGATCATCCAGCCATCCTTCATTTAAATTCTTATCATAGTTGGGCTCACGGTGACTTTTATAAATATAATTATGTCACAGAGGTGTAGATAAGCACTTCGTAATGGGAGCAGCTTCCTGTCATGGTGGGTGGCATCACGTCATCGGCCGCGTCACGGGTTCTACTCTGCCGCCCGGGGACCACAAGTGCCGTGGCGACTGCAGACACTTGGATTTGAGGTCACTTTCAAATCTGCCCCCCCGGCAGTGAAGCCTGTGAGCGAACACTGTGCTTCACCCCAAGCTGGATCCCGCTTCCCCTCCTCCCCAGGGCACAGCGGCAGCCGGAGGACCAGCCCCACAAGGGGGCATCATGGTTAAGAATCCAATACGTTCTACCGCAGGCAGGTTCCTCTAAACTAATAATGGAGCCCTAGAGCCAGATACTATAGCATCACACTTAAGTTGATAAAATAGGTATGACGGGTGGTACAGTCATCATAGAAGCAGAGCTGAAGGCCCCAGGTGGCTTTGGGTAAACTGCTTCCCTGTCAGCTTTCCAGCCCCCCCGGGGACCATGGGGCCACTCTGCCCCCTGATGCCCCCGTGCAGAGGAGCAGACGGCGGGACGCCAGTGGCCACGCCCTCCCAGATCGCTGCAGATCTCCCTCTATCCCCTCCTCCTCCTTCCTGTGCGTTTCCCTCGTCTCTAGAGGCCGCGTGTTTTTGGCCATCCGGCCTGCTTTGATGTTGACGCCGACGGCTCACGCCGGGTCTCGACCCCACCCCCGGGCCTCGACCCCCCCGCCTGTCTTTAAGGATCCTCCACTGACGATGCCATAACCTGCACAGCAGACTGTTTATACCAAAATCTTTCCCCTAAAGCGGTGTTCGACAACCTCAGGAACTCCCAGACATTCCACATTTTTGCTCTCCCCCCCCGGTCCCACCACACCTGTACCAGGTATTGCATGTTCTTGATCAGCTGTGTGGGAGCAAAAACGTGGATCATCTGGGGTCGCTGCAGACCCCAAATTTAAATCAGAATGCAGGACACATGTCGGTCAGAATTCTATCTTCACATCCTGTATATCATTTTATCTTTATTTTATCGTTATATTTTTTAACCTTCGATGCAACCCATTGAAAGTTGAATTTACCTCAGAAAGGTGCTGTAAGTAACAGAAGAGAAGGGAAACCTTAAAGTGAATATTTTCAACTGGATATTCCCAAAATAACTTGAGACGTCCTTTTCCAAAAAAACACACAGGAAATGGTCCAAGCTTAAACAGGAAGTGCTTTGAGGCTACAGATGGATGGGGGTGTTTAAGAGGTGTCTGACAAGAGAAGGCAGGTCACAACCATGAAGTTGTGGCTGGGAGTGTGATGTCTGCATTTGCCTTGTGACAAAGGGAACGTTCACCTGACTTACTGATCTTCCTGAGGAATCACCTAAGAAGTGTGCCCATCTCTTCCTGAAGGGGGCAGTATGGAGCAGGGGACGAGCCCAGACGGCCTGCTGGCTTGGGATAATGTGCCTGTATGCTGTGTCTGGGAAGCTGTTCCGTTCTCTTGTACTGAGGCTTTGATGTGTCAGGAAATTGCTTGTCATTAACCCCACGATATCTCTGTGTAAATTACCCCGTTTCTCAGGCGTACTGCCTTCACGGTGGAGGGTGTCCCATCCAAGAGACGGCCCCCTCCCTGGGCCAGCGTGTGCGGCAGGGTGGAGTTCCTACTCCCTGAGGGCTGGAAGCAGGAGGGTAGGAGGTGTCCATTGAAGTCGAGCCTCCAGAATGCATAGCATGTAAGTGGAGACCGCTCTGATGTCATGACGCGGAAGCACTGGATAAGAAGCATGGCTGTTTGCAGGGTATTATGAAGAATGTGACTGGGACGGGAGCCGGGGTCATATCAGGGTGGCTTGCGGGGGTATGGTGGTCTGCTGCAACGTTTTATAAAATCCCCCAGATGTATAATGGATGAAAGATATGACAGACGTTAATGATAAGTCAGTAGTAGGTGGAGCAGCACCCCCTTGTGGTTGGCTAAAGGATACTTTTAACGCATTGTGAATCTGCCCCATACAATCACGACAGCTACTGTACATAAGTAAATCAATAGACACAATATATATATATATATATATATATATATATTTATTTGTTTGGCAGACCTGCGTGTCTTTTTTTTTATAAGATAGATATTTTACTAGAACTCTTTAGTTTAAGTGTGTTGCTGAGACGATACCTGTTGATTTTCTTTTAATTACATTGCTGTCGTTTCTCTTGCTATGACCCTCAAAATAAAGATGGCAGCAGAAGAAATGCTGTGTAATCAGTGTACGGGAAGCTACATTGAATTAAGCCAGGATGGATCTCCGAGTGCAGCGATGGGGCCTGGAGCCCTCGGCTGTTCGTAATGTGCTGTAATCCACTTAATCATAAGCACGTCAGCTCCTTACCCGCACGGACCTTCTCTCGACTGTGCGGAATCCAGTTGTCCTATTAAGACCAAGCTCAAGTCTAGGGCCCATTTTGATCCGTATTCTCCAGTAAAGATGAGAAACACATGTGGCCGGTATTCACAGGCCGGTATAAAGTTTCTCTGCGTCTGTCGCACAGCTGTCAACATCTGGCGGAGTGGCAGCTTGGAACCGAATTCAGCAACCGCCCTCATTTGAATACGAGGAAATCAGCCTTTACTGAGCGCGTGCAAAGCCAGCCCATTCCCACAGACCTGTTCCCGCCACAGTGTGCTGTGTACGACACACCTGGTCCGGATTGGCTCAGAAGTGCCCTTTGAAGTGTAGTCCTGTAATTACTGCAACATTTATCCATTTCACGTATAATTATAGGATCTTCTAGTATTTTTTTTACACTGAGACACATGTGGTTTAATTTTTTTTATGTGAAAACCAGCAATGCTAGGATTTTTAAAAAGAATTTATGAAAGAATACAAAAGGCTGTGATCAAAAGGCTGCAAGTGTTTGTCTAAATTAGTAAAGTACCCACAGTAACTTTGTGCAGAAGTAAAACGATAACAGTGGTTGTTAAATTAGGTCTAACTCAGTTTTTTTTCTTGATTAACTTCTTGATTATCTCATTTACTAAAGAGTTCTGTGTAAAATTAAATAGTGATTTGTCCTTAAGTACCCATATAATAATTAGTTAATAATGCATTCTATCAGTTATTTTTGTGTAATTCTAAAAGAACCTTTTGCATTTATACTGTTGATTATATAATCACTGTATAATTACTAATTTCCTTTGACATCCCACTATGTATGTGGGTAATTAAATCAAAGCCAGCGTTGTGTCTTGCTTTCCTGCAAGGCAATTTGGTCATGGGACAGTCTGCCTCATATACTGTAGGAAACGGGTAACTATCGACGCGTCTTAGATGACAGTCTTCATTTTTGCATTCTGGGGCAGGAGTTCAGCTTCAGCTTTTGACTGGGAGATGTTTTCAGAACCTGCATATGTTCTTTGAGTTCCTGTACTTGATTCATCAACCAGCCATTCTTTAGCTGGGAGCTGCAGGTGTACGAGGCCCAGCACTGAGCAGACTGACACCCAAAGGAACCAAAGTGACATGACAAAGCAGCCAATCGGAATCGAGCTGCGCTCTGTGTGGAAGCCACCTGGATTCGTGTGCCACATCACGGAGAAACCCCAATAATGACAGAGCCTACTGGCATGACTGGACCGGACTGGCCCGGACATAGCAGTGCCGATCACGTGTTCCCAAGTTCCCAAGAGAGAGCAGTCCTTACAGGGTGATGGTAAGCTGTCACAGAGCCCCGTGTCTCCAAACCTCTGTGAAGACGCCCTTCCTGGAACACCTCACCCCCACCCCCCGACACACCATGCCGCTGAGGACCCTGCTCAGAGCATCCAGCTGGCCCGGCAATGCCACAGCGATGGTCTGTGATCCGTTATTTCCCAGCATGCCACGGCACTGACTTCTGCTTTATTTCACGGCGTCTCCCTCGCTCCTCGATACTGCTTTCTAGTCTGGCTCTCTTCTCTTCCTCCGGGACGTCCTGCAGATGGTCTGCATCTGAGAAACCCCCACCTTTCCCAGATTTCCCACCGACCTTCTTTCTCCCGCTCACTCCTTCGTCTTCTGGAGCAGGTGCGGCCAGTCCGTGGGCGGGGGACAGGCGGGGGGCGAGGTTGGGCAGCAGCAGCGGCGAGCCAGGCGGGTGCAGCGCCACCATGACGGAGGATCTGCTAGGACTTAGCAGCGAAATGCACACAGCGGAGGCGTGAAACCAGACGTCAGATGGCAGTATCCAGTTCACAGCGGCGATCTGGCCCGTTTTTATTTTGGATTTCACGCTCATTTGCTGAATCCCCAGAAGACCATGCTGTCATCTTAGGAGACTCCAGCTCCTGCACATCTGCATGCCGTCCACCTGGGGGCGCTGATCCTGCTGCTCAGTGCTCATGTCAGTCATGCAACCACATGGATAAACAGGGAGGGGGAGGCCGCCCAGGAATACGCCCCCTAGTCCACAACACAACAGCTTATGACGAGTAACCAGCAGTGCCTGCCCTGGTTCCTGCCATTTAAATCCCTCCAGCCTGAATCCTGCCAGTCTGAATTCCACTCACCCCCGGTTCACTTCCTGCCCCCGTGTCACATGCCGGGGGCCCTCACATTACATTCCGTGTTGCCCATTAAAGACAGACAGTGTTGCCCATTAAAGACAGACAGTGTTGCCCATTAAAGACAGACCGTGTTGCCCACTTCTGGTGCAAGAATAATGCATGCAAATCTCAAAAGAAGGACTTCCTCCCTTGCTTTTCCAGCACTCCTCTTGCCCGCCCCCCCCCCACCCCCCTATTTGACCACACTTGTCATCATCTGCTCTGGCATCAGTGTCTGTGGTGGTGTTTAGCACAGTTCGGCTAATGCTGCCTGATGGGTCCCAGGCCCAAATGATGAGGGCGGGGGGGGCAAACTGATCTGCAGAATGTGACGCCGGTCATTAGACGCACGGGCCGTGAAAGCGCCCTGCGAGGTCACCCCTTCCGTACCTTTGGGGCTACCTTTACTCGGCGCTATGCTCCAATTACGCTCTCTCTCTGCTCCTGCACCTGCACAAATAACACACTCACAGATACGCTCTCAAATAGAATGCTCGCAAACACACAAACATGCTCGCAGATACGCTCGCAAATAATGCGCTCGCAAATAAAATGCGCAGAAACACGCTCGCGAATACGCTCACAAATAATATGCTTATAAATAAGACGCTGGCAAACATAAATATGGCCACAAATACGCTCATGCTGCTGTCTAAGGTGGTGAATATAGGATAGAGGACTCCCCAGATTGTCTTATCTCCTAGCTGAGCGAACTGTACACTGCCGCCTGTGTCTGGTTGAGCATAAAGGGCCAAATGTTGTGTCTGTCGCTGTGGGGAATTTCCCTGCTGTCTCGGGTCTGATCTGAGTGTCCCTGCAGCGGTTCAGGGGCCCTCTGACATGGGTGCGTTCGGAGGGCAGACCGGGCGCGTTCCTCTCAGCCTCCAGGAGGCCCCCATCTTGGTTTCCCTCGGTCCCCTTTGCGGGCCTCTGGCTCATGTGTAACGCACCGAGGGCCAAATACCAAATGCTGTTTTCAGACATCCAGGTCCGATGTTACCCTGGACACAGAATCTCAGTCTTTCTAGTGTTAAGTGTCCTCTTCCAAGGGCTCGGGGAATCGGGTGAATTCCATGTTCCTGCTGTTGAAAAGCTCTACCTCTCCAGGCACATCTCACAGTTTCCTGTGAAATCAGCTACATTTAATTCAGTATAAACATCTTAATGGACTGACTGACTGAGATAAGTAGCTGAACTTCGGTGTCGGACACTCAGCTAGTCTGTATGTGGGATAAACGAGCAAAATAAAAAATAATGATCAAAGATTACCTCCATCAGCATGAGCTTCTACTTTACAGCCGATTTGCAGAGTGCTAATGAATGCAATTAGAGCTACACTTTAAGTGGGAGAACCCCGTCAGCGAGAGACTGGCTGGAAGCCAAATCGGCCGGCGGTTTGGGAAGTGCATTAGAGCTGATAGAGTCAAACTCCTGCCATAATTCTACTGTGTTAAACTCTCCGCTCTCACTCCGCTTTCTGTGCCTTGACTGCCCTCCATCTGCTCCACAATCCTGGCTTCCAGGGCCTCCCAATCTCACTCATTATAGGTTTCGGGATTAACTGGCTGGTTAATCAGGCTGCCTGGTGCTGGAATGGCAGCAGAGCAGAGAGACAGGTTGGTTTTGCACCGGATTGGAACCTGCAGTTTTGCAGCTACGGGGGGGGGGGAGATGAGGAACGTGTGAGTGGCTGTGACCAGGGCCCAGGGGGAGTAACAGCAGGCCTGTTTCAGGTCAGGCCGCACAGAAGTAGATTCAGGTGAATCTCCAGGCAGACCGTAAATGACCGGGACAAAAGCTACTTTCCCACCATAGGAACCTTTTTCAGGAACCAGAACCTTTTTTCAGAACTAGGAACTTTTCTTGCATTCACACTGCATTATCTCGGCCCGATTGTAGTTTCTTAGAGGCAGTTCTGGAACCCTTATTTCGTTTCCAAGAAGAATTACTGGGGAGGCCCCTTACAGAGCTTGCTGATTGGTTGACCACAAGCACAGGCGCTAACTTGGAAATGACACGGAAGTGTGGAGAAATTGTAGGTTACTGACAGCGAATCTGAAAAAATGTGGGAAAATGGACGTTATGTGGTAATACAGCTCTGTTGACAGGTCAGGTGAGTTTGGATTCTTTAGATTTAGATTAAAACATGGCCTCAGAGGGGATTTTTATTAACCACTGAATTTGTATTGTATGCCTGATGTCTTATTTGTGTAAAGTAAAATTTGATATACAACTTAAACATAGACTACATGGCGGCTGTGCTGCCTGCAGTTTTGACATGTTAGTTTATCGTTTATTTCACCGACAAGTGTCTGTCAGTTGCTGTTTTAACATCGTCATAGCTGTATTACTAGTATTTCTCTCGGTGAGTTAAACTGTGCCCACCCTCATCTGGCAAAATGGTTCTGGCTTTTGCTGTAACATGGTTCCGCTGGAAGCCAGCACCCGG
>JABFEB020000097.1:804006-815442 GCA_019775895.2 Stomatorhinus ivindoensis
GATCAGGCTTAAAGGGCCATCTGCAATAGCTCAGTGTCCAAGTGGCAGACGGGACAGTAAGACTCGAGGAGGGCCTGTGTGTCGGGGAGTGTGGGGGGGTGGGGGTCACAGTCAGCAGATTTCTCAGGAGGGGGGGGTTCCAGTGAGCCTCACTCACTTCACCGTCGTGTCGATGCTTTCTGGTTTGTTACTGGTCCATCTGCATTTTTTGCTGACATAACAAAGTTCATTCATTACTCCAGATTGGGGGGGTGCATACTAAGCAGGACCACATCTCCCCAGGGTGAACACGCTGAGAGATCTGCACCCTCCCCAGCTTTGTGATCCAGGTAAATCCTTCCCCTGACCCCTCCAGCTGAGGCACGTTCACTGCGCCGTCATTCACGGCTCGGAGCCCGGAAGACGATACAGCATCTGGATGTGGGAGAGGAGCGGATGAAAGGACTGCGTCTGCGCGTGTCTGCATGTGACTGCGCGTGTCTGCGCAGTAATGCCGGGACGTCTGTGGGACCCCAGCGCTGTAACTCATTTACATGCTCGGTGTGTGTCGTTCTAAATTTAGTGCGTGTCAGTTTTCCCACATGGCAATAATTACACATACAAATTGCAAGTTTTTTCATTCAATATATATTTTACATAACAAAAATTCCACATACAATATATGAGTATATAAAAAATTTCAGTAGATGTCCAGGATGGGCCAGCATCAGCCATTCTTATACATTATCTTTTTTTCCATTTTTTGGCATACATATTTCTTGTTTTTTTTTTTTTTTTAAAAAAGGTATATTCATTATATGAATTTTTCTTCTCCTATTTCAACGTTAATAAAATATAAATTATTCATTAGATGTGTAACCAAGTACAAGTAAAAATCACCTCAACATAGAAAAACAACAGGAATGGGGATTGGAAGGTGCTACAGGTGAGCTTTGGTCTGACTGGGGGGGGGGGGGGGGTGCACCAAACACAAGTGGCAGAAGTGCTGTCAGTCTGACGGGATGGCGGTCAACATGACTCCGGTCCGAAGTGCTACAAAGCACTGCTGGTCCAGATCAGTGTAGGACCAAAGCAGTTCCGGTCCTGAAGTTAGACCAGATGATTACAGTAACAAAGTGCTACTAGTTCAGGTTAATATTGGCCCAAAGTGATCCTGGTCTGAAGGATCATTGGTCTAGATCATTACTGGCCCAATACACTGGTCTAAATCACTGTAGACGAAAATCACTACTAATCCAGATCAATGTAGACCGACAGCACTACTAATCCAGATCAATGTAGACGGACAGCATTACTAATCCAGATCAATGTAGACTAAAAGTGGTGCTAATCTAGATCAATGCAGATGTTAAAATGTAAAATATAGACTCATGAGACTTGTGCACTACTAGTCCAGAACAATGTTAGTCTAAGGCACTTTTAGTTAGAGACATGAATAACTAAAATCCTAAAAATAGGCTACAGTTCCTGTCTAAGTAATACTACAGGACTCCTCACAGCCGGGGTAAGATGAGCCCTCATTTGCTTTCCCGTCTCACACGACCACAAGGGAGTGTGACGTAAATGGCATTTCTAGTGCGAGGCCACTGATGTGATCCGTGCAAGTACTGAACTAACACTGTTAAGGGAAATGATTTAAAAGGGACGTCGGTTGCAATCTGACCTGAATTCTCGCGCTTGTGTTCTCTTGAAAGGTAAGACTTTGCTGTGGCTGGCGGTTTGATGGAGAACTCGCTGTCTGTTTTCGAGGTATGCGACAGGGGTGGGGTGACTGAGAGCACCCTGAAAGCACCTTTTTAGGCTAAACAAACCATACCTCTTTCAGCCTTCACCTGGGGAGATTCAGTCAATCCCGTAGCAGGGACGCGCCATTCCATCATAGACCAAAAGCTGCACTACATACCTAATGTGGTCAAACAGAGCCGAACCAACAAACACCATGCTTCTTGCAGAGAGACTGCAGTTTCCATCTTTTGACACTATAAACAGACGGAGCCCCACAAAGCCCCCTAACAATTAAAAACCGTGAAACGCAATCCGTACAACCCGTAAGCATACTGCTGGAGTTCAGAGGCTGTAAACACAATATGCGGATTAAATACGCCGACAGGCCTCCTCTTACAGCATCGGCCCTGTTTACAGTGATTCCCTGCTGAGAAAAAATAAAAATCACACAATAAACTCAGTGATGCCGCTCTCCAGTCATAACAATAAATTGTGGGAATTTCATCCAGAAGAAATAAACGAGGAGAGGATCTGCGTCTGGAGGCCGATAACTTCTTTCTTTACTTTCATTCCTCGTCCATATTCAGTCAAACGCAATAATCAGCCTTCAGGGGTCAGATGTAAACAACAAAAGTTGGCTGCACCAACCCCCATGCCCTGAATGGTTTTGTACTGCTTGTTTGGCTAAGCTAAACCTGAATGAGCACTGATATCGTCATTGCTGTCTTAAAACCAGAGACTTTACAAAAAGCAACTTCAAAACAGCAGTTGTGTCAAACATGCAAAAGGAAATAAATTTGCCACTATTTAGAAATTAAGCCATTTAGGTCAAGTAATTTGTTCAAAAATACATCAAGTCATCTCCCATGTCCCAAAAGGACTTGGATCTGTGATTCCCAGCCAGTGGGAAGCCACTTGGGCGTGACGCCCTCAGATCCCAAGTGACAGACTCAGCACTGACCCACCAAAATATTGACATTGACCTCCTGGAAAACACCTTCACTGCACCAGCATGCCGCCCCCCCCAGTCCCGAGGGGGCAGGTTCTCCTTCATCGAAATGCCCTACGGCCAAAAAACAGTGGGAGCAGACCCAGGCGGTCAGTTTCCCAGGTTCCTTTGCTAAGATACAGTTATAATGACAGTACATTCAGCTCTAGGAATAGGGTGGTTGTGGAACAATAGAAGCATTTGCTGGTTTCGTTTAAGGCACATGAACGGCAGACAGAAACACCAACCAGAGAGAATCTTTGCCAATAAACAATTTCTATTTTTTCTCTTTACAGTTGGAGAAAAACTGCTTTCAGTTGCATACACTAACTGCTCCGGGTCTCAGTCGTTATTTTATTTTTCTTTCTCAACAACTGGCCCCCGCCTGACCCAACCATGTCCAGTGTCGTCTTTGCAGCCGTGAAGCTCATGTCCTGATTTCTCATAAGAGGGGCACTCGGAACTGCCTTGGAGATCCACAGTGTCGATGGACTGTTCGCTCTGGCCAACGCGGACAGAAATGACAAGCCACAGTTATACAAAACGAGAGCTCACCGCAAGGCATGCTGGGAGGCTGTCACAGATAATACTGGCACGAATCAGCAATATCACAACAAAGGAGGACTTTGAAAAAAACTTTTTGAAAAGTCTCCATGCTAGTCTGTACCTGGGGGAAGGGGGGTAGGAACATGAGATTTAGGCAAAAAAAAAAGAAAAAAGTTTGCATAGATCGTTTTCATTTTGGTCTCTCACTGGAAGAGGTCTCTCACTGGAATAGGTCTCTCACTGGATTTCGGGTTGGGTGAGGGGTAAGAGGGCACATGGCAGGCTCTGTTTTTCAGCGTGCATAGTGCAATCTACACTGGGACGTGAAAGTGAATACATCCACGTCTCCTTACGGCGGGATCATGCCCACCCTCCATCTGCCCACTCCCCCAGCCCCACCCCGTCACTCGTCCACATCGGGCTTGACATCCAGCATGGCGTGCAGCTCCTCGGGGGCGTACCCCAGCAGGCTCCGCAGGTCACAGACAAAGCGGTAGACGTAGCGCTTCCCCGATGTCTTGTGAATGATGCTCTTGTCATAATAGTACCTCAGGCCACGGCTCAGCTTCTCGTAGTTCATCTTAGGCTTGTTTTTCCGCTTTCCCCAGCGTCGCGCGACCTGCAAGGTTCACAACATGGTCAAGACGCTCCAAGTGTCGTGGCGGGGTTTAGTGACTGGTACCACAACGAGATCAAGACTCTTCGACTGTCACAACGGGGTTTACCTCTTACAACGTGATCGAAACTCTCTGAGAATTGCGACGGGATTTCTCCACTTCTCTTATAACACAATCCAACCTCTCCAAGCGTCGCAATAGGATTTACTGCCTGCTCCTATAACGTGCTTGAGCCTCTCTGAGTATCGTTTTAGGGATTACCGACCGCTCTTACAGCATGATCCAGACTGTACGAGCATCGCGGGTATTACTGGTCATGGCATTTCTGGTAGTAGTCAAAAATAAAGCTGCTTTTTGACCAGGAAACCAATCTTGATGAAGCCTCTTGAATGAGTGGTAGTCAAACAGCAGAGTCCGTAACCTACATTCTGCCAGCAGTTCATTTAGATAGTTCATCATGTTGCTTCCTCAGCTGCTATTTGCACTCACCTCATCCGGGTCAGACAGTTTGAACTCCCAGCCATCACCTGTCCAGCTGATGAAGGTCTGGCACGACTTGTCTGTCAGGAGCTCCAGGAGGAACTGCCACAGCTGGATGGGTCCACTTCCTACCAGCCAGACACAGGGATGGGCCAGATGAACCGGGTCAGTAAACAGCACAACATGGTAGAAGCTTAAGTCAGTGGCTCAGTGTGATCCATTAGCTTCAAACAAATTCATTAAGCAATTTTCCACTCATTCTATGCACTTATCTGCGTTTTTAAGCTACAGGTTAAAAACCATATGGGGGGGGGGGGGAAATAGTGGTTTAAGACACAAGCCAACCTCATCAAATCTGAAAAGAGAGTTACATAACATGCATTTGGGTTTCCTGCATAAATCCGATTCTCAGCAAAACTGTGGAGAAATTTGTGGAGAAATTCAAAGCCAGGAAACGAAAAGGCTTTCAAAGAAATTAATCAAATTGTTCAAATAGACACTGTGCTTGGAATTCTAGAACATGACAGCAGTGAGTGTGTATCTATGGTGGAGGCCATCGCTCGTTGTTAGGATGACCCTATAAAATGTTTTGTTTTCTATTAGGAAGTCCATTCCTATACCTAATAATTATCACTAGGGGGCGCGATTCTTAGCCGAAATGAGAGTACAAGAAATGGTGATCCTTAAATCCTTTTCAAGAGAAGCATTTAATCGCGTACAGTGACTTGCAGGAAATACAGAAGTCAGGAAAGTGGCGAGACCTGCCTAAAGATGTCTCCAGCTCGCCGGGGGCCTTACGGTAAAAAAAGAAAAGTGTGTGCAGCGTGGCTTGAAAGGCGCTGCACCGCGGTGGAGCCGAGCGCCTTTCGAGAAGCCGCCGCCGGCTGCGCGCGAGCTGTGAAAAACAAGCCGACCTCAAAGCTCACACGTGAATCTCTCACGCATCTCTAGTGCAGGTCCCTTATCGTCACCCCCATCTCCACCCAAGCATGAAGACCGTACAGCTGTACAGGGACGTAAGACGGTGCGGGGGGGGGGAATGTTCTGGTGCTCGAATTAGTCCTAGCGTCTTTGGTTCATCGTCGCTGTGCTCCCACCCTCCAGCCCCCCGGTGACTTTATTTCAGTAAGGCTGCCGACGAGCCCCTCCCCTCCCCTCCCCTCCCCTCCCTGCCTACATGCCCGCATTCCTGGCACGGGAGGTAAAAGTGAGCGAAACAACTCGCAGAGAATTCAGAGGCATCCTCGAACCCTCCACCCTTCACCTAAGTACTGTAACCGTTGTCGAGTGCCTGGAGGCAACTGGGCCGAGAACGCGATAAATAAAATTGGACTGAGTTTGAATTATTATTCATTTTATTTCAGTTCGCTGCAGGTTAACTTTCTTCTAAGCTTCTCATTTTACACAATCATGTTTTTTTGCCTTAATAATGGCTAGGACATGTTGACAGGTGTGGATGCGTTAACTCCACTGTCTGTGTACCATTGGGTTAGGGTTACTGAACTGCTTCCTTGCAGAACTGGAAAAATTTTGGGCCAAACCCCGAAAGCACAGGGTGTTTGGTTCAAGTGTCAAACATGATTTCGGAGTACGTGAACCCAGGATGGAGTGTGCATCTCTGGCAGCAGCACCTCCGAGTCTCTCAGATCTAACCGCATGTTCTCCACATCTACGTCCTGCACTCAGAGATTAGCTTGAAACCACTTTCTTTTCTTTTTTAGATCTCAAAGAAACATTCACTTTTTACAAAAAGCGACGCAGCTCGCGGAGGCGGTGACGTAGGTCGACTGAAGTTTTCTAAGATAAGGCTGAATTCGTATCGCTGCTGGTAAAAGGTGGGGGGCGGGGCGGGGGGGGTCAAAAATAAATCTTGTTGCTGTGCTTCCAAGTTGCCAAGACAACCGAGCAGGATGTGGGATCCAGATGAGCAGAAGAGCAGAAGCTTTGGCTGCATTTGCAGGAGAGTGAGAAACATGGCAGGTTGTGCTCATTTCTTGTCGAGCTCCAGTTCGTTGCTGTGCTTCAGAAGGTTCTGGCGGCTGATTACTGCAGGTGGCCAGCAACCGGAGCCCCTATTTTTCTCTTAAAGTTGATCAAATGCTTGAACAACACAGCAACACAGCATGACAAGTTACAGAAACAAGTGCAACCATCTCCCTCTCCAGCAAATACAACCTCCACCTTCTCCAGCAACAACCATCCAACCTCCACCTTCTCCAGCAACAACCATCCTACCTCCACCTTCTCCAGCAACAACCATCCAACCTCCACCTTCTCCAGCAACAATCATCTAACCTCCACCTTCTCCAGCAACAACCATCCAACCTCCACCTTCTCCAGCAACAACCATCCAACCTCCACCTTCTCCAGCAACAACCATCCAGCCTCCACCTTCTCCAGCAACAACCATCTAACCTCCACCTTCTCCAGCAACAACCATCCTACCTCCACCTAGTTACAGAAACAAGTGCAATCATCTCCCTCTCCAGCAAATACAACCTCCACCTTCTCCAGCAACAACCATCCTACCTCCACCTTCTCCAGCAACAACCATCCAACCTCCACCTTTCCCTGACCCACCATCCACTTTCAAGTATCCAACCACTTGCTTCCAGGCCTCCTCGGAAAATGATCTCAGGTAGTATGAAGTACAATTCTGATTTGGTCACCCAAGACCCATCAAGTCAGTAACATATTCAGTGTTGGGGAAGTTATTTACCAAAGTAAGCTATTATAGAGAGAGGTGGAAAGTACAGGTCCATAAAATATAAATACACACCAAAGTTTTGTTCCAGCCATCTAATATAAGGAGTCACAGTCACAGAGTACTAAACTGGTTGGTTGAAAACCTTAATCTGGATGTGTACATTCTGGATCTGAACTATCCACATCTGTGGATACTTTCTGAGTAACTTCCCCATCACAACATACTTAATAGCGCATTGCTAATGTTCGCTGTGCCAGACTGTACTAGGTGAATCAAATAATGAATTTTCAAAAAAAAAATTTTTAAAGAATCCGCACTCACTATAACAATGGCAAAAAGCATTTTCGGGATTCCTTTCCATTACTGAGTGGCACAGAGCGAGCCCCTCCCACGACGCACCTGTGTATCCGGCGAGCACGGCCGCCGGAATGACGGACTTGTCTGTGCTGAGCTCGGGCCGCTCCCTCACGTAGTCCTTGAAGGTTCCCTTGGCCCGGTGGGCCGGAGGCACCTCTGGACTCTCCTCCGAGTCGAAGCCGTCGTAGGACGGCACCCTCTGCAGGCCACTGTAAGGGGCCAGCCTCCACTCGCAGCTCTCCGTGCTCTCCGTGCTCTCGAACGAGTCCTGGCCGTCCAGAGTGCCTGCGGACCCCCGGAGGAAGTCAACACTCTGGCCTCATCCCCCCTCCCCCCCCCCTCCCCTCCCAGCATGCGTCTTAAGCTTAGCCGACCTCAGCGTTTATCTTGGCTTTGGTGTAGGTGGGTTGCGTAGGTCTGTTCACACTTTTAAAAGTCAACATACTTCAGGCTGTGGAAAAAAATATCTATACAAAAGTCACACGTGACACGACCTCAGTATGAAGCACGTGTCTACTTGGTCTAATTATAGGATGGCTATCTAATACATATCATTGGTTTCAGTGGTTCTTGCATTATTTGTGATTATTCTCTTATAAATAAAGACACAAGTACAACCACAGTCATATATTATCTAACTCACCCATAACTCACGGCTCAATATTTTATTGAAGAATCTAATTCTCTATTCAAAGATGCCATTCATAGCACTTGGTGGTACACCAGAAGTCGCCTGAACCGTTTGATCAAGCTTTTAATAGCTTCCTTGAGCCTCAAACTACCCGAGGTGTAAAGTTAACATTTCCGCTTCTAAGCTCGCTTAAAGATCGCCTGCAGAAACAGCAGATACACTCATATCAAATATGTACGTTTTTTTTCCCTTCACTCAATTTTTTTTCCAAAAGGTTGAATCCAGTTTTAATGTTTCCACCCTGACAAAACTGCGATTCGAATGGGCAGCTAAAATCGCTGACGTGCGCAGAATCTCTATTTCGTTATTGAGAGCTGCTAGTCCTTGACAGATAATCTTGAAGCCACGTGTACGTAGTCTGGGGTTTGACACTTGCAAAATTCCCATGAGATGAACAACAGCACGATGACAGCCGCAGGATCTGTGGCGTGGGAGCCCCGGGTACGTACTGGTGGCCCAAGCGGGAGGGCACCAGCCCCATTCGGAGGCTGAGACACATCTCTGCGTACCAGGCCAGCGAATTTTGAAACAATATTGATTTGTGGTTGCCGTCCCCGAACTCGGCAGGGAGCATCAAAGCCTTTGGCACGCCCCCGAGGGGGCACTAACGTCACGCTAACCTTGATGCCAAAGAAATGTGCTCAAAGCTAAACCCCATCGAGGCCCCTGTTGGTTTCGCTATGACATGACCATAAAAGCTCTGGGCAGTCAAAAAAAAAAAACCTAGCTCTTCTTACATGTGACAGCAGAGTTAGCACTAAGTTAACAAAAACCAAAGTGCTTCCTGTCACCACTTTACTGGAAAGGAGAAAAGAAAAACAGAATCTGCTGGAACATACAGCTTTTGCCTCAGGCATCTGTAGAGGTTCTCATTAGCGGTGAAGTTTTTAAAATTTATTCACAAATTGTTTTGATCTTATCCTTTAATGTCTTCCCGATGTGTCAGAGGTGCAATTAGCTTGTCAGAGTCTCACTCATGTCGAGTAATTAAACTTGGGCCGTTAAAGAGCGACACTCAAAGTGATCGTGGTTGGCCTCCCTATCTCAGTGGCGCGCGACTCTCCCCGGTCTTTGATCCAGCCAACGGCTCCCCGACATCCTCACCTCGGCTGATGTGGCCCACGCACATGTTGTCGAGGGAGACGACCTCCTGCTTGACGGCGGGGAGGTAGTCCCTGGGGAGGGGCTCGAGCATCCCGGCGTGTGTGCTCTCGTATTTGATCGGGAGCAAGTCCTCTGAGCTGAGGGGGAGCAGCATCTGGTAGGACTCGGTGATGAAGCCTGGATCGGAGTACTCAGATGGAGGGACGCACTGCGCATGCTCAATGCCGTAACCTGGGGGTGCAGAAAAGTCCTTCTTTTTGCTAATATAGGAGAATCAGACAGAATTAAGCCCAGGCAGAGGTCTTGCATTTGTATCCCTACAAAGGCTGACAAACTTGTCAGGTAAAAAAATTACGAGCTAAAACTAAAAGCTGCACATTGGATCAGATCCTTCATCTTCGTACCTAAAAATTGTTAGCATGCGCTTAATATTTTATTTTTATTATTTATTCATTTTGTTTGTTTGCTTGTTTGTTTATTGTTTGTTTGCTTAATTTTGCAGTGACAATGAGCTGTTAGTAGCTGTCCAAGCTTTAGCTGAAAAGCTACATTTCGACAGCAGTCCCACTGTGATCATTCATCTCGGGGGCTAAAGCGAAAACCCACGCTATGTTACCATACGCTTACCTCCAAAATAATCCAAAGGGTAGCCGGCATCCTGGGAGGTGGTCTTCATCACATCAGTGTGGAAGTATTTCACATCTTCAGGAGAGAAGCCGTTGTTAGCAGATGAACAATGCTAGGGCGGTAAAAATAACACGGCTCAGCGTCTCCCGGTTTATCGGGTGACCCCATGTTGCCGTTTGATCTCCCAGCTTGCCCTGTACACAACAAGCAGCTTCCTCCTGAGGAGATGTAAGAACAGCCGTGCTTCACACTCATGAACACATGAGGAATGATGTATCCTCAAAGTGCGAAAGGTTGTGGGATCAGGCACCACTAGCCGGGTCTGTGCGCTGGAGCAGAAGATTCTACGATCTTTGCCAAAAAACAAGGCGGTGGAGGCTTAATGGTTAGATTGCAGGCTTGTAATTGAAAGATCGCAGGCTTGAATCCCTGACCAGCAAGGCCCTACTGAGATACCCGGAGCAGTGTACCGCCCCCAAGCGCTGCTCCCCGTGCGCTGAATTAGCTGCCTCCTGTTATATCAAATAAGGGTTAAATACAGAGAACACATTTCTGTGGTGTGTCAACAATGACCATTAATCACTGAATTCTAAGTGGCAAGGGATCAGACTGGCTCAAGATCCGGCTAAGGGGATTCTTAACAGAGGGATGATTCTTGGATTGTTAAAATTTACATTCCAGCTCAATAAATTAGCAGTTTTCAGGAAGCTTTTGTTTACGCGAGAGAACCAATCACTGGATGTGCCTGGAATGCCGCCAGGACGAGATATCAGACAAAATGGAAACAGGGCAACACTACCGGTCAGCTGACTGACATCCAAAGACGAACCATCTCATTCCTTCTGTCGCAGGTAGAGAACATTATCTTAATGCACCTCAACACGGTATGTTATGTTTGAGAACGTTTGTAGCACTAACATTTATGAGAAGCTCACAAGCTCTGCAAATATTTGTTGCAGAAGACACCTGCTCTTCACGGCGAGGGGCCCAGGACGAGGTGCTGGCCTTCATGCTCGGCCTACCTCTCTGCAGCATCTCCAGATGCTCCCAGAGGATGTCGCCCACGAAGTCTGGAGCCAGCTCCAGGAAGCGCTCCTTGCCCAGACCACAGAGGGTGGCGCCGTCCACACAGAAGCGGCAGAAGTCCACGTTGCGCAGGCTGAACTCGTTCACGGTCCACATGAGCCAGGCTGCCACGTGGCTCTCGCTCCACTGCAGAGGGTCTGCGCAGACACAGCAGCATTTGGGGGGGGGGGGGGTTGGAGGTGTCACTGTAATCCAGCTGGAACTGGGACAAAAATCCTTCCACCAGGCAGCAGCCCTCTGCATGCTCAGATAGCCGTCACCATAGAGACGTGCTAGTAAACATAAGAGCGCCAGGTAGGAGCCACAGGACCATCCTGGTAAAATGCTAAAGCACAAGTGCAGCATCCCTGTAGAGGAAGCTCTGTTAAGAAGGTCCGGCAGTGACCTGGAGGTGCAGGACCCTGATCCTGTGGATGATAATAAGCCTCGTTTCTCAGACTTGCACAGGACACTAACTGAACAGGCTACTGTCCTTTTTAGCGCTGTTGCTATGTGTATCTGCCCCCCC
>JABFEB020000097.1:832774-843924 GCA_019775895.2 Stomatorhinus ivindoensis
TCACTAAACTTGTGTTGTTCTTAGACTAGGAAATACTACTACTGTATATTTTAAAATCCGCGAAGTCGTGAATCCGCTATAAGTGAACCGCGAAGTAGCGAGGGATCACTGTACTCTAAAAAGGTCTTCATATAAGACGCAAAATTGTTTGTTTACCGACTGTATGTTTAATCCTCCATCCTAGTGAGAGGGGCCCCAAATATTTGAAGCGTATTCCTATTATTCTGGGTTGGGGCCCCTTAAGTTATGCTGTCATGGGGCCCGGAATGTCTACGGGCACTCCCAGAGGCACACGCAGGGTGACACAGTGAGAAATTATGAAAAATTGACAAGAAATGCAAACATAAACAGATATAACGGCCAAAAACAACACTTCAGCTGGTGGAGCTGTGATTAGGTCACCGATGAAAAGCATTGATTAGAAAGATCAGCGTCAGCACATCGACACAGACTGCCTCACTGCAGGCTGCGCGGCGTTTAATCTCTGCTCCTGATTACAAGGAGCCTCCGTAACAGAGATCAATCTGGACAGCACCCTGCCTTCACTGCAACTTCCTGCTCCACAGGGAATTAAAAGCTGATGTTACAAGAACTGCAGATCTTCCCTGGAGATGGTCTTCAGCCCTGGCCCTAGTCCACAGCAAGGTGCAGGAGGGTCAAGCAACAGTTAAGTAACTAAATTACCTCTTACATGTTTGATATGGCAAACAATAAAAACAAAACTTTCTTAAAAGCGTTGTGTAACAATAGGGACGGTGCTTCCTGCTGAAAGTGCACCCCCGGTGAAACTGCAGCATTCTCAGTCAGCCCTGACATAATGGTGTCGAAAAGCTCTCTGAGAGTCAAGAACCTTAAGGGGATTCAGACTCAATTTCAGACTCATTAAAAACGCCTGTTCTTCTGAGGCTGATCACAGATCCAGTATCCAGGGCGCTGTTGAGCTCACCAGCAGTACGCACGCTAGCTCACCCTGACGGATCGCGTCGTGGACAAACTGCTTACACATCTCTCCGCTTCCCATTCATGGAGCTCATAGGAGAACATTACTATAGTGTAGAACAACCTACTTTGAGTCATACATGTCCCTGTGCAGAACTAAAATAAATATTATAAACACAAGCTAGACTAAACTCTAGAGTTAAATAAATATATAAAAACTATATTTTGATTAAAATACTTAAATAGAGCTGTGAGTGTCTTAAGACAACATGACATGACAGGGCATGAAACATTTTAAATCCCAAAATATATGTTATTGATTTGAAATAAAAATTGCCGCAACACAGGAATAAAGATGCAGCTATGCATCACGGCATTGGCATCAGAATTTAAGTCCCGGCTTGTGATTGTGAATCGAAAGAAAATAACACGAGTCAAGCAGAGAGAGAGGAACTGAGGCAGGTGATGCCTGCGGCCGCGGTCATGTGACTCTGCTTTCTGAGACAGACACAGTCACTAATTCAGCTGCAGAATTCTTGATGGGAGAATTTGTATGAAAATAAAAAGCCAGTCTCCCATGGCTTCTCCATACACTCTGCCATTCTGCTCCCTGTGTGTAGAGTAATGATTCATGTTACATCTGCCTCGCTGTTAATTTCCACAATTCCACCCCATCTAATTTAATGTAACGTTTCAATTCACAGGATTTTAAACCTCATTGGTGTTCAGGCAAAGTTCTCTAATGGTACTTCTTAGCACGTTTAACTCTCAAGTGCTCACATTTAATTTATATTTAACAATGCAGTTCATTGGGGGCTTTATGTTTAATCTCAAATAGTTTTTTTTTCTTTAATGCATGCTAATGAATTAAGATCATGACAAATGATTGCAATATTATCTAGTTTAGCAGTGTGATTAATATGCTTAATCTTTTGGTACTTCCAAGTTCACCATTGTTCTGCAGAACATAATTCAATTATAACTGTTAAGACCTAGCATGTTAAAATGTTATTAGCACACATAGTCTAAACAGGCAGCATGCAGTGTGACAGCAAGGTGATAACTGAAAAGTGCCATTTCAGTGAAGTTTAAGACAGCAAACTCTTAAAAAAAATGGATTTTTACATAATACACGTCTGGCTAATTAAGAGAATAGATTAAAGATTTACTGAAACTGATAATGGATCTTAAAACAACTCTGCAAAACTGCTGCAATGCAGTCTAACATAAAATGTAAACATTTAAAACCCAGGTTAAAAAAAAAAACATTTATTTATTTATTTATTTTTTAATAGCTAATTGCCCAGCCTGTCCTAGGAAGCGAGCTAGGGAGCCTGAACTGAATACCAGTCAATCCTAGGACACAGACAGCAGGCAATTTACCAAAAGCCCTTGTCTTTCTATGTGTGGCTGTAAATGGACACCAACAGGAGTACAATGCAAATTTCACGTGGACACGGCCAAAGCAGGAAGTGGACCAGCTGACCCAGAACTATCTGACCATGACGCCTCCCACAGAGCATTTTAAATGCATGAAAAATAATATTTAAATGTAAAACGTGTATTTACCCAGCATATTTAGCCTAGCATCAAGTCTAAAATATAAATATGTCATTCCTGATAGTATTTCTCTGATATGTGCATTATGCAATCTTTGAATTGATTGTGCTGGTTCTTTCACGGCCATGGTGTCACAGACAGAAGGCGTCTTACGCTCGCTCATCCTGGGGTCTGACAGCCCGGCTGCTGCGTCTTGAAGCAGAGGGCCGAGTGCCGAGTGCCGAGGCTTATGCTCAAGGACACAGCAGGAACATCTGCTCTGTAAAGCTGAAGCTAACAAGTGCAGGAGAGGCCAGAGTGTGTGCGCAGGAGCGACGGACAAGCGACAGCAAGACTCGCAGGGAAAGCCGGCTCGTAATTATTCTGTAAATATGACTGACTATTATCTTCATGCTATGCATTATGGATCAAATTATAATTAATTTCAAGCAGTAATTGAATTTAAAAATATGACAAAAAGAATAAATCTGTTTTGCAATCATATTTTTTACAATTTTTTATTTTGTCTGTACAAATTACTAATATATTGGGTTTATTATTAAATATTGGCATAATTCTCATCAATAAGTAATAGGTCTTAGCTGCTACTACTACAACTACTACTAATACTACTAATATAATAATAATAACAATAATAACAATAGCAGACATATTAATTAGTGGCTGTGTTACTTAATTCACAGATAGATTACATTTTTATCCCTCCTGTTAGCATAGTCAAACACACATAAGTATAAAAAATATAATGCTCTTTGGAGAGCCTGCTGTCATCACAGCAGTACAGACTGATACGGGGCCCTCTGGCCTGGCTTTGCAATAATTAATTATGTGGACAGAAATGAATAACAGAAGAAAAGTGTGGTTTGCCTATGCCACCCTGAGCATTTGCACAGTGATTAACGACTTGGCAGTATCCTCTGCAGCCCGTTTTAATTGGCAACAATGTACTTTTTGGAACGTCGGCGCATACGGAAAGAATGCAGCTTTTGCAGGCTAGCTTCAAAGAATGTTCATTTGTTGTATTTGATTTTAATGATACAACCATGATAAATAATGATATTTAGCTCAAATTAGTGATACAAAGCATTGCACAGAACAAACATGCCATTTTGCACCAGAAAAGTAAAACAAGGTAACTCTAAGCCAAAGAGCCGCTTCTCTAATTAACCTGCAAACCTTCACAATCTCAAATGTTATACAGAGGAAATTGAGTTGTGGCCCCATAGGTAACATGACCAGTTAATGTGCTCCATATTTTCACATCTTGGCACTGAAAATGTACCAAAGTCGTGCTCCTTGTCACAGCAGAACAAGCCCTTCAACACAGAAATGCCTCCAATGACTGGTACTAACTGGCAAAACTCATGCCAGTGCTGCAGATGATCAAGAAAGTGACAGAGAAACCATTTATTTATAGCCAGTGTCGCTAATTTTGTCACTTGCTATAAGCATTCAAAATAGCAGTAAGTAAAATTACTATTATTAAGTCAGTGACAGCTGTAAATTCCTTTTCATATTTCATTCTCTCTTACAGTGCAAAGTCCTGTCATTTTCACTTTATTACTCACAGGATGCCTTTATTCTCATTTTTTTCATTGTGCACAAATTGATGAAAAGTGTTATTTTCAGAGCAGATAATTCCTACATACGCCAAGACTGTCCTATGAATGCCCTGTCCCCTGATGTGAGGGGCCCACGTCCCCGCCTGTCCCCTGATGTGAGGGGCCCACGTCCTCGACTGTCCCCTGATGGGAGGGGCCCAAATTCCCGACTGTCCCCTGATGGGAGGGGCCCACGTCCTCGACTGTCCCCTGATGTGAGGGGCCCTCGTCCCCGCCTGTCCCCTGATGGGAGGGGCCCACGTCCCCGCCTGTCCCATGAAGAGACAGAGATGTGGGGGAGTCCCAGTGGCGGCTTCTTCCCCGCTGGCCTTTCTGGTAAGTAAGTTACAAATGAGGTGCAGCCTCTTCATTTGGTGTCTGGAGCCACAGAGGAGAGAAATAAAATCATCCGAGGAACTGGAGCCTCCCCCCCCTCACCCAGGCTGTCAGACTGAGGATCCTCCCACTCTAGGCCTCTCTGGCCGTCTGCCCCTGATCTGGGAGAAGTTCTAAGTCAGCTCCTTCCCAGTCTCTGTCCCAGGAAGGACTGGGCACAGCGCGTTTCAGGTTGTCCTACTTTTTATTTCATGGGGATGTCACCACAAGGTCTGTGTGACACCTACAGTGACATACACAGACACACGCAGCACATTAAACAGACATACAATCACACAGTGCCACACTGCAGCCTCGATGACCAAACGTGAGTCACTGCAGGAAACGGTGACCAAACATTTCACACGACCATAAACACAGCAGAGGGAAGACGATTACAGAGGACGTGCCAATGGGGGGGGGGTTGGAGGAGAGGGTAGGATCTGAGAGATCTCATCTGGAGCCCGGATTGAAAGCTGACTGGAGGGTCCTGCTGTAATTCACCCCAAAGTAGCTGCCAAATATACACCCATACACACTAGCCTAGTTGAAGCAGCTAATGTGCTTCAGTAAGGAGATCAATGTTCAACACTTTAATGACCCTGCCACCTTCTGGTCCAGCTGTGTTATTGTTTATGTGGCATGTCCGATGGGCCCCTTAGCTCCACCCCTTCCTGGACTTCACTGAGCCCCTGCTGGCATTTATTTTTAGCTCCAAGCAGGGATCACCCAACCCACTAAGGCTGAAGATGTCATTTCCTGCCCTCTTGTCCCTCTTCCTAGGGTAGCCTAGGGTAACTGCTCTGAAGTGGGCAGAAGGTGAGAGGGGGTGGGATACTCGCTGGGCTGAGATTGTGGTTATGGCATGAGAAGAGGGGCCTTCCAGGTTGTATTCCAGACCTCCATCTCGGCTACTGAAGGGTGAGGCTCTAAAATGTGAGACTTTACAGTCTGCAGGTTATGCTATGTATGCTAAAAACCACACCCATGACTCACAGACCACATTCATAATAGAAACTATACCTACATTCATTGCATAAGCCATGTCCACAACATAGACCACACCCATAGTAACAACCACGCCCACAACACAGATCCCATTCACACTGTAAACCAAACCACAATCACAAACCACGTCCATGACTCCCTGGCACTCATGACTACCCAAGTGCTACAAACCACACCCACTTTGCAAATCACCATCACACTATAAACCATACACTTAATACAGGCCACATTCAGACTATAAACCTCACACTTAACATAGACCACAATCACACTGTACCACACTCACATCATAAATCACGCCCACAATGCAGACCTCACTCACACTAGAAACCACATATTACAGCACACAACACAGACCAAATGTATAATACAAACTACACACACAATAAAACCCCCACCCTTAACACAGATGAAAACCATACACCATTGCTCATTTAACATACAAACAGCCACATCAGAAAGACCACAAGTAAGCTCCCAGCAGAGGCCCGGATTATGGTGTTAAGAGTCTTTGGGGTGTCAGAGCAGGGCAGGCAAGTTTCAGCGAGGCTTAGCAGGCCGGAGTCTGGAGCGGGAAAGAGACCCAAGTGTGAACAAAGACATCTGACCAGGAAACCTGGGATCCAGACTGAGAGAGATACAGTAGATAGAGAGAGAGAGAGAGAGAGAGAGAGAGAGAGAGACAGAGAGACTTACAGATAGACTTTGCACCAGCCTTTATTAAGTCATTCAACAACATAAAAAACCCTACTGCAACTTTTATTATTACAAAACTAGACAAGGAAATGAGCAAACAATTAACCAAAAAAAAAACGAAAAGAAATAACCAGGACGACAAACAACAACAAAAAAAAACAAAAAAGGTAAAGGAGACAATATAATGGGCCCAAAGAAAACATACGGTGAGCCAAGGAAACCATCTTCAAGATAACATTAATCGCCATCTTCAAGACAACATTACTCGCCATCTTCAAGACAACATTATTCGCCATCTTCAAGACAACATTATTCGCCATCTTCAAGACAACATTAATCGCCATCTTCAAGACAACATTATTCGCCATCTTCAAGACAACATTAATCGCCATCTTCAAGACAACATTACTTGCCATCTTCAAGACAACATTAATCGCCATCTTCAAGACAACATTATTCGCCATCTTCAAGACAACATTACTCGCCATCTTCAAGACAACATTAAAACTTCAAGATTAAGTCCCCCTCATGGGTCAAGTCACATACCCCAATTCCTGATACAGAGAGAAATAGAGACAGACAGACACAGATACAGAGAAACATAGAGAGAGATAGAGAGAGAGACTCAGACTGTCATCATTAGAAAATTTTCAGCCCAACAGAAGAGCCCATTAGAGATGAGAATCTTTCTTCCTACGTCTCATTGCAGAAAGCGGGAATTGCATGGTATGGTGCTGTGGACGATCTCCAATGGTGGCAGATGTTCCCGCAAGGCAGGTCGGGAACATGGGCGGGAATTAAGAAGAGGCAGAAAATCAATGCATAACCGACCCAAACGGGACAGAGCCGGGCTTTGGCACGACGCCAGGGAGACAGTTTCCCTGGCTACAGTCTGACGGGCTAGTGGCTAAACCCATGTAAAGCACCCGCTAATGTCCTCGGAGGTGAAGGAGATTAATGTGGCATTACCTCAGAAGCTCCAGCAGGATAAAGACCTTAACCCGCATATTCCCCCGATCATTAACCCGTTTAGCCTCCCAAGGAGATGGTCGGCCTCTGCCCCAGCCCACACCCCCCCCCCCCCATCTGCTAGGTGGGGTCGCGATCCCCTCACACGCTGGGGCTGGACGCCGAGGTCCCCAGAGCACTCCCGACCTGCTCCTCGGTTCGCCCCAAGCAGGGTTCCCGATAATGCTCACGGATATCGGACGGCAAGTGATCCCCCGCAAGATGCGTAAATGTGTGCCTCTCATGTAAGCGGGGTCTGCAGCTTTCTGGAGAGGAACGGAACATGGAGCCTAGAACGTAACGTGTAAGGAAAAGGAGAAAATGGAGGATGAAGGTTTGTCAGTCTGCTTACACTCTGGCTGAGCACAGCAGCAGACCGGATGGCTGTCAGCCTGGGAGAATCAGCGGCAGAGATGGAGCCCCCCCATTGCCATCTTAATGTAATGGAGTTTCCAGTATCCAATGACCAATATTTTCGCTGTCATATTAGAATGACCAGCCCTCGGGGGCTCTCACGTTATGCCCCCCCCCCCACACACGCCATCTCCGTTACTCTGACAGGCCTCTGTGCAGCCTGATCTCTGCAGATTCTCCAACATCATCAGTCTGCTCTGCGTCTGTATTGTTCTGCTGCACCTACGAACGCTTATTTCATTAGCCTCTCCCTGCCCCACCTCCCCCCACTTACCAGCCTTCCAGATTATTGCTGTCTTAACCCCCCCCCACCGCACTCCGCTATCCCCAATGGGGACAGAGAGCTGTGTCATCCGTGACACACATGACATTATATAGAAACATGAATAGGTTGAGTCCTGGCCTCATGTCCCTGAGTTTGCAGGATGGAGAATGCACTGGGGTCAAACCCTGGGCCGGTGTCCCTGAGTTTGCAGGAGGGAGAATGCACTGGGGTCGAACCCTGGGCCAGTGTCCTTGAGTTTGCAGGATGGAGAATGCATTAGGGTCGAACCCTGGGCTGGTGTTCCTGAATTTGCAGGATGGAGAATGCACTGGGTTCGAACCCTGGGCCAGTGTCCTTGAGTTTGCAGGATGGAGAATGCACTGGGGTCAAACCCTGGGCCTGTGTTCCTGAATTTGCAGGATGGAGAGTGCACTGGGGTCAAACCCTGGGCCAGTGTCCTTGAGTTTGCAGGATGGAAAATGCACTGGGTTCGAACCCTGGGCCAGTGTCCTTGAGTTTGCAGGATGGAGAATGCACTGGGGTCAAACCCTGGGCCAGTGTCCTTGAGTTTGCAGGATGGAAAATGCACTGGGTTCGAACCCTGGGCCTGTGTTCCTGAATTTGCAGGATGGAGAGTGCACTGGGGTCGAACCCTGGGCCCGTCTTACGAGTTTCTCAGGTTAATGTCTCTGTATCATGCTAACTGCTAATTGTTAAGAGTAGGACGTGTGGCCAGAAGAACGTTGAATGTTGCACATTGGGGAGGTGCTGCTTAATTAGTCATGAACAACTAACAGCTGCACCGCACAAATGGCCAAAATCACTGACTCAGTCGACACAAATCTACTGCTAGCATCAAAAACAGGTGAGCTGTCCAAAAGGAAGCCTGCAAAACAACACGGTCTTCCAGACAAACGGGAGGCCCTTCACGGGATGACGTGGAGGATGAGACAAAAGGTTATCATATTCATATACGTATATTGACATCAATAATACTTTGTGGTTTGTGTTTTAGGAGTGACAGAGACTGTGTCTTCTTGGAAAGCCATTGTCCTGACTTACTCTTTGGTGCATCATGGGTAATCTCTCCCTTTACCCCTTGAGTCTACAGCTGTCATCAAACAAACAGGCTGGAATCAGTTTTTAAAGCGACGTAAATAAACTTGGAGATTTAAAGGCCTGTCTTCAGATCCCAGTGCTTCTCTCTCCTTAACCTTATACTCCTCTCTTAAATGTCACAGTAATTTACATCACCCCGTTTTCCTTACTTACTGTGCACTTTGTGAGTCCCTGTTTTAAGGAAAAACTTTAGGAAATAATAAATAACAGAACTGAGGAATTCTTTTCGTTATAGCGGAATGGTGAACTGGGAGTCGGGGTAGAAAGAGTGACCTGAAATACAACCGGCCTTTGCTAGGCGGCCAAAACACTGAAATGGAGGGGGCGAATCCCACAGGGGGTGGGGTCTGGTGGTCAGGAGTGACCCAAGGGCCTCTGCCTGCACACTCATCTCCACTTCCCTTCCCTGAAGGCCCAACCAGACCGGATGTCTTCCACACAAGCAGATCCAAATATGCTTTGAAGATTGGATTTGGGCTTCTTAAATGAACTGGTACATTTTATAGCAACAAGAACCTCCAGGACACTCAGCGGCAGCCACAGGAAGTGACATGTGTTCATCAGCCGCCACAGGAAGTGACATGTGTTCATCAGCAGCCACAGGAAGTGACATGTGTTCATCAGCAGCCACAGGAAGTGACACGTACTGCCCGGCCGCCTCAGGAAATGACATGTGCTCTTCAGTAGCCACAGGATGTGATCTCTGGCCAGGCCCCTTATACAGTATATGCTCCTGTGATTAAGCCTAGATCTTTGATGTAAAGCTCAGTTCAAGGAGGAGGTGGGGTCACAGGGTTCAGTGGGAGGCAGAGCGATGCTGTCGGAGTCTTGGCAGTGGCGGCACATATCGACATCTAATTACGATGAGTGGGTTGATTCGACGCCAAGCCAGTCAGGAGCAATATGGAGCCCGCCGCAGAACGCACAGGGAGGCAGGCCGCACAGGGAGGCAGGCCGCGCCAAGCCGGGCAGGAGGGGTTTCTGTGATGCCACACTCGCTCACTCACAGACACACAGCCGGGGGGTGATCTGCAAACTCCCCATGCAGAGCTAGTGTTGGAGTCAGGGCTACCCTTCTGCAGCAGGCAAACCTCGTGCCTTTTCACACGGTGCCTGAAGTATAACGGAGCAGATCACCGCTTCTTAAATTTCCAGTATTGGCTCCTGTCTTCTGGGGTGCTGAGTGAGCCCCGCATTGTGAGCGCCTGGGTCCCTGTGCCCTCCAGGTTCAGTCTCATTTGAGGGCACACAGCCTGGGGACAAAGTGCTTCTTCCTGCCAGTAGTCTGTGAGATCCTGCATCATTAGATCACAAGCCCCTGCCCCTGGCCCCCACGCCCTGCTCTAATGACTAGCGGAAGGTGGAAGTCACCCCCCCCCCCCGTCGACCTGAGAACGACCTCTGGGTCTGGAGGTGGAAGGGGGGGGGGGGGGGGGGGCTCATGTCTATACACTCATGTGCCTGAATTTCTGCGGCGCCCCCCAGCCTGACATGGGCCTCGCTGACGTCAAACCCCTAGCTCGGGTGCGAGTGTGCATTGCATGTACAGGAAGTCATCAGAAAACATGAGTTGGGGAAGTGTGGAAAAGCCAGGAAGACCGGCTCATTCAAAAAGGGATTCATGCACAAGATGCCCGTAATGTGCGATGATGAGGTTCTGGGCGTGGCCACAATTCAGGCCCACAAATGAGGCTCATGCTTGCTGATCCTGACCCCGCCCTGCTGATGTCACACTCCGTAGCTGGGGAGGACAGACCGCAGGAGGAGTGTGACCCCAAACCCATGGCCCAGGGTGTGTCAGGGTTCGTCGTTAGGGCCTCACATGTCACAGAGGTATAGATAAAGGTTAAGAAACGCTAGACACTATTGCTGATACTGCCCCCCCTGCTGGCCTGGTTAGCTAACAGCTAGTGACTGAGTTCAAGAGGCCATTTATATCTCAGAAATGATTTTTTGCCCAGATTACCAGTCTCACTCTTCATCTGGCAACTGCTTGGACGTGATGGGATTGACTATGGCGATTTCACATGTAATCTTTGGTATGTAGATGTTGGGAGGGATTAGGAAGCCTGCCCTTTGAGTGCGTGCGTGTGTGTGTGTGTGTGTGTGTGTGTGTGTGTGTGTGCGAACAGGTATACCTATCCTTATGGGGACACAATGTCCCC
>JABFEB020000097.1:853967-866386 GCA_019775895.2 Stomatorhinus ivindoensis
CTTCACTGGCTTAGATGAAGGAGCAGGTCTGTGAACCTTCACTGGCTTAGATGAAGGAGCTGGTCTGTGAACCTTCACTGTCTTAGATGAAGGAGCAGGTCTGTGAACCTTCACTGGCTTAGATGAAGGAGCAGGTCTGTGAACCTTCACTGGCTTAGATGAAGGAGCTGGCCTGTGAACTTTCACTGGCTTAGATGAAGGAGCTGGTCTGTGAACCTTCACTGGCTTAGATGAAGGAGCAGGTCTGTGAACCTTCACTGGCTTAGATGAAGGAGCTGGTCTGTGAACCTTCACTGGCTTAGATGTAGGAATTGGTTTGTATTCAGACCTTTACTAACTTCCCAGAACATTCAAGTAATGAAACACAGAAATTCCACCAAAACAAAGGGTTTATGTGACAGCACATCTGAAGCTCCACTGTCCAGCAGCCAGAGTTACATGAACAAGCACAAAGTCTGGACAGCTGTGGATCTAGAGCTTCCCCAGTCCTGCAGCCAGACCAGGTTGATCGCGGTCAACCCACAACAAAGACTGGGTTTGACTATAAACACGCAGACCTGTTCCTCATGTCTATGCACTGAGAACATGCAGCACAATATTAAAGCATCAGACCAAAGCTATGTTTTTACTAAGAATAATCTGGCTAAAATAACGCTGGACAGTCTGGAAAAAAGAGTCTCGCCTACATTCCATACCTTCCCAAGGGCTGGTATTACCACTTGCACGTGCTGTCCCTAACTTTCCACCAACCCAGTGCAGGCACCGCTCTTCCCAGGAGCCTTCAGAGCAAAGCACCTACATTGCCTTGCTTGCTGCAACCCAGTTAACACCCCAGCATCAGCCTAGAAAGCAAATTAAAAAGCAAAGAAAAAGAAAAACATCACTTTCCATGCTGGAAAGAAGTCAGGCTCTAACAGGTTTTATATGTTTGGAATCATGCATGATATCTGCCTCGTGAGAACATCTCAAACATCTGTAGCTGGGCTCCCGTGAAGGCCATGAATTGGCCACTGTTTTCATGGATGTGTCAGGTTTTATTTCGGAGGACAGTGGACAAACACACACAGATGCACGCAATGAGCAAAATGACCCAGCTCCCATATGGCTGGCATCTAGAGGAGACGTTTACCCATAAATTGGAGAAACATGTGTGCGTGAGAGAAGGTCTGTGAGCTAACCGAGCCCAGGATCGGCCAGTCCTGCTGATGGTCTGTGAGCTAACCGAGCCCACGATTGGCTAGTCCTGCTGATGGTCTGTGAGCTAACCGAGCCCACGATTGGCTAGTCCTGCTGATGGTCTGTGAGCTAACCGAGCCCACGATTGGCTAGTCCTGCTGATGGTCTGTGAGCTACCTGAGCCCAGGATCGGCCAGTCCTGCTGATGGTCTGTGAGCTAACCGAGCCCAGGATCGGCCAGTCCTGCTGATGGTCTGTGAGCTACCTGAGCCCACGATTGGTCAGTCTTGAGATTCACAAAGTGAAAAAGGAAGTGGAGTGGAGAGACAAGCAGGTCGGGGGCCCTCTGCTTCCTGGTGGGGGTCATGGCTGCCAAGCCAAGCTGGAAGAAATGGGGGGGGGGTGGATACGGGAACAGACATTATTAATCCCAGGGGGAACTTGTTTTACATACAGTGAGGTACACAGAGTACAGAAAAAACACATATATACAGCCTTTCCCCAGGTTACGTTGCGGTTATGTTCTGATCCATTTTGATACAATACACCTATCCTAACAAACACCATAACCTGCCCTAGCCGACCTTATACATCTGTTATTGAAAAGTGAAAAACATGTACCCATCGTAAAGTCGAAATATCGTAACAAGGACCATCATAACTCGGGAGTGACTGTATAGTGCAAAATAAGACAAAGTGCAAAGACAGTGCACATAGTGCAAATAAGGATACACAGCACACAAATACACAAACCAGATCCTAAAAAGAATGTCAAAAAGATAAATAAATATAAATAAAACAAATAACACATCACATTAGTATGTTTCCTTAATATGGGGAAGATGGTGGCGCAGGAGGTAGCACTATCGTTCGGTAACTGTAGGGTTGCAGGTTCGAGTCCTGCTTCCTCCTGACCCCATCAAAGGGTCCTTGAGCAAGACACTGAACCCCCAATTGCTCCCGGTGTGCATGTTGGCACCTTGCATGGCAGCCTCCGCTACCGGTGTGTGAATGTGAGGCATAATGTGAAGCGTTTTGGAATAATGCGCTATATAATTGCAGTCCATTTAATACCAGGAATTAGCGAGACCATCGGGCCAATAATCAAAGAGGATTGGCTGCAGCTTTGGGATTTGGCCCAATCAGCACCCTGGACACTCAGTTTAGACACATTTGATTGTCCGGCAGCCTCTGCCCCAATTAATCTGTCCCGCTTCTCATTGCCGCGACCCCGTCGCAGCTGTCTCATGGCGATCCAGTGGCCAGCGGTTAGACGGTTATCGCGAGGGATGGCGGGGTCCGTTCTTCTGTTTGGGAATTCTGGCGCCCAGATAAGAGAGGTCCCGTGACCACATCCAAACATGACATTGACGGTACCAGCACAGGGCCGGTCACTCCGGGGGCGAGCGCATAAATATTAGTGTGATTTCAGTAAACAGATATGCACAGGCTGCTAGACAAACAAGGTGGTGGGAGGAGGTCTGCATTTTCAAAGGCGCAGTTGCAGACGCGCGGCGACGACATGCTAATAGCGAAAGAGAACCACCCACTGCCTCAGTGACAGCGCCACCAGCAGCCCGTTTACGCTACAGCGGCAGTAAATTTGAGAGTTCCCGTTCAGAGGCATGTCTGCAAAATAAACTGTTCGTCACACTGCGATAAAGCCCTGTTTTTTATTAGTGACTGTTTACGCAAAGGACTGTTTCCCATTACGGTGAATATTAGCTGCACTCAAGACGTGACCAAGCTGGTCCTCATTACAGGCCTATCAGCCACATCTCTGGGGTAACCCGCTGTTTTGGAAGTAGAGCTCAGCTGGAGGAAATGTTTCTGTCATCTGACCCCCAGCGGACACGATAGCATCAACCAGACGCAGCTCCTCTGCAGGAAATGCGAGTCGTGCAGCTCCATCGCGACCCAACCCACAAGCTGTAGATATCTAGGGAACTCACCTGGCTCCTCTGAAGGAGCAGCAGAGGTGTAGAAGCCATCAGTGAATGTCTGACATGGGAACATTCTTCTCCTTCACGCGTGTGGGTCTCAGAATGCGAGTACATGTGTGAAGGTCCTGGGGGCGTGGCTTCTTAGCCACTCCCTAATGCACATTTCTCCCAAGTCAGACATTGGTCCCTCCCCTCCCAATGGTCTGCAGCTCAAGTAGAAGATTGTCAAGATAACTGTGCCCCGCTGCTTTCCTTGGAACCCAGAGTACGTATCTCATGGTGGTTTGTGCCTCCTGACGTATCCTGAGAGAACTGAGATGAGTGGGTCGGCCTGACCCAGTCACGTTCGTTCATTCACACTTCTCGGATTCTGGTGTGAGCCGATCGTGCTACGCCGAGGTATCGGTAGAGTCGACGCGATGGTTAATACCTACCAGTCACGGCAGACACTGCACAGATGTTACCTCAGAAGGTCAGCCGTTCTTCCTAATGGTCTTCGTATGGAGGTCCATTTAAAAGCCCAGCCACATGCAGCTCCAAATGCGATAACAACGCAAATCGCCAGCATAAAGGCGATGACCACAGAAATATCACAGGATGTCCGGGAGCAGCCCGAAATCACATGCAGGCTGAAGGTCATGCTCACAGGAAACTCCATACAAGATTTTATATTTCCTTAACAAATGATGGGTTTGAACCTGGGTCATAGTAGCCATAAGCTAACACTGCAGCCACAAGCTAACTGACGGTAGGTGTTACTACAGACAGGAATGGGAGAAAGACCTGACTCTGTCAGCCGTCAGATGGATTGAGAAACTTTATTCTGCGATAAGGGCAGCTAGTCGACTGTGAATCCCTTCCAGGTGATGAAGTGACTGACATGACACAATAAAAAGACTTTCTCCACTTAATTAACACCAGAGGTGTTCAGTACAAGAAAACTTCTAATGACAAACACATGGCACAGCACTTATAGCAGAATGCTGGGTCCCGAATCAGCAGAACAGTGATTGATTGAGTCAGTCAATCACAGCTTGTTAAACACCACGCATCCTACATTGAACATTATCATTTTATCTGGGCCTCCTGAAAGTAAAATACTCTTGGAATTACAGGCAGAAAAACTCACATTAAATTTAGTCAGAGGAATGAATAGAGGATCACCATTACTTTGATTGATCCTGTGGATTTGTTAAATGCCATTCAGCCATTGTACAGTTGTGCTGCCCCCTAGCTGTTACGTGAGGAAGAGCTGTGGATAACTGTATGTCACCCACAGCAAAGCCATTGTAGTCACCGTCTTTGAACCGAAGAGGCTGTATATTATGGTTGCTGGAGTTGTTTGTAGGTGTGAAACCCAAACTGTACTGTATCAGCCCACAAAAGGAAACAATATTGGGGGACAGCTGCGTATTTTCATTAAGTTTACCTAAAGAGAAGTGACGCACATTCCATACCATGCCTGTCCCCCGAGACATTTTTAGGTGTAAACATAGTCTCTTAGTCACAAAACCAGCCCTGCCCGTCACCCTGCAGCTCTTTGAAGTCCAACTTCCTGTTTCAGATTTATTTTCCCCAAGATGTAACTACGCTTTCTTAGTCACAAACCAGCTGTGACGGTGACCCACTTCCTGCTCCTAATGGCAGGCCCACGGTGACTGAGGGGTGTAGCTACGTTTCGCGCCACTGTCACTCTTCCAGAAAGACGAGATCCGGCTACTTAGTGGCATCTTCAGGGATGGCTGTCCTGTGCAAACCTCTTAAAAGGAGCTGCAAGTTAGGCAGATGAACCATATGATATCAGTGACGATTGATTTTCTTTTCTAGCTTCTCCAACAGGCTGTCCAGAAGGAGGCAGCAATGAGTAATGCTGGGGTGGGGGTTGGGTGAGGATAATGGGAAACAGCCCTAACCCTGACAAATCAGCATGGCCCCCCAAGCAGATGAGCCGAACAGCCCCCAGTAACCCCCCGACACAGTCCAGAACCACCACTGCCAAATGACACACCCCAATCACCCTGTTTCCTTTCAAAGGGAATTAGCGACAGAGCTTGTCTGCACAGTAACCCTATTACCCTGGAGACAGTGTGGCTCCCTACTCTGGATCTGTAACCACCCCCAGCCTCCCTGCAAAATATAGATGTCATCAGCCCTTTGCAGGGCCTCTTTGTAACATTATTAGATCCTACAGCAACCTGGGCTTCTTTGGAATGTCATTAGATCCTACACCAACCTGGGCTTCTTTGGGATGTCATTAGATCATACATCAAGCTGGCCTTCTTCGGGATGTCATTAGATCATACATCAAGCTGGCCTTCTTCGGGATGTCATTAGATCCTACATCAACCGGGACTTCTTTGGAATGTCATTAGATCCTACACCAACCTGGGCTTCTTTGGGATGTCATTAGATCATACATCAACCTGGACTTCTTTGGAATGTCATTAGATCCTACATCAACCTGGACTTCTTTGGAATGTTATTAGATCCTACACCAACCTGGACCCCTTTGGAATGTCATTAGATCCTACGTCAACCTGGACTTCTTTGCAATGTTATTAGATCCTACACCAACCTGGGCCCCTTTGGAATGTCATTAGATCCTACATCAGCCTGGGCTTCTTTGGAATGTCATTAGATCCTACATCAGCCTGGGCCTCTTTGGAATGTCATTAGATCCTACATCAACCTGGATCCCTTTGGAATGTCATTAGATCCTACATCAACCAGGAATTCTTTGGAATGTCATTAGATCCTACATCAACCTGGACCCCTTTGGAATGTCATTAGTTCCCACATCCACCTGGACTTCTTTGGAATGTTATTAGATCCTACACCAACCTGGACCCCTTTGGAATGTCATTAGATCCTACATCAACCTGGACTTCTTTGGAATGTCATTAGATCCTATATCAACCTGGACCCCTTTGGAATGTCATTAGATCCTACATCAACCTGGATCCCTTTGGAATGTCATTAAATCTTACACCATCCTGGGCTTCTTCAGGATGATTGATGATGGAACATTCCTCTCATCATAGTCTCGCCAAATCTACATCATTTCATAAAGGGTGTTTTTCCTCTCATACCTTTCAGCAATATCTATATCCCTCTTGGACAGGCCCTTAATTAATAGTTTGATTGAATAAGATGTGGCCCTCATGCTGCCAGGGTAAACATGCTTGTTTTTAAGTAGGATACATTCCCCTGGTCACATGACCCTCCAGTTCCCTCTGTCTACCTCTTAAGTGGGGGATCATCTGCCTTTTACTCAGAGGAATGGAAAGTGAAGATCCTGAACAGTATCTGCCATCTAGAAACAATTATACTTTGAGCTGTAGACTTTGCTTACATAAAATGAAAGTATCTATGTTAGTGATTCTAGTAAGCAAACCTGCTTGTGCAGAGTACTTCCTATATACTACCAGTCACAAGGTTTTGCACATCACAAGATTTTACCATATTCCATTTATTTCATAAATTCTAGATTTTTTTTGTTCTTGTTAAGCATTGGAAAGTTGAGTGAACAACTATAAATGAAAATACTGTATAAGTCAAATAAAACACATCTCCTTTATAACATGGAAAGAGTATGTAACAGTGCACGTCTGACACCCTACTATCCGGTTGTGTGGTGAAGGTATAGTCAAATTCTATGCTGTGTTTTAACTTCAGTTAAACTAATTAACTGTTTCGTCCCATGAAATAGAGCAGTATTTAAAGTACTTTGTAGAAAGAATGCCTCAAAATTTCTGCTGTTATAACTGGCAGAGGAGGTTACTCAATCAAAGGTATATTTTCTTGTTAATAAAGGCACTCAAATGGTGAACATGCCGTAAATTTATTTATTAGCAAAGAATGTTAAGTGCATAACATGCAAATCTAGAAACTCTGTGTGTGTGTGTAAAAACGTTTGACTGGTAACGTATATGCACTCATGATGTTACGGCATGATTGAGCCTAAATTCAGATCTGTCAGCTCCTCTGGCTTCAGCCTCGTCTAATGAGCCGTAACGAGAGGAGACAGACTGCAGGGAGGACCTTTGTCAGACGAAACGCAGAGCCTCACCTCAAAATACAAGCGGCTGCTGTGTCACATGCAGGAATATCAGAGAATTTGGCAGGAAGGAAAAAAAAACCACGACTTCAAGGGCACAGTGGATAAATGCCGGTAAAAATGCTTTCGAGTGCTTCATGCCTAGTAGATAAACACAGAAGGGGCTGCTATTGTACAGTTAAATTGTTACTAACACTTGACTGTGAAATGGCACAGATGTATAGATAATTTGTACTATGCTTATCTGCTTAACACAATCACAGTGAGACTGCTGGATAACATTTATATCATTCCTTCTGCAGATTGCGCTAAAAACCCATGATTTTCCTTGACCACCTGAACAAACACAAACTTCAAAATTCTCCGCCAACAGAACAAATGGCAGATTCCGGAGTATTCCGTCATGATCCGGACCTGGTTCTTTCGCCTGCTGGGAGCTGAGCTTATGAAAAGCTAATGAGGCATGACGTCCTGTTGTTAATTACCCAATCAGGGTGCCCGCAGTAACCGTCCAATCAGGAGGGTGATGAAGGCTGACGTTCACCTGCTGGTTCTCCTGCTCTAAATCGTTCTTGGAAGAACCATGCATGTCCAACAGTGCACACCTTCACTATTATGCGGTGAAAGACGGCAAGGAGAGACCACACATCTTCCCACACTCCTGTGTGTTTGTAAATCATACGTTGGATGATTAAATAAGTAACTGCAGCAACAGTTGAATAGAGTTCTGCAATCTCTGAGAATTGGAAACGTTTCCACAACTTTTGGCCACTAGTGTAAATGACACTATGTTTGTTGAGCCTTGACCTTGCAAAGCACTAGGATTTGTTCAAAGAATCCTAAAGGTGACATGAGCACGAGGAACGCAATGGATGATTTGGATTTGAATGCTTATCGGAAACTCATGAAACGCTCCAGACTCAAAGAGGCCCCTTCTGCATGCTGCACAGTATCCAGTTGCACGCCCCACCCACCCACCCCCATCCTCCTGAGCGCACCCGCAGCATTACGACAGTTACACAGTTACCCAGTAATCACATAACACCCCTGACCATGTCCAGGAACGGGGGGGGGGGGAATTCGCCACAGAAACGCCGACTGGGTCTCCCTGCCCGTCGGACCTGGGACTGAGTTCATCTCCTCTGGGTTCTGATGTGAAACAGGAGGATATGCACACCATTGAGAGGAAGTGAAGCACAACCAGCCGGCTAATGCGGGGAAGACTCAAGTCAGGGTTTATTACATATATGCATTTAAGCTGTACCATCGGCTTGCAGCATCAGGAAGGGGTGGGGAAGTCTTCCAGTCTGCAGGACAGGCTTGTGATCAATGCAAAGACTGGTTTCCTCTATATAATGTTGCCCTGTCACATCTGGCCTGCTTTGAGGGGATCCATTTTCCTCAGAGCTTTCGTAACCTCTGCTTACTGCAACGTAGCCTGTTCTACCTTCTTCCTCACCACTGGGATGACCTTGAGAATTGAAACAGTAGGTGCAGCTGAAGTAAAATCCAGTCCAAAATTCTTCTGATGATACATATCACCAGCAGTTTGGTCATTGAGCAGTTCTGTTACATGTGGCACTTTAGTGACACCCAGTGGAAAATACATGTTACTGCAGCACCTGTTATCACCTACAGGGTGCTGAATTGCCCTTCAGTGATAAACCTGCAATTACTCTCCTTCGCCTTCAATAAAATTACAGATAAGGTGAATGTACTAGAAAGGTTCTCTTTAGCACAGTGATGAGTTCTAATCACCTCATTTCATGAGGGTATCCAGCAAAAGGTTCATAATCCTTTCAGAACAGAACAGGACACGAGGAAACCAAACTGCTGTTTATCGATCACACGGATACTTCGTGACAGCAAATATGAGTCTTTTTTTAAAAACCGCGTGGAATCAGTTACCGCCTTTGCTGAACAACAGCCATGTTTGTGAACACTGTCCCGTCCATATGCAGACAGGCTTCCTCACAGCCTCAGGATGCTATCAGGCAACCTCACTGATCGCCTCCATCTGGTTCAGAGAGGTCAGCCAGAGTGAGCAGCTCCTCGTCGCGGTGTAGGGGTCTTTGGACGTCGCCGGGCTGCAGCAGCGCGATGACGATGGCACTTGTGTTGTCCGCATGGAGTCCTTGTCTCCGCCACCGGAGGAGGGCGTGGCTCACCAAGTGGCGGGCTGTTGCCACAGCGAACGGGGCCTATAAGGGGGGGAGGGGGGGGAGATCTGTTATAGATCACCAGAGGGCGGCTGAGGTCCGCTAAATGAGGACAGGAACATGGGCGAGACCTGGGGCTGGGTTGCTCACCAGCGCCTCATCATGGGCCTGACAGAGGGTGACGGCATCCTGCGGGGGAACCACGTCCCACAGCCCGTCGCTGCCCAGGATAATGTATCGGTACCGTCGGGGGTCCAGGGTAACGACCTTGACATCAGGCTTTGGAGACACCAGAAACTCCCCTCTGCAGAAATCATAGCTCCATAGGTCACCTGACAGACAGTGTGGGGGAGGGAAACAGCATTAAACACTGTACAGGTAAAATATCACATACCCAATGTAGAGACTCAGATGCCACCTTAAACAGAGCAAGAGAATCCATCTCAGCAATCACCAGCGTTACATGCAGTACCCGTGATGGCTACAAGGGGGCGCTTGGTGCAGTACCTAGGGCTCTAGCCACGGAGAGGAAAGGGATGTGATCCATGACGACGCCCCTCCTGACTGGGCTGCTGTACGTCCGTCTGGGCCGCTTCCAGACCACACGGCTCACGCCCGACTTCATCATCACGCTGTGTCAGACACGCCAATGAGAGACAGCTGTGGAGGACCACGCCACACTCGTGTTTAACAGCCGTATGATGAAGTGAATTAATGTAAAATTTCGCCGACCTGCCGCCCATGCCCTCGATCCGCTGCCTCTCCGAAGGCGCATCCGGCTTGTGGTCTTGAGTGACCTCCTCAGCCCGTAACGTCCGCTGGGAGGGGTGATCCCGCACCCCCAGAACCACAGCAGAGTCACCCACGTGTGCCACGTACAAGCGGCCGTCTCGGATCAGCACCACGCTGGCTGTGGTGCCGGAGGTGCTCGGGAGACCCAACGGGGACTTTGGCCACTTGGCTGTGGGGAAAACGCACCAGAAATGTGACCAAGGGTTCGTGATATGAAATAATAATAATAATAATAATAATAATAATAATAATGATGATGATGATGATGATGATGATGATGGGGTTCCCAGGGGCACGTCATTCATGTGCTGCTCCGTTTAAAATCCCTCACCCTCACAGCAGAGGATATCAGCATGACTCGATTACATTCAATCAATTTCTATATAGCGCCTTTTACAACAATGCCGCCCCAAGAGCTTTACATGGGTGTGCTAAAATACTTTAATACATCACAATCTACATTCCCCCGCTTTTTAAATGTCTTAGTGTGTGTGCATGAGAAAACGCCTTACGCAGTTCCTTCCACATGGCATGCTGGCAGGCGATGAACCCTTTGCGAATCGCCGCCGACACCTCCTCGCTGTCCCTGGACCAAAATCCACGCTGCTTCTTAATATGTTGCCACAGGCTGTCCCGAGCGAAGTGAGCGGCTTCTGCGCCCCCATGACCATCAAACACGGTGAAAACCCCCGCTAACCCCCGGTCATATCTGCCGCCCTGCGCCGCGTCCTGTTGCCTGCTTTCGTTTTCGGGTTCCGCCGATCCCGGTACGGCGGAGGGTACCCGCGGACCCCGGAGCTCCCTCTCCACCAGCAGCTGAGTGACGTCCTCCATGTATTCCCTGCCTCCCTGATGAGAGAAGGCGCTCAACCTAAGAGACAGACCGGCCATCGCTAATGGGTCGGCTACTTGCGGTAGTCTATTTTAATGGGAGCCGTGCCCAGAAAGAGGCGGACGCTGTAGTCGCAGTTGCCGGCAGGAGCGAGTTTAACCGGGCGTTAAGGCTTACTTATGTGATGGCATTAATACATACAATCCTGTAGGACTATATATATTTCAACGGACACCCTTACTTAAGAGAGCAGGAAAACACAGAAGCCTGTAGCACCGCATATTACCGTCCAACTATTATTCTGAAAAATCACATGCATTTAAAATCGAAGATTATTAGCTTACAATCTATGACTTTCGTTTTCATTTTTTTTTTATTGGAAAAGCTAACATATCTGTGGAGTGCAAAACTAAGGAAAAATTTGCTAATTCCTAACCCACCCATCTATGTGTGATGATTGTATAAGAATGAAAGTCCCGACGCATCCCTCCACGAAGCCGGTGCCAGGCATCACGGGCACGTGGCTATGAATCAGCCTAGATTGGGGGTTGACGGTATTTATGTAGTAAATCGGCCAGCCGGCAGGGGAGGATTGATGGTCTAAACGCGAAGGACACCTTTATGGGTGTTGTTGTTTTCGTTTAGATCAGAGTTAGCGTGAAACCACCCTCGGGAGCCGCTCGGACCGGTCTAGTTAGTGGCACCCTTGTTATTTAGCCTACGATGGGCTCCTTGTTTGTTCTGTGTAGTTCAGCAACAGGTGTTGCGGGGACCTAGCTGTGCACTGCTGGGGATTTCAGGTGTTGCTGCGGCTAATTCTCACCTTGAGCTGTTACACGTCTTCCCACCCTCTGTCCTCGTTAAATGTTGCTTCTTTGCATGTTCTGAGAAAGTTAATATCATGACCGTCGGGTCCTATATTTCTTCAGATTTAAAGTGGTAACCCTCATGGGGGGAGGGGGGTATCCAATGTGACATTTTGTCAGGGGACACAGAATTTTCAGCTACCAATAATCATAAATCCGAGTTTTTGTGTTTTATTTCCCCGCCCTGTAAAGAGTTAATCCTGCTGTACCGGTGCACTAACTGTCGGGTTTTTCTTACAGTCCCCATTCCTGTTAACCTTAAAAATAATTCTCTCCCGGTTTTATCTGCATGTGCATCTGTGTATTTTTGAGATTTCCGAAGGCAGGATTTCTCTGTCAGCATCTGAGAAGGGACTCTTTGTGTTTCTCTCTCCCTGGCGTGCTTTCCCGAGCCATCTCTTCCCATGGGGATACTCCTAGCAGCTTTCACACTGAACGTTTTGCCTGAAGACCATCTGCTGCTGGTTTCCAGCCCCCCCCCCCGCCGTTCCCAGCTCGGCGTGAGGGGGGGGGAGGACACAAACAACCCCACCAGTCAGCCTGACAAATACCACAGTGCTGGGGGCCACCCTGCCTGTCTGTGGTGGGGGCTTC
>JABFEB020000097.1:869060-883948 GCA_019775895.2 Stomatorhinus ivindoensis
GGCAGACAGAGACGACGATAGACACATAGGCAGACAGAGACGACGATAGACACATAGGCAGACAGAGACGACGATAGACACATAGGCAGACAGAGACGACGATAGACACATAGGCAGACAGAGACGACGATAGACACATAGGCAGACAGAGACGACGATAGGCACATAGGCAGACAGAGACAACGATAGGCACATAGGCAGACAGAGACACTGATAGGCACATAGGCAGACAGAGACACTGATAGACACGTAGGCAGACAGAGACACTGACAGTCATGAACACAGACACACATGCAGACAGAGACACTGACAGACACGCAGACAGAGACACTGACAGTCATGCACACAGACACGCATGCAGACATACACACAGACACGCATGCAGACATACACACAGACACGCATGCAGACATACACACAGACGCAAACAGAGACACTGACAGACACGCAGACAGAGACACTGACAGACACGCAGACAGAGACACTGACAGACAAAGAGAGAGAGAGACCCTGACCCCACTGGCAGACACAGAGGTACGTACAGCAGGCGAGGGGTGTGGCCGGCCACATGAGCTCCTGGGTGCGGGAGCGGCGACCCTGTCGGTCCACGTAGACGCCCAGCTGGCTGAAGCAGAGCAGCACCTCACTGGCGCCCACAGGGGTGGCGTGCAGTGCATCCAGAGACTGCTGGCTCAGGAAGGACAGCGACGGGTCAGTGGGGCCCACCAGGCTAACGGGTGAAGACTCCCCCTGCAGGGCAAGCAGGGCAAAGCCGGACGGGTAGCCCACGCAGATGCGCTCGTGCACCATGCCCAGCCACTGCACCACACCCGGCATTTGCACGTCCCAGAGGCGGCGGTGGTGTGGCCTGCCACGTGTCACCTCGTAGCACAGCAACTGGCGCTTGACAGCGGCCAGCAGACAGGCAGGGCCCCCAGGCCGCAGCTCACCGGTGGTCAGCACCTGGCAGCCCTTGGTCTCAGCCAGCTTGACATCATGTACCCCCTCCACACCCTCCAGCACCTCCCAGGGGTAGAAGTGCACGTGACGGTAGCGGCCGCACAACAGTACCACCAAGTTCTCCTTGGGGATCAACTCAATCTGCTGCACCTTCCTACAGTCTGTCGCTCGTACGATCACTAGGGACACAGATGGAAGATGGGGGGTGGGGGCAGTCAAGTGGGACAATTACAGGGATGCCCAGTGGATGAGGCCCAATCATGACAAAGACACTCAATAACAGGTAAACAATCATCTGGTTTTGATCCCCGCTGGCCCACAGTGACACTCTCAGCAGAACCGGATATCACTCCACAGACTGGCGTTGAGTGAATGGTCTTAATTATCGTGAATGCCCTTCATTTTGGATGGGGGACTTCTTAAAAAATCTGTCTGTAGCTGTGCTTTCATGTGCCACCACTAAGTGGCACTGCTTCAGCCTTCATTCAACTTGTCATAAAAAGGTAACACATACAGATCTTCATCTTTTGTTGGTACTTAAGTAGTAATAGGATCTGTGAAACACTTCGAATTGTCACATTCTCAAGGCCACTTGGCCTCTGCGGCTAACCTCTTCTTTGCCAACACTTTTGGTGCAATGTCACAAAATTCCAGATGTTCACCCAAACAGTGTGTCTGCAAAGTTTGACAGAGATTCTTCAGATATTTAGAGAGACTGTGCCAATGGTTTCAAGTGTCTGAGGTGGCAGACCTGTCCCAGAACCATATGTATTCTCCCTCCAGGTAACACACCAAACCTTACCATCCTTGGTGACCTCGATGACAAACAAGCCTTCCTCTGTGCCCAAGGCCACTCGTTCTCTGTCTGGGGAAGGGGGGGGGGGCAAACAAGACCAAGGTCAGAGCAACAGAGCAATCAACTTTCCTTACTGGGAATTCAATACCTTCAATACCCTCTAATCCAGGGTCTCATCCTCGAACACCTAACACCCTGTGGCTATGTCTGAATTCAGGACCTACATCCGTCTATAGCTGCAGACTGAATTTTGTCACAATGGCATGACAAGGCTGCCCCATTTCAAAGGGTCCTTCAAATGCAGCCTAGAAATGCATCCTTCCTTTGCCCCAATGGATTCTTCACATCTCAACATATCCCAACACTGCAGGATGCAGCCTTCAACTCGGACACAGCCTCTTCCTCAAAACTGTGCACAGGTCGTACTGACCTGTGATCAGACCAAGGAACCACAAAGCCCGTAATCACCTGGATTCAGACTTGGGAAGCATGCAGCCTGTAGTGTCCCAGGAACAGACGTGGGAACCACGCAGCCTGTACTGACCCAGGAACAGAAGTGGCAACCACATAGCCTGTATTAACCTGGGATCAGTTCTGGGAACCTGCACAGCCTGTATTGACCCTGGATCAGACCTCGGAACCACGCAGCTCGTACTAACCCGGGATCAGACCGGGGTACCTGCGCAGCCCATACTGACCCGGGATCAGACCTGGTTGCACACCTAGCCCATCATAACCTAGGGTCAGACCTGGGTACCTACACAGCCCATACTAAACTGGGATCAGCCCTGGGTACCTGCGCAGCCTGTACCAACCCAGGATCAGACCTGGGTTCCCACGTAGCCCGTAATAATCCAAAGATCAGACCTGGGTACCCACGTAGCCCGTACTGATCTGGGATCAGACCTGAGCCCCTGTAGCTCACCCAGGATGGCAGCAGATAATGTCATCTTAATGGCAGGCAGGCCACTGTCATAGGCCTCGCTCAGCAGGTGCACAGAACGTTCTGGGGGCTGGTTCTTCTGCACGATGGTCTTCAAACCCTCCAGAATGCCCACCCACTTCCTCTTCTCAGCCTCGCTCTCCGCCAGCACCAGCAATGAGGCCGTTCGTGCCGGTGAGTTCAGCAGCGATGATGTCACCTGCGGCAGAGGGTTATATCACCATGTTAAATAATAATAATAATAATAATAATAATCGATACTTTATTGATCCCCTTGGGGAAATTGTCTTTACGCCTCCCTCAACTTTTTTATAGAATAAGTTGTCCGCGAAGGGCAGCCACCTGTAGTGAGTAAATGCACGGTGCACCCCCGGCGTTAACAGGATTGCGCGGCAGTGGCATTAAAGGGATGGTGTGTCCATGGCATTAAAGGGATGGCATGCCCATATGTCAAAGAGATGGTGCATGACGGAAAAGCTGATACACGCAGGGAGAAGAACTTACCCTGAATATGCAGGGGACGTCCTTCCGTGTTGCATGGATGACATCTGAGTCCAACACCGAGCTTACAGAGAAGGCCTCGTCTCTGAAAATCAGGGGAGTGAGTGTGAGACGCATGCGGCCCTGCAGCCCCCACTTCTTGAAAATGGGGGGCGGGGGGGGGTCTTGCTGCAGGACACTCACCTGAGGTCGAGCACCTGGTTAGCCACCACACCAGGCTGTGTGGATTTGCCCTCAGGGACATCGTACAGGAAGAGCTTGCAGTCGCAAAGTACGGCATAGACTCTCTGCCAGCCCCTCCGCACACCTGATGGCTTAGGGATCTGCCGGGGGGTTCACATTACTAATTGGGCCTCAATGAGGGTAAATAAACTGTACTTATGGTTAGACAGGTCTTAGCTACATAGGGCAGGCTGGGTGTTTTCACTTCTGGGACACTACTGTCTTGCGAAAACACTTATTAGGAAATAACAGCAGCATCTCATAGGGACACTGGCCCGATTTCACAGGAGCCGCTCACTGCCTGGCCGGCCTGCCTGCCCCCTTCTCTCAGGTGACGAATAGAGTAGAAGTGCGTGTATTAAGCAAGAGGTGAAAGACACCCAATAGGCCAAGATAGCCACTGCCCAGCGATTTAAATGTGAACAACGTATGGCTTGGCATCCAAGGGATGCCATAGGGCTGATATGGCGGAGGGTTTACCCTGACGAAGCCCCTGTAAGCTGTGCCAATGCCCCGGTGCATGTCAATGCCCAGTGGCCTCTTCGCCTGCTCCAGGGGGATGGGACACACCTGTGGGGCGTAGTCCTTGCAGGAGACGTGGCAGATGAAGGAGCACACTGAGGGTCAAGGGTGGGGGGAAGGCAAGCAGACAGTCAGCTGGTGGGTGAGGATGGTGCTGAGATGCTGCAGTCTAACTGCCTGCTGGGCTTGCATGCTCATTCTCATTTAAAATGAATGTGAATTAAACTGGACTGCTTAAGACAAATGGCGTGAATAAGCAGCTCACATAATAATACATATTACATAATACATATTAAAATGCTGGTATGACCTGAAGAAAATACTGCTTACAGTGTGTGCCTCAGAGCTTATAATTCACTCATATGGGATACTGTGTCTAACGGTGAGGGGGTGGAAGGGGTCTTACCCTCACAGGCGTAGCCCTGGCGGATCAAGCCAACCATCAGAGAGCTGCAGTGGGAGCACTGGGTGGGACTGGAGAAGGTCTTTATACTCAGCTGGTGAGCACTGGGCTGAAACACAGACACAGACTCAAGGGGGTAGACATGCTCTGGACGATGCAGAGTAAGGCCTGCAGTGTGGCAGCTTAACAAGTACATCACTCAGAGGCCAAGTGCATTATGGGAGGAGAGGCTTACCATTGGGGAGACTGGCACTGGGCCAGCTGGGGGTGTTTTGGGCTGTTCCTGTCAGAGGGAAGATTTTACAGTATCATCACTATGGTAACACCAGGTTCAGATGCAGCATCAATATCAGCTATTATAGGTGCACCAAGCAAAAGTGTAATGTGGTGCAGGTAACTAACAGTCCTAACAGGGCTTTCAGTGCCCAGGTCACTGAGCCACCACTCTAAGGCCAGAATGAGCAAGTGGAACCACCAGGTGACACAATAAAACAAACACCTACGTTCTGTTCTCGAGCCAAAGTGGGTGAGAAGGAAATTTCCTGCTTCTGGAGCACGGATTCGAGCTCAAGTGTGGAGCTGGTCTAGAGAACAGGAGCAGAGGGCACAAGGTCAAGTTATACCAGAGTGGAGCTTAGAGGCAGAGCTACAGGCTGTCAGAGGAAGGGGAACATCTTCATGGCTTCATCTTGACAGGATACAACCAGATGTACACACTACACAACATTAAAATTTAATTTTCAGTCGACTTTTTCCTTAAGTATACACTGTTTAATTTTCATAGATATTAAGTGAAAGTAAGGAGCCTCCATTACACTGAGTAGCTTTATTCCCATATTTGGTATTGCACTTCAGTCAGACTAATTCAGGAACTGTGTCTGACAGTACAGTTTGGCTTGTTTCCTGGCTGACTGGACAAAGATATCAAACACATCCATCCACAGGCAGGCTGTGATTCACAGAGAGGTCTATTTCATTACTGATTAGTCACTGCCTAATTCTGTCTGCACATTTTCAGTGTGCATTTGTATGTTTGTGTGTGTGAATTAGGTTTATATTACATTGTAGGAACCAAATGTCCCTCACAATGTGATAAAAATAGTTATTTTGATGCTTTGGGGGGCATTTTTCAGGTCCCCACAAAGATCTGTCAATACAATCAAAAAACTAAAAAGTCTTGTATTTGGTTTGGTTACTTATGGTTAAGGTTAGGGCTAGGTAGGGGTTAAGGTTGTCATGTTGGGACTACAGTTTTCCCCATAGAAATGAATGGAGAGTCCCCACAAACATATAATTACAAACCTGTGTGTGTGTGTGGGACATGTTTGTACAGTTACTTTATCCTAGATGCCAGCAAAGATAAGGAGCACAGAGTCCTTTTATGGTAAGAGATTATGGGAGCCCAACTCCTGATCTGAAAACATACAGCCAGCACATTGGATAACTGCTACACCCCACATTAAATCACTGCTATTGTGCAGTCTGCCGTGCTGCTTTTGGACACTCTGACCACTGTATGGTACACCTCTCCTACTTACAAGCAGAAGCTAAAATCTGCAAAGCCAGTGGTCAAGGCGGTGAGGACATTGACCAGGGAGGCTAAGTACAAACTATAGGACTGCTTTGACTGCACTGACTGGAGTGTTTTTGAGGCTGCAGCTACCAACCTGCACCATCTCACAGACACGGCGACATCCTACATCAGTTTCTGTGAGGATGTGTGCCTCGACTAAAACTTTCCACTCGTACAGCAACAATAAACCCTGGTTTACAGCCAAACTCAGGCAGCTTCGTTGGGAGAAAGAGGAAGCCGACAGAAGTGGGGACAGAGTTCTGTACAAGCAGGCAAGGAACACACTGACAAAGGACATCAGAATAGCAAAGAGGTGCTACTCTCAAAATCTGGAAAATAGGTTTTCAGGTAACGATCCTCCGTCGGTGTGGAGAGGCCAGCAGGACATCACTATCTACGGAAGACCACCCCCCCCCCCCCCAACACTGCAGAGTATCATCAACAGGCCAATGGTCTGAATGTGCATTACAGCAGGTTCGACAAACCAACTTTCACACCCCCACCTTCTCTGACTACATCATACAACTAGCACCCCCTGTCATCCCCTCACCCCCCGCACTGTCACACCTCCGGCAATCAGGATCTATGAAGAAGATGTGAATCAGCTCTTCAAAAAAACAGAAGACCAGGAAGGGACCAGGTCCAGATGGCATGTCACCCTCCTGCCTTAAAGTCTGCGCTGACCAGCTGGCCCCCATCTTCACACAGATCTTCAACAGATCCTTGGAGCTGTGCAAAGTCTTCTCCTCCTTCAAGCACTACACAAAGACCCTGGTCCCTAAGAAACTCTCCATCATTGGGTTAAACGACTGTAGGCCTATGGCCCTGACGTCTGTGGTCAGGAAATCCCTTGAGAGACAACTGAAGGGCAACACCGGTCCCCTGCTAGAGCACCAACAGTTTGCATACCGGGCAAATAGGTCAGCAGAGGATACAGTCAAGATGGGACTGCACTACATCCTGCAACACCTTAACTCCCCAGGAACATATGCTAGGGTCCTGTTTGTGGAATTTAACTCGCTGTTTAACATCATTGTCTCAGAAGTTCTCCACTATAAAATCACCCAGCTGACTGTACCACCCCTATCTGCCAGTGGATCACACACTTTATGCCAGACAGGAAGCTGCAGGTAAGGGTGGGGAAAATCACAGCCAGCACCCAGATGATCAGCACTGGGCCCCCCAGGGGTGTTTCCTCTCCCCTCTGCTCTTCACCCTCTACACAAATGACTGCACCTCAGGGGATCCATCTGATATAAACTCCTAAAGTTTGCAGACTACATGATGGTCATGGCCTCATCGGGACAGTGATGAGTCTGCATACAAACGGGAGGCTGAACAGCTGGCCCTCTGGTGCAGTCAGAACGACTTGGAGATCAATTCATTTAAAATGGTGGAGAAGATAGCAGACTTCCAAAGGTGCCCCTCAGTACTGTCCCCCATCAGCCCGACGCAACAGGCACTGTGTCTACTTCAGGTTTGTGCAATCCACAATCTCCCAGGAACTAAAGTGGACAACCAACATAGACACAATTGTGAAAAATAATCCAAAAAAATACTCCACAATGATCCAGTCTTTTTTCCTTGAGCCATCACTCTGATGAACACTTAAGTGTTAAGGACAAGTCTTATGCAGTATCTGCTGTCACCAAGCAGTGCACTTCATGTCTATATAGCAACCAGCATCTTGCACCATGCACCTTCGCACTGTGTCGATCTGGCTTAAGTCTCTTCTGTACATACTGTATTTAATTTTTTGATGTCCTGTTCTTTTTGTATGCTTAAGTACACCAAGAGCAATGACATATTCCTTGTATGCAAAAACATAGTTGGCCAATTAAAGCTGATTCAGATTCTAATTCTGATTTATAATCATGGTCTCCTCTGAATTACAGCTTAAAAATCAACTAAGTATATAAAGTGTAACAATAGTATAAACAATAGTAGTAACAAGCATGACAATTCCTGCTGCAGAAAGAGAGAGGAACACCTGACACAGCCTCAGAGTTCGGGTTTAACTAAACCACTGTCCAGAGATTAGCCAGCAACAGGTGGTGAGTACTGCAGCCTGAAGTCCCATTCGGAAAGAGTCAGGCAAGTGTGTGTGCTGGCAACATGTCAGGACTGGGTGACATGACAGACAGACAGACAGACAGACAGGGACCAACTGACAGACAGACAGAGACAGACACCAAGCTCCAAGACAGACTGACCTTAAATGACAGGCTGCTGGTCACTGGAGAAGTATTGAAATACTCAAATATGGACCCTGGGAATTCGTGAAGCTTTAATCCTACATGGAAAAAATGTATATACTGCAGTCAGATCCCCTTATTTTCTTAGTGAAAAACAAAAAATCAATCCAACCATACATACATAGTAGGGATATCACATGAATATTTGCAGAGAGCTTCTCAGAATAAGCTGCCATCACTGTGGCCGCAGACAGCAGTAGCTTTTACCTCGGCTCACTCCAGAACGGCTCTCCTCTAGCTCCTTCCTCAGAGCCTCCAGCTGTTCCGCCATCTCGCGGATCTTAGTCTCCGAGTCCTTCAGCTTGCTGGGGGAAAGGAACAGACAGGCAAGGCTCAGGATAAAGGCAGGCTGGGGGAGCCTGCACCCTCACAGGGAGGTTAGAAAGAGAGCAGAGGCCATGATTGCACTGCCCATCTGTTCATTTCCATGAGTGAAGTTCATCCACAGACTTAATATATGAATGGTTGGTTTCTTCAAAACTGCTTCTAAGGTGGAGCCCCGCCAGGAGTGGATGTCCTGACCTGAAGCCCGCCTACAGAGGCAGACTGGATGGCTGGCGGTGGTCCCTTACTGACCTCTCCAAGGAGATGTTTGTGGCCTTGACCTTGCGCAGATCCTCCTGCACTAGCTGCTTGGCCCGGATCTCCGCGTCCAGTGCAGACTGCAGTTCCAGCCGAGCCGACATGTCCAGCTTCTGGCTGCGGCGCACCTTCCACAGTGGGTCCTGGTGGGACACGGAGGCTGCGATAGTGGGAGTGCTACTGAGCATCCTGATGCTGTTAGTGATCTTGTGAGAGTCCTGCTCTGGGTTGGCGTGTGGCCTGGGTAAACCTGACATTTGCTGAGGGTGCAGACCAAATGTGGTTTTTATTACAAAGAAACCTAGGCTCTTTCGCAGATGGGAGCAGAAGGATGTATGAAGGTGATTTAGGTAAAGGCTCTGTCTCTGCCATGTGGTGGCTCTATACCTCAATGGGGAAGGGTGGGGAGGAGGATGAGTCTATGTATGAACGCTCTTAGTTCCAGGGCTCCACTAGAAGGCTGCCTAAGTAATGGCTCATCATAGAAAAGCATAAGCGTGTCAGCGTTTAGGTTTAACACTAAGAATGAGGTGACCTTTCTGCTTCATTCTAACTACCCTAGAATAACACTCTGAAAGGGGCGGGGGCTTACCAGGGTCCGTGAGCCCACGTTTGAGCTGCGCAGGGAGTCCAACTCGTCTGTCATCTTGGAGGCCAGCGCTTGCAGGTAGCTGCGGGCATCCTTCTCATCACTGACCCTGCAGGGCAGACAGCACAAGTGGCAGCATCAGATGGGTGAATCGGGGGTGGCAAGGGGCCAGGGAGCGTGAAGTCGGGGGGGGGCAGGAAGCAAGGAGGCATGGAGTTAAGGGGGTGGGGAGCTGGGGGGCAGGGCCGGAGAGGCTCACCACTGGATGATCTCAGCTATCTGTGCCTCCCAGTGAGCTACGCTCTCCTTCTTGGAAGCCAGGTCCTGCAAGTCATCCTCCAGCTGCCGGTTCTGGGTTGTTAACTTGTCCACGAAAGCACACAACTGGGGGGAAGAGCAGCCAGCATCAGCACTGAGACTCCAGACCCTGCCACCATGACACCCATTAAGCCAGACTAACCCGCTCGGTCTCCAAGGTCAGCTTGCAGTTGTCCTCAGTGAACTTGCTCCTTTCTCGCTCATACTTCTCCTTGATGGCACTCAGGGCCTCATCCATCTCGCTCTGACTGCAGCAGGAAGATGGTGTCATGTGACAGGAAGCAACTGGCCGCCCATCCGCAGGCACGAAGCACCATTAGACACGCATTAGCAGTGAGCTTCGCTAACCACTATCAGCTACGCATTTCCAGACTCCTCGCAGTTTCATATGACTTTCTGCCCAGGCTGCTGTTCTGAACACAAAAGGAATAATACTCCTCTCTGGAATCTCATTAGAGTTCATTTCCAGAGGAGAAATCTGCTTTTGGGTCTTAGGATGTGAGTAATGAAGTAATTAAAAAAGTGGAGCCCCCCGCTGAGCTCAGATTGTAACCCGGCCCCCACCGCACCACTCGCGCTTGGCCTGGTCCAACTTGTCCCTGAGCTGCAGCAGCTCAGCGTTGAGTGTCGCCTGCTGGCCCTCGGAGTCGCGCAGCTCTGCCTGCAGGCCCTTGAGCTCAGCGGCGTGAATGGTCTGCCTTCGGCCTAGGTCCTCCTCGTGCAGCACTGCCTGGCGCTCCAGCTCTGCCCGCACCTTGGACAGCTCCTGTGTGCCCCCAGGGGCCCGCCTGTCACTGCCCTGCTTCACCTGAGACAGAAACACGAACACACTGTCCTCTACAGCATTCAGAGAATAACATTGAGTGACTACTTCCTGATTCACTGTGAATATTCTCTATTGTACAATGTCTCCTTTAGTGCAGCATGTGTGAACACTGCTGATGATGGTGCACCAGTGACTTCTGACCTTGAGTCTTTCCAGCTCACTCTCCAGCTGTTTGGAGCAGGTCTCGCTTCGCTCACGTAGCTTGCGTTCCCTGGATGCCTGCACCATGGCATCCTCCAGCTGTAGCACCATCTGTAGGGAGCACAGTGATAAGTTGGTTAGCATATGAAAGCCCTAACAGCGCTAACAGGCTAGTGTGACACGCAGAGAAGTGAGACACAGTGCCTAACAGCACTATCAGCCCAGCGAGGCACGCAGCGCTGAGGTGGTATATAAAGCCACGTGGTACAAACTCCACAGCATACACGCTATGTTAGCATGGCTGAAGGCTGACAATGTACTGGCAGATGCACTGGGGATCAGCCACAGACAGCTACCTCTTTGCGAGCCCTTTCAGCCTTTCGCGTTTCCTGCCGCAGGCCGTCCATTTTCTGCACGGCTGCTTCCAACTCCTCCTTCCTGTCATGGAGTTGTTGGGAGAGTCGCTGTTTCTGGGAGCGCAGCTCTGATACATGCTCTTCTAGCTCCTGGGCCAGCCAGCGCTGCTGCTGCGCCTCCTTCTGGTTCTTTGTCTGGGATTTCAGCTGATCCAGGGATTTCGCAAGTTGCTGGCGAAAGAAGCAACAGTAAATCACAGACAGAGAGAGGCAGACAGACAAAGACACACAGGGCTACAGGACTTTGGCCAGCGATACCGCAGGTCTTCTGGGTCTCAGACCTACTGAATGTGCCCAAGCCACTCTGACACTTTCAGCGAAGTGCCTTGTGACCCTACAAAGTGTTGAGCTAGAAGGAGAGCGTGAGGGCTTAACCAACCAATCATGCTGTTTCTATACACATGCTGACATCGGAGCAGCTCACTGAACAAGCAATCATTGCAAAACGAACAAAGGGCTCTATTCCAAACAAAGCCCCCAGGAGGGTGTAAGGGAAAACACCCTCCACCCCACCCCTGTCAGTGAGCCATCAGGATAAATGGACCTCAGACCCCCACCACTCGCAGAGAGCTGATTTACTGTCAGCCCTGCCCCTCTGAGTAGCTTACCTTCTCAAGCCCCTCCTTCTCTTGCTGGAGGCTTTTGATCTGCTCTTCCAGGGCCTTCAACTTGCTCGAGGTGGCCTCGTAGTCCTGCCTCAGGCTCACCACCTCCTCCAGCTGGTGCCCCAGCCTGTCCGAGTCTTGAGGGGGACACAAACCTCATCTATATGAACCCTCACACACCCAGAAGTTCATGAAACCACAAGCAGAAAGGCCGTGACATCAGCAGAAACCTTCTGGAGTGTAACATCCCCTCATAAACCAAAGCAATAGGGCTTCAATGATACAGCTGTTTCCTAACAGCCACTGGGGGGCAGGAGTGAAGCAGGACCACCCCATGGTTCAGCAGGTGGCTCTGCTCTATGGATGACACAGATACGAGCTGTGCTTTGCTTAGTGTGTCTGCTCGCATTCGTTTGATCTGTTTGATTGGACATGAATGAATGAGTATGAACTCAAAGAAAGATTATTGGGTGTTTTATTCTAGTGTTACTACTGTGGTAAGGGGCCTTTTCATACCAATCTGGCCAAGCAGCACAAGCGCTGGCAGTAACCCGGCCTGCAGGTGGAAGCATTTTGGTCTCTACGGAAATGCTACAAGCAACTTCGGACCACTTCTTGACAACCTACCTAAGGAGATTAAAGCCACACAATGGTGTGGAAAAGGGGCTGGAGAGGAGGCCTGACAGCGACTATGGCGAAGAGCAAATTGAGCGGCCTGCCATCAATGATCCTGGCCAGCACAAGATCACTGAATAATACAATGGCATCATTTTGTCTCTATTAATATAGTGGTTCAAATCACGGTTGAATTGAAGGAAAGCACTGGTCACTCATGAATGGACTGGTGCATCACTGGTTCCTAACAACAAAGGAAATACAAAATGTATATAATGCTAAGGAGTAAGCTAAATACCACCAAAACGTCATGTGAGAAAAGTAAAATTTGTTATTGAATAATAGTCTAAGTCTCTCAACAATGTTTGATTCAACATTGTACTTTACCTACTCATATTTGTTAAAAACGTACCTAACAAACCTGACAGTTTATCAGTTGAATCCAAATGCTAACAAACCTTGATTAAAATCATTTCAAATCATGAAAATGCTGCATCTTTCAAATCCAGTTCAGAATAAGCAAAGTCACTGCACACGTAGGCTATACACTACAATAGGAGACGGTGTATTTCATTCACGACCGAGGTACAGTTCTCTTGATCAGTAGCCTGAATGTCTCGTTCAAAGACTTGTTCACTCATTTGGGTCTCTTGTTCAGAATTGATCAACTCACTAACTTGGTCATTCGTTCATTGTAGGTGTATACGGTCAGTCCCAGGTTCAGTTTCAAACATATGCTCACTTACAGCAAGCCCTTACATGCTTCACTGGCTATCTGGTCATAGTCAAGGAGGGAAGAATCATTCACAGAATTTTTCTGAGGACATGCAGAAGAACTAAAAGAACAAACATGTGCAGGGAAGTGAACAAGAGTCTATAGCTCCTGTAAGACAATGATTCCCCACAAAAGAATAGTTCATGAGCATCACACCATTTCAGGAGAGCCCTGGCCACCAGCTGTCCACAGCTTGTTGGCAAAGAGGATGTATGACGCAAAATCTGTCATTATTTCGCTTACCTTGCCAACAGTAAAGGCTAGCTCAAAGGAACCGCAAAGCTTGTGTGTAAAGATGTTTTAAATCAATGCAGACCAAGGAAGCCCAACTCGTTACACTTGGCAAAGCATCTCACCGACAGACATCCCGACTTAACTGAAGAATTTAATAAGCCACAGGTTACTGAATGTGATACATAATTATCATGCGTGTCCCTCAACTATAAGTTAAATGAGTGTGATTTATTCTGTGACAAGAAAACTTTTTAACACCTCAGTTTGAGAGGCACAATTAAGGGCAATGATAGTCTGTTTAATTTGACTAAATGTTTTTTGTTAGTCTTTACAGCTATGGTAGTCGTGGTATATAGTACATTTATGTAAATATTCTCTCTTACTAGAAAATGTGCTGAGTAGAGTGCAGACCTTCACTTAATTGATCTTTCCTTATCTTGCATCTCCAAGTATCGGGTAAAGTTGGATGTCGTCCCAACCGTCTCGGTGAGAGTTGTGTTGCAGAATGTGAACATTGCTGAATGTTTTTTTCTTTGCAGTTACTTTGCAAATGAAATATTTATAACTATTATAGGCCAGTTTAATCACAGAGGAACTAGCTGACAAGTTGACAAGTCAATGCCAAGACGAGACCAAGACTGCAAAAAAAGGGGTCTTGAGACCAGTCTTGGTACTAAAACACAAGTGCAAAGTAAAGATTTATTAGAGGGCCAAGTTAAATAGTAAAATGAAGACATGTCACGGGCCATATAAAACTGTCTCATGGGCGAGATGTGACCTGTGGGCCAGTAATTTGAGAACCCTGCTGTATACTAATGAATTCACAGGCAGCACTGGCAACATATTCTGATGATAGCCATCCTGGGTCTCATGTCAGAGACAACTGATGCAACTGTATACAAGCACAAGAGCCAGAAATCTGTCCAGAGATGTGATAAACACCTCACCTTTACAGTTAACTAAACAGAGGAGGTGTTCGATCCTGCATCTCTTGCTGACCGCTCACCGGTGGTGATCCACATCTACATAATTCTTACAAATGAGTGGGGGTACACATTCACAACAAACTAACATGGAGTGCTGAGGTAGACAATGTTTGGGTTAAGGTCTAACAAAAAATACACTTGCTTCTCTGACTGAGGGCCTTTGGCATCAGGCCATAGTTCAGAACAGTATCCGCTATGGCATAACAGCCTGCTTTGGCAACCTTATCGTGCAGCTGAAGATCCAGATCGCTGGCCTCACCCAGAAAGCCATGAAAATCATGGGAGATAGGCAACATCTGACCCCACAGGATGTTTGTAACCAAATTACCATCAGGCAGATCCAAGCGATTATTTCAGGCTCCACCCACGTCCTCCACTCTGAGTAGCCATGCAGCTCCTACCAACAGACACTTCAGAGTTCTGAAGGCAAATTTACCCTCTGGAGTCTAGGGGTAGGGAACACACTTTCACTGACTGGGGCATAATCACACATTTCATTCAAAAGGAATGGAAGGAAGGAGACTGAGGGGGGACATGATCCAGGTATACAAGATTCTAACAGGTTTGGATGCTGTTCAACCAAATAGATACTTCAGCATTAGTTCAAATACAAGAACTCGTGGCCA
>JABFEB020000098.1:0-13487 GCA_019775895.2 Stomatorhinus ivindoensis
CATCTCTCCGCTCTTGCGCATACAGTAGGTGCGGCAAAATGGAATACATCCTCTGCATATCAAAGGGTTTAAACCCCACCCCCAGGTCCAAGGTCCTGGCTCCCCATTGGCCAGTTTGAGTCTAGTGTAAATATGATTCCATCATTGGACCCAGGGCAAACGGCGACAGCAGCTTAGAAGGAAGAACGCTGCTGCCACCTATAGTACTGTGGCAGGAAAGCGCAGTGCATGCTGAGAGAGATGGGGACGACAGGGGATGGATATTCATACAGTGCATCATAAACCTTAGCATTTTCAAACAGCAATGAAAAGCTTCCTCCCTAAAACACAGTGACAGTGGTATCTTCCGGCATGTCCTTAACCAGCAACGGGGAAGATCAAATGCAATACCTGCTGGCAGGCAATTATTGTAGAGCTGCCTCACAACCGCATGAGCTCTCCTTCCTCTGACTCGGACCCGGAGTGGGCCCGTGTCCATTGGAAAATGGGAAATACGCAGCGGGACTGCGGAATGGAAACCTTGGTGAATGAGGGGTGAAGTAGATGGAGGTTGGGTAATGCACTCCCCATCCCTCATGGGACCAGCCAGGCAATGTTCTCTGCAGCTTCTACTACGAGGAAATAATGCAGGCCTTATATATCCGTCACACATTGCACGGGGAACAGATGACAGTTTTATCTCACAATGTTTAGCCAAGAATCTTCCTTCCCTTGGCGAATGAGATTTTTTTTTCTCTTTCACACCTCATAACGTCAATTACAATACTAACGATAATTAAAAAGACCCATTAAAGGGTAGGTCTGGTATCAAATCACATACTGGAGTGTTGGACTAGAGCATCTGAATCCCACGCAATTTCCATGATTTCCCTTCTTGAGTGTGAGTTTCACGCTTAATTGATTAGGGAATGTGTGCTGGCTTTGCATCACAAGCACTTTAATTAGGACTTAGGTGTTTCTGAAGTGCACTTTATAAATTTAGCAACGTATTTTGCAAAAATGGGATTTCAGCGGGGGCAGTAAGTCTGGGTTCATTATGGCTTGCAACTCAGACATGAAAAATAATTCTTTTTTACGCAATGAAATTGTCATAAAAAGGTAACTTTAATAAGGTTGTTAAATATGTTTGTGTGCACAGATACACGAGAACTTGCAATAGTTTTATTAACAGCAAGTCCCCAGGTATAGAAATTAACCCAGCCCTGGTCTTCTTGTCACCTGTACGTTTTTTTTAGCTTTTACTAATTTAACTTTTCCCCCCCATCCCTTTTATCTTTTTTTCTCTCTGTCCAATAACCTGGTTGCAAACTGGAGGGAGAGAGAGAGAGAGAGAGAGAGAGAGAGAGAGAGAGAGAGAGGTCCTGTCTGATTGACTGGGGCACATGAGTGGGTGGGGCTGGGGAAAAACAATGCAGGATTATAGATGCAAACCACGGGCTCAGCAAAGCCAGTGAACCGGTCATTTGAGGCAGCACTATAAATCAGCTGTGTGCAGAGGCAATGCGTCTAATGGAGCCAGACAGACCATCGTACCATTAACCACTTTCTAAATAGATCGCACATGTACAATTTAATGAATAATACATGTAGGGTCTTGCAGGGCTTAACAGCCACTGTGGCTTCTCAGATGCGTGTCAGCCTGGTGTCAGTGATACCCAACAATGGGAAAAATTGTGTTCATTACGATTATTCTGTCTTCTACACTTTCCTCACACAGGTAAAGCCTGGGCAGGCCACATCCTGGACAAATTCAATAAACAATAAACAAGTAATCAGGCTTCCAACACGAGGCTATGGTGCGTGAACACAATCGGCGCTATGATTGGGCAGGAATGAGCAGGGAGAAGGAGCAGGATGCAGCTTCACATAGGGGAGTCTGTAAAAAACAAACTACACATATCAAAAGACTTGCGTTTTGATTGGCTGCTCATGGTTAAGGTTAGGGCTTGGTGGGGAATTAAGGTTGTCATTCTTGGGATTTGGGTTTTTCCCATAGAAACGAACGGACTGGCCCCACAAAAATCTGAGTACAGGTCTGTGTGTGTGTGTGTGTGTCTGTATTGCACCTTATCCATCGTCACCCCTACCATGTGTTGCTCAGCTCAATGAGGTCTTGTAATGAGTATGAGGTTGAGTTTATGAACGATTTTTGGATGGATGTGTGCATTTAATATTGTATATTTACAGAATTCCGCTATGATTTGTAAAGCAGATAGAATGTAAGTAAACATCTCTGGATGAACCAATCACATCCTGATTAACATTAATGTATATAAAATACCTCATATCATGCTGACTAATTATACATTTTTATCAGCGCGAGCTCAAAAGCCACCATGCACTAATTAGGAGTTTGTTACTGGACGTAATGAGATATTTTAATGAGAGATATTGTGGTTACAGCTTTGATCATCGGCTAGCGTGGTTTATTTGGTTCCCCAAAGTATCCCACCTCACACTTTCAGCAAAATAAAAAGCGTGAATGCATATTCAAACTAGAATCCTTCCTCGGAGTCAGCAGAAATAACATCTGACAGTATGAGAAAATCAGACTGGCACACAAGTGAAATGAATGCTAATAAAGATTAATGTCACATGAGACTTAAGTTCAACAAAGTTATCCATTAAAAGATGATTATAATCCTTGTTTCCGAGTCAGTTTGAATGAATCACCCCCCCTGCAGTATTTTTATTTCTACACCTACGTTTCCCCTCAGCCTCTTCAGACTTTAACATGCGCTCTGCCTTTGATCGCCGCTGTTTTTCCTGTCTCTGGGGGGGGCTTTTTCTTTCCACTAATGTTACTAATCTCAAGGTGAAAAAAATGGAAATAAATAATAATAATAATAATAAATCTGCCGGAGGTGACTGAATTGTCCGGGGGGGGGGGGGTTCTAGAAAACCAGGGTGGAATGCGAACTCAAGTTTAGAACAAAGGGATGTGAAAATCAATGGTAAAAATATGCAGATTTCAGAGAGAAGCCACATACAAATGAGCCTGGGAGATTGTTCCCCGCTCTCCCACGCTAGTTTAAAAATATGCAGATGTCCTGAAATCCCCAAGCCTGTTCTACCTGTGTAGCAGTTTTCTAATTTGTGTTAAAACAAAACAGGGCAAGGCAAGGTGCCTGCATCGTTTTCTTTCATTGTATAATTTCCATTTAATCACAGTTGGGTTAGACGAAGACTTAGCTATTACCTAGTAATGCGAATGAAAGATGTGCATGAATGTGACTGCAGTATTTACCACGGGAGGTAAGAGCAATTGGGGCAGTGAGGGAGGTGGGGTCAAGCCGCCAAACACGTCGGTCTGCCGGCATCTGAGAAGCTTGAGGATGGACTCCATCTTGTGGGCATCCTTTTGAAGCAGGAGAGCACGGTGTAGCTCCTGGGGAAGGCCTCCATGTTGTGGCCGTCCTTCTTGAAGAAGGAGAGCACGGTTTAGCCCCTGAGGATGGATTCCAGCGTCTCAGGGTTTGTGTGTCGTAGCTCACCGGGCTTCGGCCAACTTGGCGGCTGTCAGCGTGCCCCCGTGGCCAAGAACTGTGGCCAAGTGTCACCCCCCCTCCCCCCATATCATAACTACTGTACCGAATGCTAAGGGCTTTGAGGTCAGGTTACCCTGACTCTACAGAGAGATTCCATAGAGACTTAGGCGAAGTTGGCATCCTGAAAGCTTAGACCAACAGAAGTGGGTCACTTTTATGCCCCGATGGGAGATTGCAGTTGATTTAATGTAGCTAATGTTGTGCAGCTCAAATTTATGCATAGCCGAACGACTCCTTTGCAGAAACTTCAATAATTTATAGCATTCGGGAGGTATTTCCAGTGCATCCACTAGAGCACTACCTTGGTTTCTTTTTCTCATTAAATATATCACTGCAGAAAGAGAAGCTGATCTAGATTCACAAATGAAGGCTTATCCCAGCTACCGGGCGCCAGCCAGCACAAAATATTAGATGTCAATTACAAAAGCATCCAAATGTTTATAGAACTAGCGATTTGAGGAGAAACACACTTGTGACACTGAATGCCCCCTTAGAAATCCTTTATGTAATCTTAGTATAGTATATTGTAGCATAGCGTAGTATAGCATAGTATAGTATTGTATAGTGTAGCATAGTACAGTATTGCTATTTTTGTTGTATTGCTGAAAATACTCGGAAAAGTATCTGAAAAATCATTTGCTCTGTTAGATTCTCCCTCATAATGGGGGCGCTGATATGTCTCTGGAAATCCAAAAGCACACCTTAGGATGTTTCAATGAAGAAGTGAATCAATCAACCAATCAGAAGCTTAGCATCGCATCCCACGCCTCCCATGCACATGCGGTGGATACACAGGAGGACCGGGAATGTCCCGTGTTGCAACACGGGCGTGACTGACCTTCCTGATGAGAACCATGACCCCCTGCTCCAGGCTCAACAGCTTGTCTGACACCCACTTGGTCTTGCTGAGCTGGGCAATGGCTGCATCGTTGTAGACGACCGAGGGTTGTCTGCAAATAGACCAGTGGTTCTATCCAGGATTGCACCAACATCAGGACTGAGTGGAGAAGCCACTTTTCCCAGTGAACAAAAAGTGCTGAGCATTATGACCATCCTGCAAAAACGTTGCTAGCCTCCGTTAATGCTCCACTTAGCATATAATTATATAATTTCCTATAGAGATAGATAATAGGCTTTTATTATCTTTGGCTGTGTTCCATCAGTATAGGTAGATTCAGTCCTTAACAAATATGAATTGTAAAAGGTTACAGGAGTTTCATGTGTAAAATATTGGAGTCCATTGGCTACAGACAGTTTACGCCGCCAAAACGGTCACTCACATTTTTAGAAGGGACACTGCAGAGCATGACAAAAGAATGAGTAATAAGGAAAAGCAAATAAGAGTCTACAGAAAACTATTTGCATTTACATTTGGGGTAAAGCTTCAGTATGTTGAGGGGGTGAGTGGAATGTGATGTGAATGTGAAGTTTTAATAAGGTGTTTGAATCAAGCATTTCAGTAATCAAGCAAATCAGTGGATTTGAGGTTATAAAGTCACTGGCTTCTACCCATAATCCCATGTTTGTGTCTGTTCACTGGATTAAAACTGCAACAAGCTAACAATAGACCCAGTCAGTTCACTGCGTCCTCTCGATGGCTTGTCTATGTATCAGTTTGGCGTCTCGTTTCGGAGTGTTACTTCCTTGACTCGGCACTCTGTTATTGACTTTGTGTGAGAGTATTGGTTGGAGGAGGACCACAGAGGGGCTGACCCTCCATCTCTGACCCATACTGAAGGCCCAGCAGATATGTAACACATATATACAGTGTCAGACCACCTACCGACTCCCTGCTCGGATGTTGAGCGCCCATCATCCAGATTCCCTTAAAGACTTGACTATGTACGTATATGTCTTGAGGCGTAAGCGAACGAATCAGCTATTCGGGGCCCAGAGGCAACTAACCCCCCCCCCCCCCAAAAAAAAAAAAAAAAAACTCATCAACCTGTGGTGTATGTGTGTGTGTTAGTTAAAGAGTTAAAGATCCACAGTGCAACAAACTTAATGGTAGGTCCCACTAGAGTTACGGAAGTGGAGTGTAGCGCGTTCCAGTGTATCCTCGCACGCTACTTTCACACGCCGCTTTTGCATCCCTTCACAGTGCAGGAGTTTACAGCCCCTCTAGTCTTAAACACTTTTTGGCGTGATATCAATGGAGCTGTCGGGCATGCTTTCCAGCAATCAAAATCCATAATAAGTGCACGGATTCACTCATTCCGGGGCGCTTTTCCAATTCCACTGGTTTAATAAGTCATTTTCGTCTCCCGGTTGCAGGGCCGCGACTCTGACGCACATAATGGGGCTGCGCACTCGCATTGTTTACAGATCGCAGCGGCACAGGAATATATGCAAATGCATCTTCTTGCACGGATGTGAATTTTGCCGTGAGTCTGCTGGATCCTAATTTGTCGCATCGTTTGTGCACAGCGATTTGTCTACTGTAATATCAGTCTAATTATTCACCAGGATTATTATCTAATTCATATGGAGTATTACATACATTATAGCTTTAGGTCGTATGGGTGTGCATGTACCAAGCTGTACAAAGTGCATTAATTCATTCTATGTTGCCGTTCAAGCGTAGTAAGTAAATTTAACTATATGAATGCAATCATATTGGATGCTTAATATTAATTGGGCTTCTCACTGCAGTTATTGTGTTGCAGGGAGGGAAATCATTTCAGTTCAAAATGAACCATTGTACAGTAGCAATGCATGATTCAGAGAGAAAATAGTATCCCCCATAATAACATATTGAATAGTTGTTGAATGTCATCCATTTATCCAGTACAATCCAGCCAATCCGGTGCAGCATTGAGCATGAGGCAGGAGAACAACCTGGACTGGATACCAGTTCGTTCTGGTATTGAATGTGACACACTAACAGAATTTCATCATGTAATTGTGCTGTGGAAAAACCCCTATTTCTCAGAGTGCTGTAGTCCTTCATACTTTGTAATTTCTCTAATGCACATGGGGGTTGAGTAAAATGCAGATGGGAGGTACAGTTCTGGGGCAGACATGCCAGGCCAAAGCTTGCTAACTCAAGTCCCAGCCAAGCCTTTAGGGTAGCTAGCACCTTTCATCACGGTACTTCATTTCCTGCAGAATAATATCCAGCTCCATAAATAAGGTTAAGAAAATATATGGCTAAACTAACATTTTTAAGGAACTGCAGATCTGCACTTAAACATTTCATTCATACATTAATAACTGGCTTCTGAATTCCATTGCTAGTATTTCGGTTTATTATACCTGAGTTGGTATTGACAAAGACTGAATGCTAAGTTAGGCTCATGAAGAGACTAAGTAATTCCTTTGGTACTTTAGGCTTCAGGTTGGAGAGTTTTCTCCAGTATCAGAGTCCTGCATCTTCTACTGCAGGAACTCACTCACCGTTCTGCTCCAGGGATGGAGAATGAATGCCAAAGTCGAGCTGAGAAGTCTCTCCATTGCGTTCTGGGTTTTTTTTTATGGCATCTCCTGCTTGTCAGTCACTCCTCTCATTAGGAAGTCTGAATTTCTGCGAGTTTCAGCTATGAATCGGTGTGCGAATCGTAACAGGCGTCAAAAATGAGTTCCTCTGTTCCCGCCGCGTGAAAGTATTAATGTGTATCGTCACAGCTACATCTGATTTGCAGTCCAGTTCTCAATTCTAGACCTTTGTCCTGATTTCTCACTATCCATCCCTTCCACCTTAGCTGCCGGAAAATCTGGTTCCATCCTGCGGCGGTAGACTCATGCTTCCAGGTGACTCATAGCTGACTCATATACAGTATGTATCATTATTTTTCATCCTGTCCAAATTCATTAATATCCTCTGACAGGCTATGCCAAAGTCACTGCTGCGGGGACCGGATAGCTAATCGCTCACGCATCGGATGGGAACTCTGAGTCTGCGGCGAGACTTGATGCACGAAACGTCGGCCAAAATTCCCTTGCAGCGAACTGCAAATTTGCTTTGCTAAACAAGCGCGTTCCTGTGGGCACTGCCCATCACGCTGTGACCTTAGCCTGCAGTTAGCACAAGATCTTTTGCCATGGGTTTTTTCCATCGGAATCTAAGAATAAAGGCTGCTTCTGAATATCCAGCTACAGAATCGCGTTGCCTCCCTCGCCGCCCACCTAGGTCCAGTCCTGCATTTTTATCAAAACGATCTTCCCTAATCAAGCCCGCCAGCTCCATCGCTAGGCGACCGGCCCCTCCTTGGCAGCATTAGCGTGCTCTCGCTGTCAATTTTATGCTAATATTTTACCGCTTCAGTACTACTGCGTCACCTTTGCGCTCTCGAACAATGTAACAGCCTACAGGAGATCGCTTTGACAGCAATACCCCACACCTCATACTTTTTAATAATTTAAATATGACTACTATTACAGAAATAATTAGATGTTTACAGATGAAGGTGCCTTCTTCTCCTGAGGAACTCATGCCTAGTGAAACGGTCCACTGTGTACACTGTGTATTCAGTCAAAAATCAAAGAGGCGACAAGACGGAAGCCTGGGCTATAACGTTAGCGCCCAGGCTGTAGAACTCTAGCCGCTTGCTGATAGAAACGCTCTTTGTAGTTTAAATTCATTTTCCACTGTAAATTACCTCCTGTCACCAGTGACACACGCACCCCCACCCCTTTAACTACAGTGAACTTCATACACTCTAAAAAGTGACATCAAAGGAATTTTAAGTCTGTAATGACGATCGCTCACCTCTGGCGCAGACAGAGCTTAGGTGTCGATTAGCTAGACTGGGCATGACACCATCCCTGACCCTCTCAAAAACTAAACGTCGCATCTAATATTTTCTGCAGTCTAGCGAGGTCTCAATTGCTGCATCTCATGCGCACTAAGGAAATACAGTCTTACATGTCCTCTTTCATAATAGAATGACTGGGGTACATTAGTTAACAGCAGTAAATCCAGCATATCACTTTTAGGATCTTTTAGGTTATTTGGGGATCTATTAGGTTACTTAGGGATCTACTGAAAAAACAATTAGACAAATAATCATATCTGTTTCTGTTTCATATGACAATGGTACAGCTTTCATGTGAATTTGATACAATGATACTGAAAAAAATGGATGATTCTTAAAAAAATCAGTTTTTGCAATTGATCATAAAGATCAGTACAGATATAATACTTGTATTAATTTATACACCATCTTTAAACTCCTTATTGTGGTCTACTGAATGTCACATGGTAGTTTTAATAATATTGATTCTAAATGATATTTTAATGGAATTTTTATAAAACGATAATATAATGGTACAAATGTAGATGTTGCCAGTGACATCGTGTTATTGTTATTCAATTCAGAACATTCTCCCTGCTCAGTAATACATACCATGTGATGGGATTAAACAGATTGTACAAAGAGCACACGGGGTTCCTCAGAAACTTGGTATATGAGCTCGGGCAGCTGGATGACCTGGTCCAGCAGCTGGTCCTGGGAGATGGATGGGCAGCGAGCCACGCCGCCCTGATGGACCATGCAGTCTAGAGGGTGACCCAGAGTCCCGGACCGGGTCAGCAAGAGGAGCCAACACGGGCTTGCTGGAAGAACTGGCCGACATAGCGCCCATATATGGCACACAAGCAAACGATATGGGATTTTTTTCAGTGAATAAAGCATGATGCTTGGCGTACTATACGCATATAGGGTATCATATGAACAGAGGCGGGGCACAAAGTCATGTCGACATGTCTGTTTACTTTTGAAAAACTCAGATATAACCTTTAGTTTTCTAAACTGCGAAAGCCTGCTCACCTCATGATACACTTTTTCAAATGTTGAGATTTGCCCCATGCTGGTGATAACGTTACCTTCAATAAAGTGTCTAAAAATACAATTTATTGGTAGATATCAAACCTCAACACTCAGTGAGTAATCAATATCATTTGCCTCCCTTAAAAAAAATCCCATATCTGTTTGCAAAAGAAAACACAGAGTTCAGACTTTTATTAATAAACTTTCATTGGTTTACATTAAATTATTTATAGGTAATTTGAGTCCTTAATGATGCTCCAGAGCTGACCTCCCTAATTCTATAGCCCATGGGGTCTTCAGATGAAACTGCTGTCCTATCACTTAGTATGTCCTGTTATCTCCATTAAAACCCCCACCATCAAATGTCATAAGTTCAGATACACTTGACGGTTCTCACCATCACCGGACACAATACCTCTTGAGTCGTTCATTCCCTGTGAAATGCAGTCCTGTTTCCTGCATGAACCACCCCTGCTGAAGGCTAATATATGCAGCTTAATTTGTGTGATGCATTAACCAAAAGCCTTTATGTTCTATGCAGGTTTTTGAATCCATAATCGTAACAGCGAATCTCATTACGCACCTGTCCCCTTACCTCACGCACCTTCCATTCATTTCTATGGTAGAAAGCCTAATCCCAACACATTTAACCCCTACCCAGACCTAAGATTAACCATATGTAATCAAACAAAATATAAGTCCTTTGGTTTTTTTACTTTTTTAAAATTGAGGTGATCCAAATGGTGACCTGAAAAATGTCACTTTGGGGAAGTTGTTTTTTTCCATAAGACACACACAGAGGTGAGAGCAAGCTTGTGGGTCACCATGCAGGGTCGGCCAGCATATAACTGGAGTAACTGGGAGTTACAGTATGGGCCTTGCTCAAGGACCCAACGGTGAAATCAGCCTGCCAGCCCCAGGGTTTGAACCAGTGACCTTCCAAACACAGACCCACAATCCAAACTCACTGCACCACACAATGCCCCCGTTCGGGCACGGACTCCCATTCCGTCCGGTAGCAATACTGCAGGTTCACTGTGACCCTGTATAAATATGAATATTCAAATGATTGTTGATATTATAGTTTATTAATTTGCTGAGTTTTGTCAAGGTATGATTGGTTTCAGGGATTCTTTTTTTCTCCTTTGACCAAAGCTGAGAGCTTCTGGAACATTCCCTCACATTTACAGCACAATTCGCCACAGGAGAACATGGCTTCAAGAAATGGGATATCTTAGGGTAACCCCCATACAACCCCCAAATGAAAGAATTCAAAAATAAAGTTCCCATTGGTGGAAGGCTAGGAGTCTGCATGACTCACAATGCAAATTTCACAGGACATAGTGGTGCAGAACAAGAACACTACCTAATAAAACTATTTCACACAGGAATACTGGAATAAGCTAGAGTAGGCGTGTGGGGGAGTTCATTAAATTGTGCATATTGCAAATTTGCCCTTGATTACTGCACTGTATGTTCTGCATATTTTATTTCCCCCTACCATATTTTTATGGCTTAATCCAATTGGAGAGTGAGAATGGATGATTATGGTTGGTCGATTATGTAATTAAAACCTGCTTTGTTCGGTGCTGCAGATTTCAAGGGCACTGGTGTGGAGGGCTCCACTTTACACTGGGGAGAATGGTGGGTGAGAGAGGAGTTAGTGTCTCCTTCCTGACGGTGTGGGAAAATCGCATTGGAACGCAAAACGGATGCATTGTGTTTGCGGTAAAAAACAACCGTATGTAACAGCAGCGGCTGTGGGCAATAATGAAAAAAATCTGTTTGTCAGTAACAATTGTTCATTTTCGTGACCCTCCCAAACATATTTACAGAGAGCATTACACGCATTTACACCCGTAATTGACGTAAGGCTATGGGCTAAATAGAATTTATTTTCAATTGAGTTACGTTTTCATTTATTTATAGATTGCACTCTTCAAGATTAGATAGAATCACAGTTAATCATTTATGAAATAAGATTTGCAATCTGGCTGTTCAGTTTTCAAGTTGATTTGCTTCTTTTCTGGAAATATAAAAACAAGTTGTTTTCAATCGGAAACCACGCCAGTCTTAAAAGTGAAAAACAACAGGCTGTTTGATTTTTCCAGAGTCAAAAACAATTTGTCGTTTGTTGTCATGGAGATCAGAGCGGGGCCTGGGGGAGACGGAGCCGCTGGGAGCTGGCAAAGAGGGAACTGGAGATGAGCAGCGGCACAGAGGAGCTGTCAGGTCAAGGTTACCTATCCATTCATGCTGCCTCCCAGGTCCAAGCACCTACCGCTGACTCACTAAAAGAGAGCAAATTCATCTCGAATATAGACCATTTTCCACACCCTTGTGCGTTTTGCTCTCTCCGTTTGACCTTTCATTGATGGCTCTGCTGGTATTGAATCTACATTTGATTTATTTAGCAGAGACTTTGATCCGAGGCAACAGACATTTTTTGAGAAAGCAGCTTCAGCCGGCGCTGGGAGCTCCTGGTGGCCTTGCTAAAGGGCCCAACTGTGAAATCACTCTGCAGGCCCTAGGATTTGAACTAGCAACCTTATGATCACAGAAACAGCATCCTAACCTGCTGTTAGGAGCCCCCCCATATTACTTGAGAGTGAAATCCCCATGGGATTTGAACCAGAAACCTTCTGTTCATAGGCAACAAGTCTGTACCTGCAGTGCAGACTATTAAGGGGACAGGACTTAGCCATCAGAGATGAGATGTGAGGTAAACAATAATGCCCCTTTACCCCTGCTGAGCCTATCCTGTAACAGCAGGGGTCTCTGTGTCATGCCAACCAAGAGATCCCAGGCAATACAGATGCAACCATGCACAAAAAAACACATTTACCAGGAAAGTATATAAAGGTCTGAAAATCCTGCTGAATGGCTGCTCCTAATGGATGAGCAATCTCAAACAATAATCAAATCAGCGAGAAAGGCTGTCATTTATTTGAAAAGAAGCACTTTTGCAATTACTGCTCCGCTGGATTGGTTACTCAAAGGACAAAGGGCAAAATGGTGAGGCACAGGTTGGCATGTAATTATAAAAAACGACAACATGCCTTTACCATTTGTACACAACTAATGAGTTGGTAATTGGTGACTGATAAACTTCGAGAGAACGTTTTTAGACCCAAGCAGCTAGAAAATAAAATAATAATGACTTGGGAAGTAAGAGGCACAAACTTTTGCTGCCTCATACATTCGCTCTGACCGTGTCGCCGCCAGTTTCCCTGCTGATGCTGCGCAGATGGGGATTAACATCCCGATCCAGTAACCAGGTGGGATTCCTCCTGTGGGCCCCTGGGCAGAGACCACTATGTGCCAAGCAACCCTGACAGCAAATTTTGAGAAATGAAACATCTTTATTTTCCATTTACACTAGTATGCGTACGTGGGAATGTTTCCGTCTGCCTATCTCATTTTGTGATCCTTTGAGACATATGGGCACATCTATACAGTTGAGGGCAAAGCCTGAGGTTTCTGATCATAGGCCCAGCCCACAGTGACCCAGACTACAGTGGCCCAGCCCACAGTGGCCCAGCCCACAGTGACCCAGACTACAGTGGCCCAGCCTACAGTGACCCAGCCTACAGTGGCCCAGCCCACAGTGACCCAGCCTACAGTGACCCAGCCTACAGTGACCCAGACTACAGTGGCCCAGCCTACAGTGACCCAGCCTACAGTGACCCAGCCTACAGTGGCCCAGCCTACAGTGACCCAGCCTACAGTGACCCAGACTACAGTGACCCAGACTACAGTGGCCCAGCCCACAGTGACCCAACCTACAGTGGCCCAGCCCACAGTGACCCAGCCTACAGTGGCCCAGTCCACAGTGACCCAGCCTACAGTGACCCAGACTACAGTGGCCCAGCCCACAGTGACCCAGCCTACAGTGACCCAGCCTACAGTGACCCAGCCCACAGTGACCCAACCTACAGTGACCCAGCCTACAGTGGCCCAGCCCACAGTGACCCAGCCTACAGTGACCCAGCCTACAGTGGTACAGCCCACAGTGACCCAGCCTACAGTGACCCAGCCTACAGTGACCCAGCCTACAGTGGTACAGCCCACAGTGACCCAACCTACAGTGGCCCAGCCTACAGTGACCCAGACTACAGTGACCCAGCCCACAGTGACCCAACCTACAGTGGCCCAGCCCACAGTGACCCAG
>JABFEB020000098.1:39760-66959 GCA_019775895.2 Stomatorhinus ivindoensis
CCCTACAAGGAGGTCCTCCAACCTACATCCAGCCCTACAAGGAGGTCCTCCAACCTACATCCAGCCCTACAAGGAGGTCCTCCAACCTACATCTAGCCCTACAAGGAAGGCCTCCAACTTACAGGGTACGCTTGGGGGTTGGTGGCAGGACTGCCGCTCCAGTCACCAGAAAAAACTTCACACTGTTCCATTCTATTCAAACGAGCGTGGTGCTGAGGTCCATGGCTGCTCTCATGTTCTCATCCCTGAAGTATGGCAACACATTCTGCTTACCTCTCTAATGGGGGAAGAACCTGTAGCCCGAAGAACTAGTGTTAGGCTTCATCTATTCGGCGTTGAAAAGCAAAATGATGAATTCTAATCCTTCATGGGTTCACTGCTTGTCAAACTCGGTTCAAAACAGATAGACACATAGGATGACGCTGTAAATGTAGACATTCATGTTTGCATGTGTGTAGTAACATGCATCGCTGCCTCACTAGTTTCACTATCGTCAAGATCCTCATTTCATCTTCAGATTTTTCAGCATGACAGCCAGAATTATACTGTAAACATTAAGCTGTGAAATTGCTTGTAATAGTTTTGGGAATTGCTAAGGAGGTAGTTGATTACAACTATTTTACCTTTACAAGCATGCGTAATAGTGTGATTTCAATAAATTCATCATCAATATATAATGTATTTTTAAAAATAATGTATACTGTCTTATTTTTCTCCACTTTTTAACTCACTGCTTTCTCAGTTACATTTACGGTGGCTAAGATTAACTCCGTGTGTTCCTCCATCTTCATGTGTCTGTGATGTTCAATCTCTATAGAACATCCTAGAGTAGGGCTGGTGAATATAATCCAGACAGGGCCGCTGTGTATGTGGGCTTTTGCTGCAAGTTCCTAATTAGAGGACTGATTGGCTGAGGAGTCCTCACACCTGGGTCTGACCAGCTGACCTAAAGGTCACCCCAAAAACCAATACACACACCGGCCCGTTGGGGGTAAGATTGGACACCCCTGCCCTGGAGCATGCAGGGGAGGAGCTGTTCACACACTTTGACCTGTGACCTTGTAATGCCCTCCCCGCGCTGCAGGTGTCACTGCAAAGCTAAGCAATGGAGAACGACTCCATTCTAAACCCTCCCAATGGGACAGCCGTCCATTCACATCCGCTATGCCCTGCACTGCACACTCCTAATGTGGCACAGTGGAGATGAAACCTAGATCCCCCTCCCAGTATGAGACAACCTTCACTTTGTTTGGTCGGTTGACTGCTGGGGGACGATGGGGGGAGGGGCATGATAAATCTATAATTAATGTCGTGTAAATACCTACTACACAGCTGCATGCCATAGATTTCTCAACGTAACATTCAATATGAGAACGGCTTAAATATCTCACAGTCAGAGCTATATAGACCATTAACATTAATCACTATGTAACCTTATAGCTGGACAAAGACTATGACTGTCCTCTTGAGAATAATGGATGCAATTGTCAGATACAATCAGGTACTGATGGTAGATCATAAGAAATGCACTAGGGAGCTGTCTGGTGGCTTGTTTATGGATGACTGTTGTTTAATCATGGCTTGTACGTGTGGCAGAATATTATAAAGACAGATTTTCTGTGTTTTGTGATGTTCTATATTTTACATTATTGACATAAATATCATTTGTGAAATGCGGGAATATTTAAGAACCAAATGAGTTATTATGGTCTCAATACGTGCATGTATTAGAGAAAAATCCAATAAATCTGTATCCCTGACAGACGTGTAATTTAGTGGGGCAAGCCTAAGTGATATATTTATTTTTAGATTTGAAATGTCAGAAACTGATTTTCAAATCCGTGTCTGTAAATCAAAAAATCAACATGAAAGATGGGGCGTTTGTAAAAAGTGAAAATTAGTGATGTGACTATGTGACTCGGGAATAAATGTGGGCCTGGATGTGAGACCCTGGGAGTCACTCTCTATTTCTGCATTTATACATAATTGCTTGTTTGCCTGAGAATCTCCTCTTTTTGATGGGATCATGGTGTTTGTAATTAACCATGAGATATATAATTACATTGAAGTTCAGATTGTTTTGTAGTTTCATATTTTTGTTCATAAGTAATCAAAATTACAAACTTAACATTTGTGAACTTTATAAAATTACAATAAGGAGTTGACCCCCCTGTAATCAATAAAACAAATAAGATTCAATATGAAATTAAATTTAATAACAATTTTGTTAGAAATATTTGATAAAGCCAAAGGGTTTTTTTCCTCATAATTAAGTTTCAAATGCGTAACAGAGTCTCAAAGTTCTGCTTTAAAAGTTTCTTCCCCGACTCAAGTCTGGATCGTCCTCTTATCTTTAAAGACGTTTAATGATGCTTGATTCCATGATAACACTCCAGCTGGGTTTTCCGTCTCAAAGCTTCGCAAAGCCTCCCGTTCTCGGCTCGTTTGACCTTAACTAAAATCTCCTTTCAAGCGATGGGCTATCGTTTAATTACCTCAGACGTTGCGCTTTTTCCCTCCTTTGTTGTTAGACTAAAAAAAAAAAATTAAACGTTTGGGGTGGATGAAGAGAAGAGTCCCCTGCCGCTTCCCATCTTCCCAAGTCCCCCGGTCCAGAAGGTTCTCCCTTCCACCCTGCTTGCAAAGTCGACATATCCCACAGTTCCCTCTTCTGGGCCGACCCACCGCTCCAGTGCTTTGAAGAGCGCATTTTTCTGGAGCATCTGCTCCTCTCCGCTCCGACCCCCCGCCCACCCCCATCAATCCATTTTCTATCCCACTATTGCCACTTTATCACAATCTGATGACGTGCTTCATCACAACGTTGCCATTTCACTAGAGTTTGCATCGCTGCCTCGATAGTAGGCTTTGTCGCATAACCGCAGCACTGCCTTCCCCGTCCCTCTGTCTTTCCATCCATTTCCATTAAGCTCTTGTCCTCTCCAGGGTGATCCAAAGACTATCCTAGCATGTAACGTACAAAATGGATGGGATGATGCTATATAACGGGGCAGTCGCTGAGACCCGGAGGTAAAGACATGGCAGAACAAGTGAATTTATTGTCACTGATTCAGGCGAAGTGCAGACAAAAATAAGATGGCTTTGAGGAGACCTTGGTGAGTATGGATAGAGCATGCAAACTGGGGTCAAACTGCACTGATGTTAGGTCTTTGTGCCTATGATTGGAAGGTCGCTAGTTTGAATCCACTCTACCCATGAGCCCCCAATTTCAGGGGCAATGGATACAAGACTGACCCAGTGCTCTAACTCCAAGCTGCACTCTCACCTCTCACATATTTGTATGTCTTAAAAAGGATAGCAAGATGGGATATGTGAAAAAATCCATTCCAGTGTGCCTGTTCTCATGCTTGTACAAATGGAAAATTCACCAGCAGTTAATTTTAGGCAGCTGTGGAGATGTGAGGCCTCATTGGTTTTGTGTGAGAAACCCCATTGCAAGAGTGTTGGTCCATTTGGCCACTAGACACGGTGCAGTTTGACAAGTCGCTCCCAGCTGAAGCAGTGCAATTTTAATAGCGATGTCACCCAAAGCAAATCACCTCTACTACAGTACCTGGGGACTTTGGAGTCCTTGTCACAACAACTGTATTTTGCTGGCAAGATATCGCAAATTGGGGTGGCATGGTGGTGCAGTGGTTTGCACTGTTGCCTCACACCTCTGGGACCTGGGTTTGAGTCTCTGCCTGAGTCACATGTGTGTGGAGTAGGTGTGCCTGTGTGAGTGACTGGTGTGTGGGTGTGCCCTGCGATGGGCTGGCCCCCCATTCTGGGTTGTTCCCTGCCTTGTGCCCATTGCTTCTGGGATAGACTCCGGACCCCCCTGTGACCCAGTACGATAAGTGGGTATAGAAAATGAATGGATATCACAACTCGCTAATCTCACATGGCACTGAGATAAAGATCTGAAGTATCTTCAGACCGTTCTGTATCTTTTGTTGTTAGTAATTGCTAACAGTTTTGATACTTGGTCCTTTGTTTTGTCTGAAACCAATTGTGAATTGTGAGGAATCCTACGTTTTTCATCTTCTCCTGAAGCATACAGTACCTTCCTTATTTGTTGCTTGTATTAAATGTAGTGTAATCAGCTTCTAGGGCAGGAAAAATGGGACAATTCTTAAGGAAACAATCCAATAGCGATACTTGGGGGATTTGCATAAAGGAATTGGGAATGTGAAAGTCTATTGAATTCTTTTTTCTGTATCTGTGTCGGTCCAGAAAACAACAAAAAACCTTAGCTTGGTGCTTCCAGTTTTTCTCTCTCACTAAGTCCGACATGCTTATTTTCCGAAGGGCAGTTTTTTCCCCACAAGAACTATTAAATCTGTGATGCGGGGTAATGAAAAAGAAACAGGCCAGTTGACTTTTCCAACCATTATGTTTTTCTTAAAATCTATATAACTCCCGCATAGAATCTAAATCAAAGTCTAAATAAGATTAGAAGGATAAAATCTTGTTAACGTGAAAAATTAATGCAAAGTTGTTTCTGGCTGAAAATTAAGTCTGAAAGTTTCATTGGCTTGTCAGGCAGAAGTCGTACTTTTGAAGATGATAGCATTTATTTGTGTCAGGCATACAGAGAGACGTGGAAGCTTTCACAGCGGGGGGAAGCCTCTCTCTCTGATTTTCCTGGACTGTGTAAAGGGCCTTGTGTCTGCAGGAAAGTCATACTTTATATTTTGGCTACTTCTTTATATGATCCCTTCTCTTTTTCTATCTCATTCTTCATTTTCTCCTTATCATCCATCCATGATTGTTCCATTTATCATGTGTTTGCTTTGCCACAGTCTCCCAGCTATATAATAAGCAATTTGCTATGGTAATAAGATATGACGAGATGAAATGCATTGATCCCAGCAACAAGCTAAGGTATGGTGCGTACAGCAACAAGGTACATAAAGCGCAGGCAAACAAAAACAAACATACAGTGCAAAACAAGACACCAGTGCCCATAGTGCAGAGAGGTGAACATGGGGCACGCATATTTTAAAAGTACACAGTGCACAAACAGAATATCTAGGAAAAAAAAAATGTGATGGAATTACACAGATTTCAGTGAAGGAATGAGGCCATGTTCTGGGCATAGGCTATGATTATAAACTCCTGGGCCTTAGTGGGCCAGTTCCCAGGCTTTTGAAAATGCCACTGGGTTTGCCATTACCTCTGATACAAACGCGCAATTCCATGTCCTCTAAACCAGTCCAAAAAGCAACATACGCCTTTGCTATTTTCCCTCCTACGAGGCCATTGGACTGCTGTGCCGTGATCGTGTGGGTGACCCTCAGAATCCTGCTCTGTATCATTGATTGACCACAGCTTCCTGCACAGGCATTTTCCTCACCACCTATGAAGCGTCCTGTACTCCCCTCCCTACCTTCTAATCTGGAAGACTTCAGCTCTCTTCTGGCTGGCCTGCTACCTAATCCCCTCCATTGACACAAAAATTGAATTGCCTGTCTGGGTTTCAACCTTCCAAAACACATACATGTCAGCGGTCCCCTGATGACGCTCTATTGGCTCCCAGTCAAGGGCCTCGTTCTGAGTTACCAAGCTGGGAGGAAGCTTAGGACCTCATTATCCACAAAACATCATCAGTCCCCACACCCCTGCCAGACTGCTGAGTACAGTAACAACTTGTGCTCATTCTCCGCTTTTGGCCCCCATGGGTGTTTAATGAGAATAAAACCCCAACAGACTGCTAGCACTGCAGAATCCTTACTCTTATTCTGCCGCAAACTGGAAACTTTAACTCAGTACCCACAATTAACATGCAGTTTCAGTTATATTGTGTTAGGAGCAGCAATGTTTGTTGCAATGGCCATGCTAATTGGTGGTTAATCATTATCTCTTTACCATTTTGATTGGCTGCTAAATTAGTAAAATATTAATATACATATTATTACTTACCATGCAAACTATTCCAATTTTTTTTGGGTGATTGGATATTCCATCCATTTGTTAATCTTTCATAGATAATTATACAATGTATCAATAATTGTAATCTGTAAATTACAAGTATTACTACTTCCAATTATAATTACCATTACCATTACAATAAGAAGAACCTGCTTCATGTAGCTGTAGTAAATCGTCTTCACATTCTGACACTGGGTCACACGCTTGCAAGTTCCAAAGACGATTAAGAGACATTAATATAGTGCAACTTCTCTATGGGTTGTGGCTACATGGAGATGAGGGAAAATTCCTCCCAGGCTTGGAGATGGACTCAAACCCACAGCCGCAGACAGGTGAGGGGAAGCCGCCGCCTGCCGAGTGACCTCGCTGCCCCGGTATCGATCGCAGGACCTAATAAATGTCACGGGCGTAACAGGCTCTTACTCAGCTGTGCAGGTCCATGTTATATAAGTAGTTCTTACCTTCCTTGTCCTTTTCTTGATTTCATTGTTTTACTGCAAGGTCCAGGGGCAAGAGGAGCCCATTCTCTGCTTTATGTAATGCAATTTCACAGTTCATTAGAGCTGTGCTTCAACCCAGTGCTGGACTGAATAACGACAGTATACAGATTAGCTTTTAGTGTGTCGGCAATAGTCAGTCTTTGGCGATTTTCTTTATTTTTTTTTACCTGTCTTAGTAGAGATTATCCAATTTCTCCCTTGGCCGTAGCCAAAGGCCTGTAAACAGCAAGATTTCGTCTTCTGACAGAACCAGCTCAAACCTCTAAACCAGTGGAAGTTTCTTTAAGATGACCAGAGAAACCAGGACCGGACCCAACTGACATGGGGGCCCTGGTGAGCATCTCCATCATTGGCCCCCCTCCCTGGCAGTGTGAAAGCTCGCAAGTCAGCTCCCCCACAGACACTGGCACCCCAGGGGGTCACTATGACACCGATGGCACTGACCAGCACTGGCTGAAGCAGTGCCATACAAACAAACAAAAAAAAATAACATGACATTCATATGATATAAAATATCTTTTTCCTGCCAATATATTATCACAAAGACCATTTCCATACCAAACCAAAAAAGTCTGCAAAACAGCACCACCCTGATACAAGGAACTTCAATGAAGCAAAATATTATCTGCCTCACTAAGCTAATGGACTTTGATGTATTTCTTATCTTCATCTATTTAGTAATTGATTGGTTAGCTATGGAATATGGCATTTCAAACCCACCCAGTGAAGCAGTGCTTCTTCAGTTTTCTTCAGACTCCTACAGTCATGCATGCTCTAGCCTCTTCTTGATCTGAAGATGATTGATGCACATTATTCAGAACATGAGTTCAGCCGTCAGGCAAGATAAACTCGCTTTGTAAATAATGTTCTTGTTAACTGTTGTTGATTGTAGCTATGTATATATTGTGATTAAGAACATTGATTGCTTTTGTTCTAACTTTTATTGTGCAGAAGAAACACATCAGTGAAGTCATGCAATTAAGTGTTAGAGAATTCCACCCGCGTGTATATTATTGGAATACCCCGAATTGAAAAATTAAACACTGTGTTCCGCTTTTATCCAGTACGTGACATGATTTTTGTCCATATTTTATGACTGTGCAATATCCTCTCCCACTGCAAATTCTATGGTTATGCACTTGAGGGGGCAGGGGGGGTTGGCCTCCCGTTGGCCACCCTAGTGAGGATAGACAGACTGATTGACAAAAGCGTGCATTCGCAGTTAGCCAAACACAATAACGCAGTGCGCCGAAAACATGAGATTCTGAAAAGGTTGATTGATGTGATTTCATTCTTGAGTCGACAGGAGCTGACATTTAGGGGAGGCGATGAGAGTGAAATCTCTGACAACAAAGGAAACCGCAGGGAGCTGACAGATGCGCCTGCCACGGCCATGATGCTCAGACTTTTGTTGGTGTGTTTGTGTTGCACAGGTAATGTAGAGTAATGTAGAGCGAAACTGTAATATGAAGCTGTGCAGCCTACTTGTAGTTTAAACAAGTCACATCATTTATTTTACTTGCGTTTCTATAAATGTACTTCAGAAAAAGGGCGCAAACTCTCAAACCGTTAAAAACATCGTATTTGTTAGCATTACACCCAAGTCATCGGCTTAGTCACCTCGTTAAAAGTCACCCAATCGAACGCATGGAAAATACTGAGGACTACAGCATAACGAAGATTTTTAAGATTCACTATATTTATAGTCATGGCCGACAAATAATCAGGTCTGATATTATATTGGGAGTGGGAGTCACTCTGGAGTTAGCCTCACAGTAATGACTAAAGCCTGGGACTACAGACATGGGAAAAAAAAGCTAATTCCTCTTGCTGATATCCATGCCAGGATTTGATTGATTGAAACGATTGTTTGTGATGGCAGTACAGTGGAAATGGGTGTTTCTGGATAAAGACTAATTTAAACATTTCATTAAGCGGGGATGTGTGTATTAAATGAAAGCATTTTTTAAAATCATGCTTAATGCGTGGGAGTAAGTATGTCTATATTTTAAACGATACTGTTAAGAAGGGTAATTAGTTTTACTTTGGAAACATATGCTTGGTTATTGGCTTAATTTACAAAATATTTGCCTGTGTGCAAATGTGCATCACCCATGGGGAGAAAGTGTCATTTTCCTAGCCACTGGTAATATTCAGCAGATCGCCGGATCGATTGAACTAATGCAGGATTCGCAGAATTAGTTTATAACGCATTAGCCCTTGACTTGCTGGTCTTTGCCTCGGAAGCTGCATGGTGTCACGCGCCATAAAGTTCTTCCTTCGTCCCTAACCCTCTTTCTTGACCCCTGTCAGTTTCGAGGAGATTTTGGGGTCCTCTCACTCACATGGGCATCTCTGCCAGCTGGGGCCATTTCACGCTTTCGGTATTCACCGCAGGATTTCACCCTGACCGTTTTCCCACCTCCTGCAGGACATGTGTGGTCATGGTGGGATGGGCTGGAGCGGGGTGGTGGGGGTTCCTGCAGCAGTTGGGTCAGCCACGGTTTGGTGCCCGCTCCTCACTTCAGCCAGATCAAAGGCATTCTCGTTTGGGGCGACAGAGAAGATAAGAAACCCTAGCAAGGATTCATCTGTTGAGTGAGACAATGGCTGAAATCAGGAGGATCTGGTTTTCAGCAGAAACACTGAGGAAGCCGTGCCAAATCTGTTGATTGGTCAACAGGAAGATACTGATTACTTTCGCTGTAATGCTATAAAGACAAAAGAGTTGAAGAATATAAGTTATTCATATTTCTATCTCTCTCTGCTTTTCCTTTCATCTCTTGTCAGCGTAACAGCTCACATTTCTATCTCACCTGGGGCTGCCTTAACACTGGCCCTGTGGTAAGTCATTCGTGCTGGTCATTCGTGTTAATTCAGGTTAAATGTGGCCGACACCGTCGCTGTCACCGAGGTTACTCGTGTTGGACTCTGAAGAAAATTGATGGCTGTAGAATGGTATATTACCTTACATTTCAAATCCTATTTACAAAATGCTGTTTACAGGTGCTGCCTTGTGCCCGTAGCCACAAGGACAGACTCTGGACCTGCTGCAACTCTGTATCGGACAAGTGGTTTCAGAAAAGAGATGGATAGATGGACGTTTATAGGTTGCTTAGCTATTGTACTTTTTATTGTAATAAACTGTGGCACCTGAATGAGGAGTTTAACACAGAGGCAAACATTCTCAGGGGACAGGCAAGGGACAGAAAGAAATGTACAAGTAACTGAGGAACTAAAGGACTAAGCAGAGTGTCTTTTTGCTGGTATCAGAATTCAGTGAACTAAATCATGTGGCGTGGGGATAGGAAATTGGGCTCATATATTATTTGTTGTTGGGCTTAGTAAGTAGAAGCAGTTAATAAAGACCGCATGGGAAATACAAAGCAGCCTTTGGGACAGCAATCACAGTCACGGCAAATAGGCCGGGTGTCAGAGTATTGGCAGAATTAATGGAGACGGGAATAACAGAAAGCAAATATTTATATTTTCAGATTGAATTACTTAATCCCTAACCCTCTCTTGAGATGACCACACCCCTTCCTACCTCTTGCCCTAAACTCAAATATCTTCAGGTTTCTCTAACTTGATATTGGTCAGGCAAATATGACGACTGGGAATTATCCGCTAAACCTGAGAAAAAAAGTAAAATAAAAACTTGTTATATAACTTGAGTTATTTTATAGCTAGAAATGAAATTCTTTGTTTTGTGACTCTTTATTGGCATTAACAGCGATGCCTGGTGACATTTCAGCTGAGCAATAAATGTTTATTACTGAGAGCTGTCACAGCACAGCACATTTAACATTATTTAGGAGCTAGTCCTATTCTGTTTTGGTTTTTTTGCAGCGCACTATTCAGCAATTCAGAGGCGCTCCATAGAAACTAGTCTCTCAGCAATCGAAGCCTTGAAATGGTTTATGCCTTTATAATTTGCTGTTTGTGTCACACGGAAAGTAACAAAGCATCTCTAATTCCTTAGATAAAGCAGATTACCTATGCAGGTGGAGCTTAGAGGGGCAGCTATTTGTTCGCAAATATAATTAATTACAAAAGATTAACTGTAGGACAATTTTATGACTTGAGAGGGAATTCTGACGGCAATCACAGCTTCCAATCATCAAGTGACAATACAGTGGTCATTGGATCCTGACCACAAACAATGCTGTTTTAAAAAATCTATTAAACTAGGAAAGAATGAGTTGTTTCAGTAGGGGACCCTAAGTCACTTATTGGACCAGTGATTGTTTAGTTTTGGATGCGTTGAGATCGAAGACGGACATGTTTGACTTGAGGTGCACTAAATAATTTTAGGGTGTCATCAGGGGAGTGGCTAGAAATTCTGGCCATCCTCAGGCCCTGAGCTGGGGGCGAGGAATTTGCAGTATTATTTCTTTTATATTGGAGCCCCTACACATGGAATAAAAGAGCTGCTATGGTCATTCAAGTGTAAAAATATTTGCTTTGATGTTTCAATATCCTGAGTAGTATAAACATCTAGAAGCTCCAGTCCATTCAGTATCTCATATTCTTCACCTGTTCACATATTTTAATTATTATTTTTATTTAATATCTCTGCTTTTTGACACACAAAGGTCTGTCTGTATGATTATGGTGACACTGAAACTTGCGTGACATCATACAAACCCTCAGTCATACCTCTACAATTAAAGCAGCTCATGCAGGCTATGAAGTTTAAACAGTTTGTTAGCCATTGTTTTTTTTTTTTTTGTTTTTGCATATGTATGACTGGAGGCATTTATAAATCGCAGTTACCTGCCAGCAACAGTGATTTCCGGATGAGGTAACTTACAGTAGCAATTGTCTTAGAAGGTATCTTGTTGTTACATGCTGACAGCAGTAATAGATTGTTAATTGAAAGGAAATGAGAGTCGCCAAGTTCTAGCTGTGAGTGACCCACGAATGATGACACGTAAAACTAAACAAACATTGTTCCGGGAATGCAAGAACACAGCGTGATTCGTGGGTGATTAACCACTGGAACAACTGGCATGCGACAGACAAGTAAACAAGCGATTACTGTGGTGCTAAGTGTTATTTGACTTAGCTTTCAATAAAGTTGGAAATGGAACCTGCATCAATAGAAGGGAATAAAATAATGCTTTGGGGCATTTCAGACACAACCTTGTAAGTCTTATCCCCAGGCAGTGTAATTAAGTGGTCAAAGAATCTTGGTGCCTTGCGTTTTCTCTGAAAATAATTTGATAGCAAATTCCAAGTGGGGAAAAAAAGAAATTCTTATTCAAAGGGTGCAGCTTATGAATTCAGTACCAAGAGAGTTTTAACTTTTTATATTTTATTGGTATAGTTTCTTGTATAAATATTTCAATTACACATGAACAGAAACATTTCAGGGATTTGAATAATTCAGGCATTTTTCTTGTGCTTCTGATCCTACAAAACAATAATTCATTTTGTAACATGACTTGTCAGTCTGCTTCAGCTGGTGAATAACTGTGTTGGACTAAGTTGTCTATCAAAGGAAGCCGTCAAAGGCGAGGTTTTTATTTACTTGTTTTTCTGTCTGCTTCTTTATTTATTCACTTAATATATTGTTATATTGTTGCTCCATTTTGTGATAAGAGAGGCTGTTCTGACATGATCATCAATAACTTTGACCATGACAGATATCAGTTTTGTTGAAATTTTCAATCTGTTTGTATTCAGATAACTAGCCTATTGGACTACATTTATTAACCTGCTTGTTCTTTAAAATAAAAAAGAACATAGACTGATACATAAATATGCCTCTGCACAGCCTGGTTTATTTTCCTATACTTTTAGTGTGACTTTTTGGATCTGATGATTGATGCGATGACAATATGCGGCAAAATTTAAGTATATAAATTGACATTCATAAACAACTGAAAACCATTAGGATGTCATTTGTAGTGCTTGAAAAGTATGTATTTTCCTCCAGGTGTATAAATTTTTTTCTTCTAAGTAGATTAATTATTCTAACCCATTTATGAATCATTTACTCATTATTTCCCCTCTGAAAAATATGGCGCCCTCTTGCCTTGGATGGAAGTCGACGAGTTGTGTACAGAGTATAAGCAGCAGACTTTGGGAAGAGCTGCTCTCTGAGTCCACGCCAGCCACACGGATCCATCTCTGGATTACAACATGACATGAGCTGCAACCATGACAATGTCGGGACCTTAATTAGAAAAGGCAAACGCTGTTTAAGAATGATTCAGTGACACGGTGCGGAACGCTACAGGATTTACAAAAGGACAAGAAAAGAAATATCAATCAGTGAATTTGTGTGCTCTGAAACTTAATTAGAATGATTCATAATCAATCAGTATTACTAATATGATTTCTGACATTTTTTCCCAATCCTATTATGTGTTCAGTAGAAAAATAAATCTGGGAGTTGGGATTAGACATGAAACTGACCTAGAACATCCATCTCAGTTAAGTGACCATAACAATTAAATCCACAATAGCCTAAAAGGCACAATGACAGACTTCACATTTCCAATACGATTTCTGATCACATCTTCACTGACTTCAAATATCAAAAATCTAATAGTCCATAATGATGTGTTTCTTCTGACATATACGGCACTGTCCTTTTTAATTGGCTCGGACAGGCTAATGTGAAGGTAAAGAAGGTGAAAGAACAAGCATGACGGATTGACAGGGACAAAGGAATCTGACACTGGAGAGTGGGGTGACGCTTCGGGTGACCGGATCTTAAATGTAAAGTAATTTCATTAGAGGACTGAGGAGAATGGGGGCCACTAAGGACAGGTTAAGGTGGGGGCAGGTGGGGGCAGAGACTTGCTTAATTGAGCTGCTGGCATTAATAACCCTTCAGATTGCCACATTAGGCCAGTGAGCAATGGCACAGAGGGTGGATGGCCAAAGGTTTTTCTCAAGTTTCACTTGTTTAACCAGCTGGGGTGTTTTGTTAGAGGTGAGGCTAGGGTTAACCTCTCAAACGGACAATAGGCAGGTGATCCTAGGCAACCAGTTCTCTAAAAACAAAGGGGAAAAGAGGAGGACACCTGACTATGATGATATACTGTAACAGAGGCTACTGCATTCACTGCGTAACAAAGCCACGCCCCCTGTTGCTAACAAAGCCATAATAACCAAATCTGATTGGGCCTAAGAAGACCATCTGTGAGAATGATTGGTGGAGGTTGGAAGGTAGGTCTGTGGTGGCAGACAGGTGCAGTCATAGTTGCAAACAAACTAAAATTGAGGACATATGTCTTTTTTTTCTCGATGTGCGTGGGGGGTGGGGGGGATAAAGTTACGGCTGGCAGAGATTTGCTAAGTTACCTCAAAGTCAGCAGTTTCAGTTTTGCAGCCCTAGAGCTACTTTACCTTTGCCTGTTTAGGTGGCGGAAAATTCATTTTAATTCCCTGCACAGAAGTGGAGTTTTACAAACGATCAGCTTTCAGCCGTGATGACTGGTCAGATCGCCAGCGAGGGAGCCTCCTCCTGAGGCAGACAGGGAACCGGGTCGCTGGCTCTGGATGACATCTCCATGAAACGGATGGGCCTGATTAAAAAGGATGTATCATGGCAAAAATTACTCGGATTTGGAAGAGCCTCACTGCATCTCTCTAGAAGTGACAGAATAAATTAGCCCGCTAAAATCACTCGGAATAAAAAAGGAGCGCATACCAAGAGGCCGCAGTCTTTGTGCTATCCATTAAACCAGTTGCGTTTTTTATTATACATATTACTGTCTTGATATACACATTTCAGAATCCAGAGTCCCACCAGGGTTTCAAAAGAGTGTTTGTACTCGACTGGTTCCGCTCTCATCTGTCTATGATGACGAACAGCTGTATGTTATGTACACAGCTTATTAACAGCAAGCGCTGCTGTGTACAGACACACGCCCTCCCCTTCGCAACGTCGTAATCTCAAAAATATTCCCCGCCGACGTGACAAACTCTGTGCTCTTTTTTCTTCCCCGACTCCTTCTACGTCTCCTACCGAGCGATGTTATTCATGTGTCAAGCGGGTTTTATTTTAGGGGGAATGCCGTGATTTTCGCTCCCAAGGTGACATCAAATTGAAAAGCTGGGGGAAAAAAGCCACCGTTATATGTCACTCAAACCACCACCTGCTACGCTATGCTTCATAATGAACACGTATGTGTCATACGAGCTGAAAAAATATATATACTCTATACACACATACTGAGAGTCCAAGGCATAATTAAAGGTAAATAATCCTTTCCGCGCTTCTAGGTTTGGATATTATTTTTCAGTGTAGTAATTTAATCACACAAAAAATTCTTAACTGGTGTCACCCGGCTTCTATTCATACACCTGACAATTAAATAGAAGGGCGGAGAGATTACCTCAATGGAGGATGTCTGGAGATTCTGTCTGAAACAGCGATATGGTTTAACTTACCCTGCTCACTTCACGGTTTAAGCAATAACAACTGCCACTCATCTCTCCAATCACATCTCCTGAGATGCCCTGGGCAGGCCAAGCAGCAGGATTGCAGTAAACAGCTTAAATGCGAACAGCTGCCATTGACGGAGGGATTATTTATTTATTTATTTGTTTTTCCATAGTAGCAGAACTTCTGTAGGGAGTAATGACCGTCCCTGACATATGAGCTTTCCATTGCCAAGCCTTTGTGAATTTTTGCCGCTGACATATTACATTTTATAAGCACAATACCCTCTATTCCAACAGAGTGGCATCTGTGCTATGTTGTAATGTGCTCTCCTTTCTTGCAGCCTGTTGCCCTAACACGCAGCTTGCTGTCCCAGTGCAGAAACAGCTGTCCAATCCTGTTGTCTGCTGTCCCAACACCCTGCCAGCACTTTAACCCTCTTATTCACTGTCTCAACATCCAGCTAGCTGTCCATCTTGTCATCTGTTGTTCCAACATAGAGATAGCTGTCCAATCCTGTTGTCCACTGTCTCAACACCTTGCCAGCTGTCCATTGTCCCAACATCTAACCAGCTGTCCATTCCTATCATCTGCTGACCCCAGCGCCCAATCAGCTATCTAGCCTTGTGCCTTGTTGTCCACTGTCCCAAGACACAGCCAGCTTCCCAATCCTGCAGTCCACCATGCCAACCCACAACCTTTAGCTCTTCGCACTGCTGGTTCTCTAAGTCATTTCCTTTGACTTTGGGCTGCACTCCTGTCATTCCTCGCAGGGTCTGTCGCGCTTTCAGCTCCGAGGATGATTAACTGATGGAGAGAAAAGTTCTAACAGCTCTGTGCTCAGGGCACATAGTCGCTCATTCGCTCTTCTTCAGCGGCGAGACTGAAGAGCCGCGGAGAACGACACGAGGGACAAAGACAAAGCTGGGACAGCCCAGGGAGAGGCAGGGGAATTATCGCTGATGAAGAAGTGGGTACCGTTTCATTTTCCCGCATTACCCCAAGGTCTTAATTAGTGTAGGTTAATCATGCTCCATTGTAATCCACTGCTGTTTTTCCTCATTTTTTTCCTCATTCCTGCACGTCCCCCCCTCCCCCACGTAGCAATGGAGAGGACACCGTTAACAGCAGCATTAACCCTCATTCCTGGATTTCATTTTCTTTGCCCTCTATTGTGATTGACAGAGCTGTTAACGTCACGTGTCCAAATTCCAAATGATCATGAGGCGGCACCCCCGACCACAGTCGTGTTCTCCCTTTGTTTCATGCCAATTTGCATATTAATATTTCTGCAACGTACAGATATTTAACCTAATTACTCCATCAGACATGTAAATTAATAGAAGGACTCAGAGGCATCCTTGATCACAAGGCTCCCCGCTACAAGGATTAATCTTCCGAAGAGCTGATTGCTTTTACTGAATGCAAAGAGGAAAAAAGAGGTGAATTGTCATCTGATTTATCCTCCAGGGTTTTTCTGTCATGATAGAAGAATGAGGTGAAAAATAAACTTTAGAGTACTCAGAACTGGACGGGTATATTTTTAAAGGGTTATGATCACGGAGGTAACCATAAAGTTTATCAATAACTAAGTTAAAGCTAAAGTCTTTATCGAGTCAAATTCTCCATCTTCTTAGGCCCTTGTCGTTCTGTCACGCCAGAATTCTCTCATTAATTAGCTTCGGCACTTTCCTATTAAATGTTTAACTGGAGTGGATGCAAGATTAGCTGCCAACTGAGAGCCCTTGATTTAAGGTGGATTTTTTTAAAACCGGCAGTAATGGAATGAAAAGCCTTGCACAGGCTGAGAAGCTGGCCACAGTTTTGATCGTTTGTATTGTCAGAAAAACCTCACATACCAGGGGGTGACTGAGTGGTTGATTATACAGAGTTCAAGCAACAAAATAAGTATTTTGCCAGCCTGTGAGTAAAGACCCTTTTGTGCTTTTCTAGCTTACATTATACTCCCTGTTCCTTCCAAATGAACCTAGATGACTGTATTTAAACCACAACAGCAGCCCAGTCAGAGTCATCTAAGACATTAAGGGGACTGGGAGTGACGATCACGCTGACCAGCATGGTGATGTGAGAATATCTCAGAATACACTTTATTATTGCCAATGTCTTTCAGTGTTGGCATTCTATGAAATTGTAATGGATGGCTTGACAAAGTTGCACGTAGACTTCTGTAGACTTTGCACAACAACCAGGCCATTTGCACACACTTCTCTGTGTGTTGTGCTATTGACCTTGTTTTACATCCAGGCATGGATGTATAAAGGTCCACAATGTGGCTCAGAAACACAGGTAATTTTATTTCAAATGAATCCGAAAAGGCTTAGAAACAAAGGAGCAGGCAGGCAATACAAGAACTAAGTGACACTTAACAAAAAAAAAAAATGCGTAGTAGTCAAGCAGCCTCAGAAAAGGGTTCACAGAGGAAAGACAGCCAGCAGCAGACATGTGAATTCATATTCAGGTAAGACACTCAGCAGCTGACCCAGGAAAATAGCCGGGGCAGGCGCATATATATACAGGAAATAGGGTATAACGAGGAACAAGTGTCGGTCTTTACTAACCACTCAAACACTAGGACAGAGAATATGCAAGGGATGCAGGACATAAATACAAATGGAGCGAAAACAACATAAACGATGTACATAAACACAGGGATCTTGATTTACAGCCCAGGGAACAAGGGGAACTGTCTGGGGCAAGACCTAAGGGAACACAAGGAGCAGTACAGGATGACCAGCGCCACTCTTGGCCAAACAGGAAACTGCAACCCACATTGACACAGGGAGACCAAGACATGGACTGGATTAGGCACGCTAGCAGAGACCAACAAGATGTTCTGCTCAACCGGGGAGGGCAGGAAATTGAAGGAAACAAAGGACGGACCAGAACAAGGCAGCGACCAACTAGTCATCTACAGCACCTCTTGCTTATCAACTCCTTTGTAATATTCATAACGTTCATATGATATATTTATATTGCATTATATGTTTACATTGTACTGTGTTTATATGTTCACTGACATAATTGTACTCATATTTGTTTTGTTGACTTAATATTTTAATATACTCTGCTTTTAGCACCTTAATTTGCATTCATGTTGTGTGTTTATCTCTGGCTGGAAGCAGATTTTCACTGCAATAGTGTTTACTCTGCATATGACAATAGATTCTTGAATCTTGAATCTAGAAGCTAGTAAACGTCTAGCAAGTATAACATACTAAAATATGATGTCTTTTTAGTTATCATAAAACACCAGGCAGTTATATGTGTTTCAGAGTGGTAAGACAAGTTCTGACCCACTGAGATGACATATTACATTATGAATTATATTAGTTATAGCATCATAAGTTACGCATTTAGGTGACTTTCTCCCAATACCAACACAGTATTACCTCATACAAAAATACTCCCTCCAAACTCATCTTGCCGATTTAATTTAGTATTAATGGGAGACTTTTTGTCTTGAAATTGATGGAATCAATCTCACAATAGACTGAGATACTGTACCATCTCCTTGACTGGGGAGAATGTACTGACAGTGGTAATTAATATTTCAAAATGCTTTATCTTCCACAGCAAAGAAATGATGAAAGACACTACAAGCGACAAGACAGATACCTCAATATCGCAGAACATTAATCTGAAATTTCCTACTCCTCACATTCATTCACTTCCCCTGCTTTTGGCGTCGTAACCGATAATGCTCATTTTAATTATCCCAAAAAAATCCCACGATTCCCAGTCCTTGTACCACGCAAAAAAAATTTAAAAATAAAAAGAGCAGCTTCCGATTGGCAATCGTGTAAAATTACAATAATTCTACCATCCTGTCACAGCTGTCAGCAGCTCTCTGAACGGCCCCCTCACAGGATTTTATATGACAACCTCTGTGCCCTCCATTATTGCGAGTGACTGCTTCAGACGGGACTTTAATCGTGAGCCGAGACGCCGGAGATCACTCACGGCTCCCCGCGCCGGCGAGACGTCACCCAGCCCTCGCATCGGGGGACGCAAAGGGACCGTATGGGGCACTAACTCGGAATTTGTTTATTTGTCTTCGTCACAATTTTAATGGAGTCGCCTCCCCTCAAAGGAAATCTGGTCCAAGGGACTTGGGGGTCCCTGATTAAAGCACCGTTCCAGGATTCGTGTTCGTTTCACTTCCTCTGTGCTCCCTGTTTTGTCTTTTATGATTCCAGCAATTTCTCATTGCACTTAGCATGGCACCAGCCTGCTATCCCACTACTAATTTTGCCACGCCAGGGGCAAAATAATTTCCATGGGACCCCCGTAACGCACAGTCCGTCCCATTTGGGCTTTCTAAAGGGCCAGGGACAATTTCCCCAGCTGCCCCAACCCCACCGAGATTGCGTGGATGGTTGCGTCTGTCCTCAGAGACCAGATGCCCGCGATGCTATCAGCTGTCGAACTGCTAGTGTAGAGGAACAGAGCAGTTGCTGCGTGTCCTCGCTACAGAAGCGTCGCCGGACCCCTTAGCGACCGACTTTTCTGGCATACATCTTAATCTCCGGCCCGTGGCCTGTTCCCTTTACATGATTACACACCAAAGTGTTGAGGCTAAATCTGCTAAGCCCTAAACCCATTACTGATATCGACTTTCCAAATAAAGTTATTAAACAAAACAAAGTGCTGGACTTTCAGATTGGAATTTAGTTTAGCTTGTTCCACTGCATCTGATTCCTGCAGAAAACTGATAAAAATCACCAGGTTGCTTCTGTTGTCGCTCCCAAAGCAGGTTTTGAAGGTTGGATATTTTAGAAGATGCCCGGCTGTGACTTTTTAGAAAACAGTTCACAAAAACCGAGGGATTAATGCCTTTTTGATGACGGCCAAGGCTGAATACAGCACCTAGCTAATTGGACACCTGCGCGACTTTTTTCCCCCGCCTTTCATGTGAAAAACAAAGTGGAGTTTTCATGCCTGCTGGTCTGCGAGAATGTGACACTCCCATGTCTGCCGTTTTGGCCCTGGGTTGACGACGCCTTCCTTTTCTCTGATGCCACCCCGGTCTGTGGGATGCGAGGTTTGGTATCAATTATCTCCATTTCTCTGCCTCTTCTGTGTATAACTCACAGCTGCCTGTTTTTCTATCTTTCACAGGGCATTGTTCACCCAACTGAACTCCATGTTCAATAGTGACAAGAATGATATTTGATTCCGACGTAGTACAGAAACGTAGCGCAACATTAACCAAAAGGGACTTTGACGCGTGGTACCTGCCGCATCATTTTCCGTTGTTAAATATAATCATCCTCAGTTCTCTGTGCTGCACAGGAATACCACGGGGAGTTAATTTACGAGAAACTTTGCATGGTAAAATGATCTACTTTCCTTTTCACTTATTTCCTTTCGAGTATTAAAGACCTACACTATTTGCAGAATACTATCTTTTTTTTTCTTAATTGGGGCTTTTCTTTGATTAGTGTTCACTGTACATGTGATCTAGTTCCCCTTATTTATAATTTTTTATGCTTATTGCATTCTTCAACTTTTTCCAGTCACTTTTACTGACAAAGTTGCAGCTTTCCAGAGTTGAAGGTAGTGGTTTAGAGGTAAATTGTGCACCTTATTGTTCAAAGGGTGTTAAACTATATGCATTGAAAGTAGTGTAAAATACCCCGCCCCCCATCCCCCAGAACGTATTCACCTGAATGTGTTTATGGTCTTTCAAAGATATGACATCTGGGAAGAGATAGTTTCTGACTGGAACCATTTTTATTTGCATACAAAGAATTTAATATTTTCTCTGTAGTGATGACATTTTATCTATATGGAAGGCATACTTTGCACCTTTTCCACCAGATCAGAATTACATTTCAAAATCCACAGTTCAACTATTTGCACTGTATCACAACTACAATAAGTCACAATTTTGAAATTTGCTGTATTGATGAATGAACTTTCCTGAAAGCACTTTAAAGCACTGCACTATTTGTGGCTAATCCTTACCCTTTGCTGTCCATATCGGCACTCTAAAGTACACAATTAATACAAAAACCACAAATCCCTGAATACACACAGTTTACTCTCCTGTTTCTCAAACTCCGGATAGTTTTTCTAGAAAAGGCTACACCTTTCACATTTCTCATTGTGACCTAAAGAAATTTAGATGAGGACAATAATGAGGATAAATTCCCTCAAAAGGAACAATTTTTATGTCTTACAATGGGTTTCTAGATGAAAAGGGGTTACAAGTGATTTTAAAACGGATATAAAACATTCAGTTCGTTATCTGGCTGAAGAATCTGTGTTTTTTAATTTTCTGCAATTTTCTGCCTACATTTGCTGTTTCCCCCACAAACATCTGGCCCTGCAGCTTGGCAACATGCCCTAAAACAAGTGGTATAATTCCTGCTGATATAATGTCTGCGTTTCCTGATCAGTGTTAACATGGCTTATAACTCACCATCGTTAAACATCAGTTTTTATATTTTGTAATTTCACACAGTTGTTAAATCATTGGTTACTTTTTTAAAATCTGTTTGTTAATTTATGTAAACATCTGTTTGTTTAGAAAAGTTACAAGTTATTAAAAAAAAAAAAAACTGTTATTCTCATGTTGCCATTGGACCCCCTCCCCCCAGCCACCCAATTGCTTTTATTGCTTTTATTGCTTTTAATCTTCACTTTTCCTGTTATGTCTTTCATCCATAGGGATCAGATGATCGAGCATTAGCTATTTGTGTGGACGAAATAAACAGCAGAAACCAGGCTTATTCTGTTTATTGTCGTAAATGAAATTACTTTATTCAAATTACTTTAAGTGTCGCATCACTTGCCACCCGGAAGTGTGAAGTTGTGTGGAATGCTTGTGTCTCACAACGGTAGCAACAAACAGTACATTTGACAATGTGCAAGCAGTACTGTACATACAGTCATAATAAACAGTATGCAGCTTTGAGACAAATAAATAAAGCAAACAGACTGGACAGTAATATATGTTCTTGGGTGGTTTGCAATTACCAGTATAAACAAACCTGCTAGCTGTTTCGTGTTATTCTGTCATTCATACATTTTCTGTAAACATTTACCCTAGTCAGGGTCAAGGGGGGTTTGGAGCCAATGGGCACAAGGCAGGGAACAACCCAGGATGGGGGGTCAACTCATAGCAAGGCACAGTCACACATAAACACCAACGGGCCATATGGTAACTCCAGTTAAGCTACGCATTTGTTCGATCTTTGGGGGGAGAAACTGGAGGACCCAGAGAAGACCACACGAGGACACAAGGAGATCATGCAAACTCCACACACACGGAGTCATGGAGGCCCCTCAGAAGCTGGGCCCAGAAGTGTGAGGTAACGGTGGTGACCACTGCACCATCATCTCACCCCTATTCTTTCATCTGTCAGCTGAAAACGGAAATATTAACAGTAAAGAAGGCAGCGGGGTAAGCGAATGTCATAAAAATCATCTCCACTTACAGATGGTAATGGGGTCTGTTCTTCTAAGCGTCTCCCCTCAGTGGTAAAATCCCTCGCTCGGCAGTCTCCCACTTCATAGTGGAGGCCTAGAATGGCACGGCGCTGGCACGCTGCTCCGTGATCATGCCTGCCCTTGATCTACTGATGCCAATCCCATTTGATATCCAGGCCCGGAAGAGACGGCTTTCCGGAAGACGGCTTTCCGGACGTCCCCCATTACGGATGCTCTGTGCGATGCGTGTCCACTTCAAAGACATGTCGATCAATCTGAGGTGATGCACGTGTGCCGTCGCACCTCCTCCTCTTCGAGACTCCACCTGCGTGGCGTGAATGCGCCCCAATTATGCCAACTTCGATTAGGGAAATGTCAACACTGAAAATACACAGCCGAGACACATCGATGACAGACGTGTTCCCCGGGTGTCAGAACTGACATGCGGCTCGCGATGTTTATTTTATTCATTTTGGACACTGCGGTTGAGGAGAGCAGGGAAAGGACCCGCATGACATGTGCATGAGCTCCCATAAATCAACAGCATCTTCCTCAAATTTGGAGCATGCAAAAGAGCCCACAGCTGGAGATTTTTAAGCAGATTGCTAATACTGAACTACTTCTTGGTCGAAACACCAGCACTATTGCGGGATCAGACATCGCACCTCTGACTTTCCCTCGAGGGAGAAGTGACAGGTCTGGATCATCGCAACCCAGGAAGTCTACAAGCTATCTATGGAACCTATTCACACAATCGTGATATATACCGCTTAGGCCCGGTCAACCCATTAATACAACATAGAGAGCTGCTTAGGGCACCATCTTCTGACGGGGTGCCAACTTAGCAAGTCAGTTTTACTTTGTCTCTTTGTCTGATGCTGCTGACACAGATCTGCTAAGTGATGATGGGGGGGAGCAGCAGTGAAGCTTACTGTGGGGTGGGGGTTTGTAGGTTGCCACTGGAGGGGCGGGTGAGCCGACTGGGAAACCTCAGAATAGCTGGGAGGATCCAAATATGGTGGAATCACCACTCAAGAATGCTTTGCCTTTGGGGAAACTGCTGCTGTGAATGTTTGCAGTTTTTACACAGAGCTCTCCTTATTTTTCATGTTGTCATTGTGGATATTTTGCTGAATTAGACACAGCAAGTCGCACTGATGTGACCGAGGAGCGTCTGCAGCAGCGTTGCACTTACATATAAAAGGACACAGAAGGGGGCTGAGATATTACGTATTTTTTCAAGGGTCTCTGAGTGGCGCATGTGCTGCTCGTCCCCGTCCGTTTGCATGACACACCTCCTTGCTCTCTCTTGGGGGGAGATCAAAGGCCTTCTCATCGCCAGGCTCGGAATCAATATGCACTCAAAGCGGGGGCCAGAAATCGCGGGTGCACGACATTCAAATGAAGCCTCAGTGTCCTGAGGTGTCACTGATGAATCGTTTGGGCAGCTTGTTCCTTTTAAACACCAGTGCAACCAGAGTCTTTATTCACATGGATGAAATGGAGGTAGAAGGTTCTTTGCCAAGTAAATACAAATCTGAAGGCAATGTAAAACAGATAAGGAGACAAATATCTAAAATAACTCATCACAGGACTTCCAGATGTCTCTTGAGGTATATGGATCCCTTTTTTGCACAGCTTCACAGAAATTCATTGACTATCCACCCTCATTTTCAAGGCAATGGTCTTAGGACAGAATGCTTTCTATATGCATTAAGACGCTACACATAGATATGAAACAAGCTAGTTCAGGGGCCCAAATAAATCAGTGGGTGGTGACATCAGTATAGAATTTTTACATTTTGGCTGTCGCCTCAGCAGAAATAAGATCAGCAAGTCTGGTCTCAGGAGGGGATACAGGCAATGGCTGGATATTCCAGGATGTTGGACCATGAATTATGCCATGCAGGTAATAGGTATCTAGAAACGTTTATTGATATTTTAACTCTACAAAATAATAAGGAAATTATTTCCTACAACAATAACAACAATGACGATGATGATGATGATGATGATGATGATGATGATGGAAAACAAAGGAAAAGTAGCTGAGTAATACTTAGATTAGGGGCAGTAAACTAAAATTATATTAAGCTGGAGGAAGGAGAAGCAAAGCTACAGAAATGCTTCTATATGAATATAAATGATCATATGAAACAGATCAGTGCTCAGCATGGAGGGCTATCTGCAGACGGGGGGCTATCTGCAGAGGGAGGGTTATCTGCAGACGGAGGGCTATCTGCAGAGGGAGGGCTATCTGCAGATGGAGGGCTAACTGGAGAGGGAGGGCTATCTGCAGATGGAAGGCTATCTGCAGACGGGGGGCTATCTGCAGACAGAGGGCTATCTGCAGACGGAGGGCTATCTGCAGATGGAGGGCTATCTGCAGATGGGGGGCTGCAGACGGAGGGCTATCTGCAGATGGGGGGCTATCTGCAGACGGAGGGCTATCTGCAGATGGAGTGCTATCTGCAAACGGGGGGCTATCTGCAGATGGAGGGCTATCTGCAGACGGAGGGCTATCTGCAATCTGAAGCCGGAGAAGAACAACTGTGGTAGACAACCCTTAGTCAGAGGAACAAGTTTGGCTCGGGGGAATAAAGCAATCGAATATATCTAAAGGTTGTGGAGGAAAAATGGATTTCTGTGTGTGTGTGTGTGTGTGTGTGTGTCTGAATATAAAGCTACTTTTCTTTTTGGTCTTAAGATTTCCTGAAGTCATTGGGATTGGGAAGTAGGTATGATTTCTTAACACATTTTAATTACAGCCAGTTTTATGCGCCTTCAGGACAAATCCTCAAGACAAAAAGAGGAATTAATGATGTGCGGGATGGTGTGCCTTGGGCAGAGACCGATTCTTTACATAAATGAGTTGGAAATGGGTCTGATTTTGCGGGGCCAAGAAAAATATTTTGAGAAAGGATAAAACGTTGAGTGTGTGAGAATATCTTAAAATGCAGGGGCCGTCAACTTATGTAAAAACTCAAGAATTATGTGCCAATGTTTTTAAATGCAACTGTATTTAGGTGGTAAGGGTGGAATCCCAATGTTAAAGTGCACTTTGAGTAAAACTTTTTTGTGTAAATCGGGCTTTTACATTCTGATTTGAGAGTTAGGCACCCTGAGAGAAAGTTACTCAAATCGACTATACATCTCATTATTCCTCTAGTTGGGCGCACTGTGCGTATCGTGTATTTTTTTCTCTGTATATTTAAATGAACTTGAGAAGCAGATTTTTTCTTTTCTTTTTTATAGACATTGGTGCTACTTTATCATAATTAAAATAAATTAAATATTTATAGCATCTAATTAATTAACTGGAGTTACGGTCACTAGATTCTTTCCGGGTGTCCCTCAAACTGAAGGACAGTCAGTATAATGACTTATAGAGAAACTGTCACACATATTACTTAAGCGGTATATTTAAAGTATGCTCACTAAGAGACATTTTCTCCTACATATATCATCTTCAGTGTATTAACACTAATTTTGTGCCAGTTTTCATTTGTGAAGTTAATGGGTGGTTAATGAGAAGTTAATGTAGCTCTCAGCAGGGTAGGGTCTGTGCCCATGCCCAGCAGGATGTGGGTTTGCATCCCATAATCTAGGGGTTCCCGACCCCCAGCCTGTAGCTGCTCAGCAGATGACTGAAGGTTGCTTCCGAGACCTTAGCTGATCCTGCTTTTTCAGATTCACTTGTGTGTTACTTTGGAACAGATACTAAATAACGATAAATGATGTAACTGGTGATTTTTGTTGCACCTGTTCTAGCTTGGAATGTAATCTTCCCTATGATGTGGAATAAAAAAACAAAGCACATTTTTTACACTTGAGAATATGCTATCATGTAAAGAATGTTTGGTAACGCTACATTAACTGCACCTTCATACTGCTTTTATATTGCATTCATAGAACATTCAGTGCACCTTCATAATGTATTCATTAAGTAGCTATAAAACATTCATAAACATCATGTATGTACACTTTAACATCCAAACATCCCTTAACAGCTGTAATATACATTAATAACAAACATTACATAACAATAACAAACATTATAATTGTATAATCATGTTTGTTATTAATGTATATTAATTGCATTAATTAATATATATTGCATGTTGATTATGAATGTTCTATGAATGCATTATGAAGGTACACTGAATGTTCTATGAATGCATAATGAATGCATGCAGGTTTATTTGCATGCCTACTGTAAGTGTCTAGGAAATACCACTAATTTTCTCATTGGTTTTATTTGGACCTACAGGTGACCACTGCTGATCACCACTGATTAGCTCACAGCCACTGAGAGGGAGACCACAGCGAAGACCCTTCAGGGGACCCAAGGAAAACATGAATGGGGGATCGCTGACGTAAAATTGCAAAAGCCGTCTTTCCAAGGCTTGGAGAGAAGTGCAATTTGAGATTTATGGCCACTGGATTCCAGAAAGCGCTCCCACGTGAAATTAAAAAGGATCATTTGGAGTGAGAAGGAGTGAGACAGATGGAGAGATCTTTTTAAAATATTCCTATTTTTTTCACTAACAGAATGACAAAGATAATCAGGATTTTTCGTGCTGTGAAAATGCGTACTTCTGTTGCTAGGAGGATGCTGATATAAAAATACCAAGTGCATTGTGTGTGTATGTGTGTGTGTGTGCGTGTGTGTGTGTGTGTGTGTGTTTTAATATGGAAGGCACTGGAAAAATCCTCATTTGGAAGCCAGAGGCTCTTGTCTTTCTGAAACTGCATGCAGTTCTGCCAGTTCTCGCGAGTGACTGTTTGTCTGCTTGTTTTGATTAAAACCAAGGCAAACAGTTCCTCAAAAGACACACACACACACACACACGCACATGTAGGGTAAACATATCCTTATGGGGACCGCTCATTCATTTCTATCTGAAAA
>JABFEB020000098.1:115336-129168 GCA_019775895.2 Stomatorhinus ivindoensis
GTGGAGTGGGGGGTCAGGGGTCAGGGGGCAGGGGGCAATGTATGTGGCATTTCTACTACTAAATGACTAATTAACCAGGGGTTTTCATTTACTTCGAGTCATGATCCTCCTCCGATTCACATTCTTGCATAGTTAAAGCATGTTGATTGTCCTGCGTTTCTGATATTTCTTTTCGCTTATAAGAACCAGGCAGGCTGTTATCATTAGACGCATTCTCTTCATTATATCTATCTGTGCATTCGCTGCATTTCAAAGAACTGGCAGGACATGAGGTGCGGGGATGGACCTGAGTGGACGAAACAGGAAACGTGAAAACCACAGCTAAATCCAAGCATGCAGACAAACAAACAAACCACAGCTAAATCCAAGCATGTGGACAAACAAAGAAACCACAGCTAAATCCAAGCATGCAGACAAACAAAGAAACCACAGCTAAATCCAAGCATGCAGACAAACAAACAAACAAACAAACAGATGGGTCTTGCTACTGCAAGGTGGCTCATCTGACGTATGCCAATCATAGAAAGCACCGGCAAACTGAGAAGAAATGAAAAAATGTCCGGTTACTTAATGAGGACCCACTCCGAAGGCAGTAGCAGTTTAACAGGGAATAAATCTGCTCTGCGTTTCTCTTCTGTTCCGATGCCTCTTCAGTAATTTGAGGATTTAGCGCCAGTTTTTATGGGAAGCAAGGTAGAGAGAGTGGTTCAAATGGGAGGCTAATTACCAGTCAAAACGTTTGCCAACTGAGCAAGGCTTCTCTTGTTTAATTACCTGTGTTTCCAAACAAAAGAATGAGAAGAGGCTTTTGAGGAACTGCATTTCTTTCGTTTTGTTTTTTTTAAAAATACGCTGTTCAGAAAAGTATTGCAGCAATTAAACATGTTCGTTTTATGCATCTGTTTACGTGCCAAAAATTCAATGTAACACTTACCTATAGCATAGATATATGTAATGCATATTTGCAATCCTTAGACATGCTAACATGCGCATACACACACACATATATATATATATATAGTTGGCATATTAAATTATTAAAACACCACACCTAGAGACATTTTTTCAGCTTTATTTTAAGTATAATCTTTTTTCAGGAAAAAAAAAACCTGCAGTTATTAGTTTTCAGACAAGACTTTTGTCAAGACAATGTGCCCTATATAGGCAAAGGTTTTTGGTATAAAAATATATTCGCCATTGACCAAGAATAGCTCATGAGACGACAGCTCAGCGCCTGTGGCCAGAGCTGCAGCACGGCAATCCCCAGGGGGCGGGTTCGAGAGCGGGACCGGCCCAATAGTGACAGAGACGAGCTGAACAATAAATGCGAATCTACTGCTATCTTAACAACCGGGATCCAGCAGGCCCAAACATGCCTCTCCTGCCTCACACAGCGATGCAGAATGCTGCCAATAGCCCCCCCAGACATGCAACAGTCGCGGAATATTGCCCCTCTTCCATTCTTACTTCAGTGTTTTTTTTTTTTTTGTCTTTTTCCCATATAATCCTATCAACTCAGTGACCAGAGGCAGTGGTGTCTTTTGGAGTGTGTTTGCGACTGTGAGCGCTGACTTGGAAAGTGATCATCTGGGTCACTGGATCTGGAAATGGGGGACTGGTCGGGGTCACGGTCGCATTCGAGAAAACTCGATTCTCGAGCAGAGGTGGCGGGAGGTGGGCCTGGATGACCATACCGGGGAGTCAGACATGTCAGACGTTCTCAAACCCCACCTGCCCACAGTGACACCTTCCGGAATTAGGACACTTCCTACTGGCCATCTGGGTGGAGACACTGTCGACATTTGCCTAGGCTTGAATTTGAGTTGCTAAACGTTCTGCTACAGCGGTGACTTGCAGATTGGAATTGATGAGTCGTCAGAATGCAGGATGGGAGGATGTGACCAATTAAGCCAAATGGGATGGAATTTTATCAAATGCTATAAGGTTCAAAAAAGAAATCATAAGATAAAGAAAGAAACGGGAGGTAATACGTTGATATGCATTATGAGCTGTATACATTTATGATGAGATTGAAGGGCTTATTTAGCCTCTTGTTATTAACCTTGTAATCATGCTGTTGTGCTTACATAAGTATTTTTGCAATTGCTGCCAATTACGAGTATATTTCCGTTTTGTTTGTGTGTTGAATCGAGCTGTTTGTCTTCACAAATCCCATCAGTCCGCAGCCTAGCTGAGTCTAGCTGTTTGTATCCCGTAAGGACAGCCGGGCCTGTTGTTTTACATGTAACGTTTATTTTTTGCAACTGTACAAATCTCTGCAGTTTACGAAGCGCAGCCATATGCGCTGGGGTTAAGCTCACACTGTCACCGCTAGCTTTAATAGTTCCCATTGGGTTAAATCAAGCAGCGATAGGGCGTGATAATCCCGCTCACTGCAGGTTTCCAAAGCTCACTTCCACTGTAACTAGCCTCTGCTGCTTGGGGATTAGTGCCAGCCAGGCTCTGTTCTTTACCTCTCTACCTTGCGGATTTCTAGCTGCACTCCAATCGGTCACAGGGAAGACGGTAATTCACGGAGGTACCATGGTCAGCCATGATGAAATAATAAAAAAAATAAGGAATGCGTTTCTGCAAGGTAGACATGAACAGTTTATACACAAGTAATAAAAAAAACAAATTCTAAGAACCTTTTTTGCTCAAACAATGAGTAGCTAAATTATATACAGATATATTTCGCTGTCATTATTTCTCACATTTACGATATGTTAATCGAGCACTTTTCTGTGATGTGTGCGTACTAATCTGGGTCTGCAGAAGTGGATCACAGATGACCCATTTTTGCCTGGCTTGTGGTGTCACCCTGTTCCTGCGAGGGTTGGGGGAGTGACAAAGGAGAGGTTTTTTCTCTGCCTCTCTCCTCCACCCTGGAAGGGCTGCCCTCCACCGCGTCTCCTCTGACTGACCGTACCTGTATTAATTATTAACCGGGTCCCTCTTTTCTCTGTCACTCGTTCACTCATTTATGCTGCACTGAGGATACTTTAGCGTAATTAGCCCCTACAGGCTTAAATGAACATCAGATTTACCATCGTTCAGGCCATGAGCTGATGGGATCAGTCAGGAGCCAGTGACGGCTCCTCCGTGAGGAGGTAATGAAGGGCTTCGTTAGCGAGGGGTGAGGAGTAGCACTCGTCCGATTTTGGGAACGCAACAGCAAAACAGCACTAAGCCCTAAAACTAACTAATACTGGTATTTCCACGCAAACTACCTACTCATTTCCCACTGCCGCTGAATACACATTATTTACATTGGAGGCAATCGAATTCGAGGAAAAGCTGCAAATTGCAGTTTTCATACTAATGACTCTCAAATGAAGCCTAGTAACTTGCCATTTAGGTCACGTGTCCCGGTCTTCAACCAGCATGCTATCGGATGCCCTCCTCTGATTGGAACTAGAGACCTTCGGGATCAGTCAGTGCTCCTCAAAAATTTCTTATTTGCTACATCTGATTTAACTAGTAATATTATTAACAAAGGATCAGTATATAACAATGCATGGAATTTGGAAGAAAATACTTCAGCATGACATAAATATTCTAGAGTATTTTTATGGCAATGTATTGTTAATGCAAGTTATGGGAAAACAGGGGAAAGATGTATATACAAATGGAATAACATGATATAAAGGAATATCTGCTTGAAGAAAATATCCTCAGAGAGAACTCCTCTTCCAGACATCAGTCCAGACAACATCCTTAACTGGTGTGTTTGGGAGCCAGCACAGCTTGTAGGATTTCATGTAAGGAACAATGAAGGGCACTAACGTAATACCAGAATAGCATCAGAGGTGATCTCTCAGCAGGCATGTGGGGATTAGAGACTCCACTATCCACAGAACAGGAGTTCATGACTGGAGACCTTGTCCACAAGACTCTGCAGGTTCAGATGCATATGCCAGACAGGTGTGTATCTATTCCAGCAGTAGGGGCTTCTAACAAAAAAAGAAAATTGGCAATAGCTAAATGGTACTGCAGACAGCTGGGCTGAGGACCAGGTGAAAACCATGTGACCACCTTTCCTTTTTTGGCCACATGGAATAGAATGGTGGGAGGGGAGCCACAGGGCATTAAGAATCCAGTCCAAATCTGAGCTTATCCTTCTTGCGCGGATAGGCTCCTGTGACTGATACGGAATTTAATTAAATCTATTTACAGCAACTAAACCTATAAAAGAGGGGGGAAATAAGCTTGTTCCAGGCTGAAGACTTTAGCGGAGGATGTTTGGAAATGCAGAGGGATCCCTCAAAACAGCCAAAACTGAGCACGACCACTCAGATTCCACATTAAAGAGAAAAACAAGAGGAGAAAAAGCAGCCTTCAGAACATTTTATGCCCGTTATGGAATATTATAAATTAGCTAGTTGTTATTTGATAATAAAAAATAACATTTGGGCAGCGATTTATAGTCCTGTGCGGCAATGACGTTAACAATCATAAACGTTCTTAAGCGGATGCAGAATACCCAACTCCACATTCACACTTCCTTGCTATTGTCATAAGTCAGTATAAAGGTCAATCGATGCAAATGCAGTTTGTTCTACAGGAACGATAAATGAGGATTACATTGGTCAGCGGATCTTAATGGCAATCTTATTTGCACGAATCGTTTCACTTTGTTCCGTAAGTAAAGTTTTTTGTTCTCCTGGTGTACCAGCATGTATTGGATAGTTCCAAAGGAGCCACGGTAAGGCAAACAGAGTCACGTGATTCAGGTAAGGGATTTATGTAATGCTGAAGTGGAATGAAAATGAGAGACAGCTGTTTCATCACTGACACGAGGGCCTAGCCCTAGAAAACAGGTCAGATTTGAGTCAGTGGGGCAGTTTGATTCTCCCCAGCAGACTAGGAATATGTCCGGAAGGTCATCGGATCCAATCCCATCTCTCTATGGTTGCTGGGTAAGTGGTTGACCCTGAGCCCTGATCCCAAGGTTTGCTTTCACCTGCATATGTGCCTGCCGTAGGAAAGCAAGACGGGATAAGAACCAAATCTCAACTCCTTTGTACTTGTACAAATCGCAGATAAAAGGTACCTTGTCTGGTGAAGGGCGATTACAAGGTTTAGAGAGCAAATTTAACCCAGGTGTCTATGATTAATAGTGAGGCACAGGTGCAAAGAACGAATAGGCCTGGGTGGGGAGGCCTGTCACCTGTGTGGGTGGGGAGGCCTGTCACCTGAGTAGATGGGGAGGCCTGTCACCTGTGTGGGTGGGGAGGCCTGTCACCTGAGTAGATGGGGAGGCCTGTCACCTGAGTGGGTGGGGAGGCCTGTCACCTGAGTGGGTGGGGAGGCCTGTCACCTGAGTGGGTCGGGAGGCCTGTCACCTGTGTGGGTGGGGATGCCCCCCCACCCCCAAGCTTAACTTTCGGCTTCTGTTCTACTTACATTTCAAAATGATGACTTAACTGCTGGTATTATGTAACAACCAAATGGCCTTATTCAATGCGCAATTATCCAGACTATACCTATTTTAGACATTCAGAGTGCTCAGCGAAAATCACGCTGTATAGAAAAAAAGGAGATAGAGCTTTCATCTGAAAGCAGAACAAAAATAAAACAATGCAGAATTTCCCCTTTGTTCCCAGTACAATCCATTCTTTTCGGTATGATCTGATTATACACTTAATTAACTCATTGGAGTCAGACCCTTGCAATGTCTGGAAAGTAGTGTCTTGTCACTATGGTGACAGAAGGGGAGACAGAGTCAAGCTTTATAAATCAGAACATAAGCACAGATGATACAGCCCCCTGTGAGACCAGCGTCTCATCTTACTGTGTTTTTATTGGTGTTATGGCATGTAGAATAGCCAATGACAATCAGCGCTGCTATAACTTTTCTAACTTTCTGCAGCTCGGAATTAAGGCCTTAAAATATAAGCTTCATGACACTCTACATCGATCGGATCCAGTAAAGGGTCACGGTCGACCTGAAGCTTATTCCAGGAAGCCTGGGGCAGAAGACGTGATATCGCACACTCAGGGCGATTTACAGATACCGAAACGTAGACACAAAGCCTGGAGCTAGAGGGGGAATCAAAACTGCAGATCTGCAGGCCACGTTGCTAACTACTGGGCCAGCAACAACCCTCAGCCATGCCAGATGAACCATTTACGTTGTGGACCTTGCATTGTGAGAACTGTGAAGGTCTCGATCTGCCAGAAACAGCTCCATTACAGCTTGTATGAGCACATTCCAGGAGGCCTACCATCCACACAGCAGGCAGAATCAAAAGCATAAAGAAAGGTTGTCCTACTAAAGACAGCAAGAGGGATTTGACAGAATTATTTCAGTTTTGAGCCTCCATGCCCCTCCCCCCCATGAAAGGAAGCTCGTATGTTTCGCCTTCTCCAGAGATAACGCTCACACGAGATGGGGAGTGCTACGTCTGAAGGAAGTGTCTTTTCCCGGCTTGCAGATAACAGCACACGGCAAACATTCGTTAGCCGGCAAACGGCACCCGTGAAAAGAGAATTTAGAAAGTGTGAGGAAGTGCTCACAAGAGACTGGAAATGGGGACTGGAACCAAAATCTATTTTAAGCAATTAAATAAAAGTTCCATATGAAAGAGATACCGTAAATTAATTTGTGTTGCATCCCCATGATATATTCTGGGGGACATTTACTTGGCCAAGGGGTCGTTTAAGACGCAGGTTACATTTATAGACGTGTCCCACTTTGACATACAGAACCGGTCAAACCACAGGTTTTAACCACTTTTTCATCTATTTCATAAACTACAGATTTTTTTTTATTCTTGTTCACCATTGGAAAGTTGAGTGAACATCGATGATTGGAAATAACAGTATGTAGTCAAATAAAGTGGGTTTCCTTTATAACACGAAAAGAGTATGTAACAGTGCATGTCTGACATCTTATGAACTGGTTGTATGGTGAAGGCGCAGTTCACAGCAAATTCTAGGCTGTCCTTTAACTTTAAAAGCCCTGAATAACTGTGTCATCCCATGGAACAGAGCAGTATTTAAAGTCCCTTGTAGAAAGACTGCCTTGAATTTTCTCTGCTGTTATAACTGCTAGAGGAGGCTACTTTGAAGAATCAAAGATATGACATTTTCTTGTTCATAAAGGTACTCAAATGATGAACAAACTGTACATGTATTCGTTAGCAAAGAGTATTGCGTGTATTTTTAGTAAATGTTAAGTGAGTAACATTCAAATGGGAGATGATAAGCATTTATTACTGGCCTGCTATTGGCAACCTTAAAAAAAACAGGGTGTAAACACCTCTGGGAAATTTCATTTTTTTGTCTTCAGTTTGGATGCGTTTATTTTTATGTGTCAAAAATGCAGATTTACAACTGAAAGATAACGGTGGTAATAAATTAACAGTTAAATCCGTGATGTATTCGGTGACTGTATATCTGTAGAAACGCAACATAAGTAGACCACCCCCCCTCCCCCCTTAATTGGTAATCCAGGGCAGACGAATAGTGAGCGTATCCCAAGCGGGACACGATGAGTGGGATTCCAGTTCATCACAGATCACACAATCTTCAATTCATCTCCCAAAAATTCCCAATAACCCTCCCATGTAAATAATGACACGACTTAAATTAAACATTTCTCCCCCTTTCACTATTCATGAAGGTTTCTTTCTGAAGCGCTGTAACTGCATAGTATGCAGTTTGCTCAGGCAGAACTTCAATCAGTGTCAGAGTATTTTATGTGACAATATTGCAGATGGTCACAGTCCAGGAAAGCCAGAGCAGAGAATTGCTAGCATCTACGATTGTTGATCAAGGTCATCATGCTGATCTGGTAAAAAAAAAAAATGCTTCATTGTTTACTTCGATCCTTTCAGAATAAGTGTTTCTGAAAGTAGAGTTCAGTTATTTGGCCCTGTTCATTACTACAATATCCCAGCATCTATAAGCAGCCAGTAATGATTCTGCGACCATAACGTGAATGAGGCACGACCGTAACCAGCTTCCTAACATGACAGCAGGTATCTTTGCTTTTCAACCATTTCTGCCATTAACAACTAAAAAAAATGAAGACCCTCGTTCTACAAAATGCGGCTGCTATTTCCTGGCCAGAAAAATGTTTCCCGAATAGCAAGTTTATTTTTTACACTCTCACGACCGTATCAGCTCATTGTGCAACACAATGACAAATGATCATCTGCAGCCTCCTCCGTGTCATGACATTTGTCCCTGGGGGCCGGCGTGCTGACAGAGGAGGCTGTCAGCGGCACCCGTGTCCCTTACCGCATTGCCCATGTCACCTCACACACTAACATGCAAGCTGGGAGGAGTTGACATCTTATCTGCTGTCTAGAAACCAAGAAGATATATATATATACAGACACACACTCACACACACACACACACACACACACACAAATATAAAGAGGGATAGAGTACTGCTGTTTGTCTGCTTAAAGGGTAAAAGCTAATTTGCTTGGACTGAGATTTGACCCTATGAATCCTCCCCAACATTTATTGTCAAAGGTGGGGCGGAGGACTGTGCTGTATGTCCATGACCCAAAAAGAAAAGCATCAGTAAACACAGCCGCACCTGAGCCCCCCATTTATGAATGACTTCATACAGCACAATGGCACGCTTTCCTTGGCTTATTGTACGCTTCCTCGATAATCCTTTCGTGTCAGTGGTGTGGTTTATGGAAGACCCCATTTGCATAAATAATATTAGAATTTAAATGGAGTGACTCACCTTAAATTCCCCTCTATGACTAATCCTAATATATCAGCTGTTACTGTACCAGCAGAAACAGCCAGGCAGCCGGACCAGGAGCCCTTCTGTGCTGTGTCTCACTGCTGTGCTGTGCTGTGCTGTGCGTGTTTCCCGCCTATTTATACGACATTGAATAATCAGTTTGCTCTCTGGCAGAATCTAACATGCCCTATCACTGTGCCTTTATGCAGACCATGAATCTGATGGCATCCATATCAGTGACAAACTGTGGCACTTGCGGAAAACATAAATCGTAGGACGTCTCACGCGTGTAAAATTGCAGGAAATCGACATTCTGCAGCAGGCATCTGTAAGAAACAAAAGGATGATTATTTGAAAGAAGGATGTGTTTTTTTTCTATTGTCAGGTCATTTTGAAGTGTCCAAAAACAAAAATGCTGAAATCGCAAAAACTCCGCCACATCCTCACACTTTCAAAACCTTCCAAGGACTATGCTAACTTGAGGTTTCTGGTTTTAAACAAGTCGATGAGTGTGGTGGGGCTAATTTAGTGGCAGCTCGGACCAGAATGACGCTGCACCGGGTGAGGCGAGACGCTCCCAACAGACAAACGAGAGCATCTATAATTACAGCCTCAGCCTTCCATCTGCATGCAAACACATGTAGGTCAGGGAAATAGGACTGATATGCTTGCCTGGCGCTGCTTGCACTTCATGTCGTAATTTCTCTGATTTCCCACTTCTCCCGACTCTGCGTTGGGGCTTTTCTCTCCTCCCACTCTTTCACGGTCCCCCTACCACCCATTTTCTGTGCGGCACCGTAGATTGTAATTTCACGTCCTGTCAAGGGCCGGATTGAAAGATCGAGCATCGAGGTGCATAAGTTTCCTCCTCCTGCAGAATGCCTTGGAAGGTACTGAATTTCGCATTTGTTTCAGGTCAGGACTGCATTTTAGGTCAGGTTCTGCTTGCTCTGTACATTCAGTACTCAGGAAGAGGCTCGTTGTTTATAAAAAGAAAGGGGTTAACTCAGCTGCACCTTTGTTGAACTCACGCGGGTGACAAGACCTCGTCGCAAGGGGACCCTTCCAAAGAAGCCTGTAACATGCCGTAATCCAAATATGCACGGCAGAATCTTTTTAGCTAGAGTTGAAAATGCAAGCGTCGCAGCTTCTGAGAAGGAAAATGACACAGTCGTTAAAAAAATGCTGGGTCACAACTTAATCAGTGGAAACTTTTGCAGAGGAAGAGGTCAGAAGACAAGAGAAGCACGGCAGGGAACAAACTTGACCAAATGACGACACCGTGCTAATAATTCATAACAGATATGCTCAGAAGAGGTGCTGTTTATTATTCATTATCGTCCCCTTGGACTCAAATCTTTAGGAATATGATTAACTTTATTTTCAATATATTATCCCTGTATCAGCTCTCGCTGTACAGAGTGTGAGGGTGAGATACCTCCATGCCGATTCTGCTCCTACAGAAAGAAGGGATCGGTGGAGTTTCAGAAGCACATGACGTTTGTTCTGCCTGGAGGGCATGCTCGCCGAACGTAAACATGTCCTTGTGGGAAGAGGGCCATCGTTGTCTGTGGTTCTTATGATGCCCCACGGTTTGTGGAGTGTAAAGAAAGCGAAAGAAGTAAGCAGGAAGGTTCAGGGAGGTGCCGAGAGCGGCGATCAAGAGATAAATGTAGCGAGGGGTGATTTACGCGCCGCTTCCGTAATTACCGCTCAAACAAAAGTTCCGAAGACAGAGATGAGGACCTCTGGACAGCTGGGACATGAGCCCTGCTTAATGAAGTGCTCGCTCTGACACAAGACTGACAGGAGCAACCAAGGTCCAGGATCACTTCAAGAAACCCTGCAGTTTTAATTAACAACACTCGTAATTCAGCCCTTCATTGAGCCGATGGTCCTCTAAGTGGAATTAGAACATTTGTAGTCACCTGTCTGACCAACAGCTTGTTTTAGAATGGCTAGTTTATTAATGACTAATCAGTGAGGATTATTCTAACTCCTTGGTACTCATGAAAAGAACTAGGAAGAATTTAAAGTATGGTCATCTCTCCAACCAATAGCTTGTTCTGGATCGCAGCATTTATTAAGGGCTATTCAGTGATGCAGCAATTGAAAAACCCATTTTGGAAACAACAAGAATGGGAACGGCTCCTTTAGAAAGGGCATCTCCGTGACCGTGATATCTCCTGCATGTAAATCACATGGAGAAGTGGGAGGAGTCAAAAGGGAAAAGGGTTTCCTTAGGGAGACATAAAAGAGCATTGATTAATGTATGAACCGTATAAAAAGATGACCTGCTGGGTTGTAGAGGTTGGTGTTGGGGGGGTGGAGTGGAAACGTAGGCCTGCTTCTCCTTAGATGAGAGGTATAGGAGCCCAAAAGGAGTAGATGGGACGTGTCTGTTTCCAGGAGATAAAGAGGCACCCTCTCCGTGTCTCCGGAGCTGAGGACCTGGCACCGCACCGGCTGACTGGGATCTCCCGTAATGGGCCCCATCATCTACACAGGGAGAAGGAGAAAGAGGACAGGAGACAGGAAAAGAGGTTGCAATTCATCACTTCCTGCTGGCGCCATTCATCACTTCCTGCCTCAGCCGGCTCTGTAAATGAAAGTTACCAGGCAGAAACAAAGGAAAAAAAAGAAGATGGAATTAACTCAGCTCGTCCTTTCCATGAAAGCCTCAAATAAACCTTTTTTTCCCTCAATATGTGGAAACAAATTTTGCAAATTAGCTCAAGAGATTAGTCCAAATCTTCAAGTGGTCTTCAGCTCTGTACTTAATAGCATGCAACCATGGACTTGGAATTAAGGTCGTAGTGAAATGCATACTGTGTACAGAGGCTGTAATCTATATTTAAATGTGTGTGTGTGTGTGTGTATAGACTTAGGTCACAATGGCAAATCAACCCATGGGATAGACATAGGAACCTTACGTCAGGACCAGGGTTGACGAGGGTAGGAGACTGTTGAATAAAGGATAGATGATTCAGAAGACAGAGAGACTAGGCGGGCGTAGGGTTTTGACAAGGGGCAACAAGGTCTTGGGGCAGAGCCACGAACAAAAAGCTGTTTAATCGCATCGGTAATTACGTGATGAACATGTCAAATGACTTCACCACTCCCTGGGACATCCAGATTCCTACCCCATCTTAACATCAGAAAGGGCTGAAATAAGCAGAATCTCTTTACGGAGTATGAAGAGTCATGCAGTTGTTAAGAGTTTCTGAAAAAGAGAGAAACTGGAGCTTTAAGTAGATAGTTCTGCACAATCTGCTTCACTGTCAGCACTTCAAATGTTTTGTCGTTTTTTTTCTCCTCTTGCACCATGACCCTTGGAAACATTTGACCGTTCTTTCATCTTCGCAGCGTGTAGCCCGATACCCCTGTCATTTGGGCCCAGATACCAGAATGTGGTCACTGACAACGATTCATCACAACGAGTTCTTGATAGAATGACGGCGAGGGCAAACTGCAGCTCCTGTGCTGATTATAGAAGTAGGGTCTCCTCTCGAGATGCTTAAATGCTCTGAGGGCAACCGAGCATTTTTACCGCAGGAAAATATAACGGAATGTTATCTTATTCTAACCACCAGACATTGTTAAACCAAAATTGTTATCGTGTTGCAAGAGTATTAGGTACAACCAATCATAAACGAAAAATTACTAGTCTGCTAATTTCAGCTTGAAAAAAAATAGTAATTAACCAAAATGTACAAAATTTCCGACTCTGTTTAAAAGTTAAAACTATGACAGTTCAAACTTGCAGTACCAGTTAAAATGGTTGCAGTTGTTGTATCAGGTGTGTTTTTAAGGGTACAACAGCTGAACTAGCAGCTGGTAAATTAAATCTCATAGCTGCTGCGTTGCTTTGCGATTTTCATTTGCTTGCATGTCTTTCTGACAAGGTGTGGTTGATTAGGGGGAATAGCTGCAACGACTGGGTAATGACAGAAAACCAATATATGTTCCTACACAAAAACCTTGCATGATTTTCAGGGTCATAAATGTCAGATGAATACTTTCTGAAAGTGATGTACTCTCCCCTTATTGGCTAGCTTCTCACTTATGTTATTCTAAAGGTTTCTTGACAAGAAAATGCCAAGGACCTTGAGAAGCATCAGGTAAAATCAAAGCAACAGAAATTCTTCCCCTAGACTAGCAAAGACTTGGATGTGCCCTCATAAACATGCAAATATGTTTCCATAATCCGTCACCACGAGCACTAAGTTCAGTAGCCAGACCATGACCTACATATCTGCTAATAACAAGTTAATGAGGTGACGTTAGCAGGTGCCGGAAGATTCTGCACTTATTTAAATACGTGTTCACACTTTGCTCAGCATCTATTTCCATGTAAACAGCAGAACAATAATCCTCATAAACAACATAATTTTAGCACACGTTTTTTTTCCTTTATAACGTGACCTAATTTCCAGGAGGATCTAGCCACGCTGGTCTGTCTAGAGTTACTGTAAATGCGTAGGGTAAAGAGCTGATGTCAACCAGCTGTGGATGAGATCGGACCTGCCCCTTCTTCCGTCATTAGCAGAGGAATTAGTGACAATTTTAACATGACACTGTCAGGCGACGCTGAGCTTGATGGTTTTCAGAATGTTGCTATGGTCTTCCTCCCACAGTCCAAAGACTTGTGATTCAAAGAATCTTCCTTTTACAACTTTGGGGGAACTTCTTTATGCAATTCACCTTCCTTCCATCTCATCTCCCATGATTTCTGGTCCTCATAATAGCTTATTGAAATCAATACCATATATAGAATCTAGAGTCAGTGTCGGTGAGCTGATGTAATGCACTGGCATCCGTCCATGATGTTTTCTGCCTTGTCCTCTGTGCTTCTCGGGATGTACTGAATGATAACCATCACCCTGCATCTGACTGGAAATCGTGGAAGATGACTGGAAGGGTACTGAATGATAACCATCACCCTGCACCTGACTGGAAATCGTGGAAGACGACTGGAAGGGTACTGAATGATAACCATCACCCTTCATCTGACTGGATATCGTAGAAGACGACTGGAAGGGTACTGAATGATAACCATCACCCTGCATCTGACTGGATATCGTGGAAGACGACTGGATGGGTACTGAATGATAAC
>JABFEB020000098.1:135353-148069 GCA_019775895.2 Stomatorhinus ivindoensis
AAAAAAAAAAATCCTGCTCCTTATGTAACATCTCTCCTCCACACCCTCATTTGAGACTTTGTTTACAGGCCAGTGACACAGATGACATCTCCCTTGGCCCAGTGGCACGCAGCCAATTCCCGTGAAATCGGACACTGCGTGTTTACGTTATGTCAGACGATACATGTTGAACCCACGACTGTGACATAATAATGATAAAAAAAAAACCTTTAAGGGGGAACTGAAGTGGGAAAAGGGGAATATGATCCAGTATGTTTAAAAAATAATTGGGGGCAGAGGGCCTGGTTTTTCCTTCCCTTCGGTTCCGTGGCCAGTCCTGCTCGTCGGGGAAAGTGCAACTTTACAGCGGCCGTGGCCTAATTGGCACGGAGGCCGGTCCCGTGTCAGGAGTCTGCAAGAGCACAATGGCGCTGTTGTGTCTTTCCTGGGGTCCTGGGCTTGTTAGCATTCAGTCGTCTGCCGTAAGAGGAGCACTTACACTCCCTCGTTACACGGTCACCACCACCCTCCGCCAAACGCTTATCTGTCTCTGGGGAAATGAGCTGTCTGTCACGCGCGTCATTATATGAGGAACTGTGTCGAAAGCCGTTTGGCCCGCATTACTACTCTTGACGGTGTTGGGGTGGGGGGGGGGGTGGGGGTCTGTTCGCTTCACTCCTTTTTAAAGTTTCTCTTTTCCATTTATGTGCTGTACATTGAGTGCAGAGTATAGGACCTTGTATAGAGATTCACCGTGACCCTCACTGCATTTTTTCTGAATAACAGGCTGGGGGAGAAAAAGCATGCAAGACTATTCCTCGTGGCAGCAATCTGAAAATATCGGTAACATGTAATGGACACATTAAACCATTTATACAAAAAAAAAAAACAACAAAAAGCAGAACTACACAAATGGATACTAATGCACTACTGCAAAAAATACATTTTGCATAATGATGGAAGGATAATAGGCTTCTGTTTTTGTTCTGTTAGGGATTGAGTTGTGGGCTCCCAAACGTAGGCATGGAACGACAGTCCCTGAATCAATAACGCGTGACTTTGTTTGATCTCACCAAACATGGACGGTTCCTGCCCACAGGCTGTATCCTGTTTCCTGAGGGTAAGGGGTGCAGTTTTTCTCTTTGATAAATGCACTTGGACCAAAACTGATGCAATTCAAATCAAAGTTAAACGAGGCCTAAAAACAGAAGACCAGAACAGCCACAAGGAAAAAGACAGTGCTGATTCTGTGCTGGGCTAAAGCCAGTTTTTATGGGGTTCCACAATCGCAAGAGTTCACAAAAGGTTTAAAGGCCATTTGGGGAAAAAGAATTTAACATGCATCCAGTGGGCAGCCAAATAGTGAAATTATATCAGCGCGGCATGATGAGGTTGATTTCCGAGCCGCTAATTGCAGTGCTAATCACAGACCCTGTGCTGGTCATCAGTCCTCCACTCCCTACTCTCTCCCTCCGATAGAGTCCAGCATCGTGACTCCCTCCCCCTCCTGGTGTGCTCAGGGACCGTATAAACAAAACAACAGCAGGAGAGGCAAAGAATTTATGGCTTATGTCGGAGATGAACCCACGGGCGTCCGCGGAGAAGCGGCAGGGGTAGCCGTGAAGCGCTTTCTCTGGCCGCCTCTCTCCAGCTCCCAGCAGAGACATGCTAAGGGTTAGCTGTCCATCTCTGACACAAGTCTGGCTCGAGACAGTATTACCACAGACTCAGTGGGTCACTAGGTGCTAGTAAGAGGACCAAATGAGTCCCCCCTCCCGCCGTACCGAGTATACTTGTAGAGATACTTGTAGCCTGTGTAAGTTCACCCCTGGTGTTTGCATACTTACTGCAGAATCTGTTTTCAGTGTCCTGGGGGTTTACTAAGAGGTTGTGTCATACATATGTTTATGTGCGTAGCAATTATTTGATTGGTGAGTAGGAATTATGTCACTTCTGGTTTAATATATGTTGTATATGATCCAATTCCAGAACAAAGGAGACAGTTTTAGAGGCCCTGTGTAATATCAACAGCTTGGGGGCACTGGGTGGCTCAGTCTGTTATGATGTTATGCTCACACTTGGACGGTTGTGGGTTCAAATCCATTGGTTGGTGAAATGATTTTGGCATGGGGCACTTCAGCAAGGTCTTTATCTCCAATTGTGACAGGGACTGCCTTATACTGCTGTCTCATAAATGTATGTCTCTTTGGATAAACCCATCAGATAAATAAATTAGTTGGTGCTCTCTCTGATAATATGTTTTAATTTATGAACAGCATCCAGAGTTAAACATGTATATCCATTTTTAATAACTGGAATCTGCAATGAAGGCTTAGCAAAAGCACTCTCCGCGTGGCTGTACGAGTTCACTGCACTCGCGGTTTAATTAGCGCACCTTTCGTCTTTGATATCCGGCCTGCGGCACTGCGCCGGCAAACGAGTCGCCCGCCGGTTTGAATCGACACCGTGTGCGATCACCATCCCCTCCCGCTTTATTAATAACAGCGATGTCGATTAGGCGACGAGGACTTGTCTAATCTCAACTCGCAGGATCCCAGCGCGGCTCACTGGGCATGCGGGGGAGCACGTTAATGAGCAGTACCGCTGGAAGATGGCGCTGCCCGTTTCCAGGGTTTCATGGAAAGGTGTTGCTAATGACAGACCCTTTGAAGAAGGCACATCAAAAACAGAGAAAGATGGCTTTGTAACATATTGTACTTATAGCTAAAATGCACATTTATAACCAGTTGTAACTGCTAGCTTTAATAGGCTGGGGCATTAGCGGGCCCATCTTTCACACAGAGGGGCTATCGTTATCATTAGCCAATGATATGTTTGGAAGTGGTGAGTGACGTGGAGTGGGAACTCCACAGGCCAATCACCTCTCAGTTTGAGCCAGTGCTCCAATGTCTCTGCCCCTGTAAACACCCCAACCAATAGGTAAGTTGAATTTGTTAGGTAAAATATGCCACTATGTAATGGTTAAAATTAATAAATGTATATTGGCTTAGGATGAAAGAAGAGACTAGATCCCCTGTAGGAATCTCTGTGGATCTTTTTACTGCTGCCTCCAGGGTGGCTGCAAGTAGTAGACAATTTCAGTAAAAAGATATAAATATATATGCATGTATGTATGCTAGAATCCTCAGGTTTTGCTAAGGGTGGGTCTCCTGATAGTAATTCTGCTTCTGGGTTCGTTCAGTCATGCCTGATTTCTTTACTTCCTCTAATTAACCCTTAAACGTGAAAGGTGCTGTTAATTCTTGTACGTAGTTACCTCGATACCCCTCTGTCAATTTATAGCCCCCACATGACGGCCCCCACGCGTTTAGTGTACGGAGATTAGAACGGCAGTCCCTCCTCAAAGCCAAAAATCCCAATATAATTACGCCTTTATAAACGTAACTTTCTTGCTGCATTTAACAAATCATACATTTTGAAAGCTGGTGCTTGACCCAGACCAGCATCTTTTTGCCGCTTCGTATTGCTGAGATGGTGCCGTTCTTTTGCTGTTTCATATGAGCTGCTCTAGATGGTTAATGAATTCTGCAGTTTTCCAATTACGGTGATTTTCGGTGGAGCGTGGCAAATTAATGGGCAAACAAATCATCGGAATTGCATTCCTTCTATGAGGCAACAAAAGAGATAATTTACTGTCTAATTTACACAATACAGTCTTGGGAAAAGGATTATCAATATGCACCATCTAATTCACGTTTGCTAAACCCCTGCACTGGAGAAGGTTGGTAGATGCAATCATGTTTAAATATTACCTCTTAGCAAATTTTCATAACTCACCCTGTCAAAGCATATTATATACACTCACTCTACAGCTGTAGTGGCACAGATTAGTTTTAATTTTACTTTTTTTCCCCCACAGTGACCCTACCTAAACAAAAAAATGCAGGTCCATGATGTAGTAATGATGTTAAAAAAAGAAATATACTGCAGTCTTAGTGTTTTATGTGCAATGTGGAATTTTTTGGGGGGGAGGGTGGGATTGTCATAGTCTGATCCTCTAGTTATCGATGCCGAGTCACTAATTTTGAGTGAATGGATGGCCTTTGAAGTAAAAAATTAAAAAAAAACATTAAAGCAGTATTATATTTAACTGTCATTTGAGGAAGAGGAAAGTGAGTGTACAGATGTTACTGTGTGTGATAAAGTCACTAGATCCCTAAATAGATCAGGCCTTTGCTGCGAGTTATGACATATCATTTATGTTTAGCCTGACCTATATATTCAGCATATTGCACATGATTTCACTTGTTTGGAGGATAATAAAATTCACACCAAAACTTATTTGAAGCTTTTAGTTTCTTCAAAGCGTTCCAGCTGGATTTGAAAGGCCAAGTATCTATCATATATTCCACAATACATACAAATAAGGTCTGTACATAGTTAAAATTCAGAATACTCTTAAAAGCAACAAGCCACAAATTTTTTCCATAAGTAAAGGAGGATTGCATTAATTTAAGTGGGCTTTAGGTTATATCCACCCACCGTCAGAAACTGCATATCCAGTGCAGGGTCATGGTGAGCTCAGGCAGGGCATTATGGGATGCCAGCCCATCACATGGGACATACACGCAAATACTCTCACACACTAAAGGAAACTTAGAGTCACCAGTTCACCTAACTGGATGTTTTTGTATTATAAGAGGTCTCACTGAGCCATCATGTCAGTTAAACCTGCAATGTCTGGAATTTATTCAAAAACTTATTCTCTGTTTCTGTACTTTTTACAATAACAGGCCATTTCATAGAAAGACAGTCGAGCTGTAAATCCACCTTTAATTCAATGAGTTTGGCTAGACCCATCCTAGATAAGGGTTCAGGCACTTGAGTTCTTCTCATGGAAAGCAGGCGGTAAGGATGGGCGTCTGAGAGCGGCAGAGAGACCGACAGCCAAACAGCCCGGGAAACTCCCCACTGCCAAAGCGCATCTGTGGAGGCGCACGGGGGCTCTGGGGGCGCAGCGGCGAGAGCAGCACCGGCAAACGATGTGGAACGTGAGCAGGCTGCGCATCACCTCTCACACTCGGCTGTTTGCGCCCCTTCTCATTTTTATTTTGCCGGCATTTCAAAGCGGGTCACGATTTATATATCGGGCGAGGATGAGACTGGGAGGTCTTAAGATCTAGATAGAAGCCAGGACATTCAATATGGTCACCAGGAGTTCACATTGAATGAATTGTGCATAATAATATGCTTCTGAAACATCCACTATCAGGAATATTCCTTGGGATTGGAACCAGCAAAACTCAGATTACAATGCTGCCGACTGCCTAAACAACATTGAATACACATTAATAATTAATTGAGTGAATACTTCCTAATTGACATGTCTTACTTGCCTGTGTGTATTACATTATTAAGTCTGTCTTCTCTCCATCTTCACTCGGAGTTCATCCATAAAACATTGCAGGTAGGTTCGCTTCCTAGCTAAGAAAAATATGTGGTGCATCACGACAATAAAGACAATGTCAGTCTCCGAATAGCGGGACAGAGAAGCTTCTGGAGACAAAATCTGATGAGCTCACACGGCCCGAGTCATGAGAAGTGCCATTAGGTAATTCTTCATCTAGCCCTGCATTCAAAAGCTGAGGTTCACCAAGAGTATTGTCCACAAACTCACCTGGATTGAGCTCAAGTTGCTACAGCAATTAAGAAGCGAATTTACAAGACTCACTCATTTTTTTGTTTTTGAGGTGATATAACTAATGTCAGACTTCCTCATGATATGTTACAGTAGGACCCAAGACTCACTCAGTCCTCATGTAACCAGCAAAGAACTTTCATAAAATCTTCAAATCTGAGTAGGTCCACAGAAATGTCTTGAAAACGTATCTTTTGTAAGGGAGAATTTTAAAAATTTGCTGTTCAATTCTGAGTGGAGCCCCCAGACGCCCTAGAAAGGCATTCGCTGTACTTTACGCTCCCTGCACTTTTGTTATGATTCTGAATGTTAACCTGTAACTATACAGAAATATCTCCCGGTTTGCAGAGTGTAAATCAGCACATTAACTTCTGGTTGGCTGGTTTCTCTGGTATAGACGTCGCTTTGAAAATCATTCTTCCTATAACTGTCAAGGTAAAAAAATATGCTTTCGGCCCCAAGTGCTGAATTAGGCAGAAAACCACCAGGCCACTAACCTGTTGTAGCGTGAAGTAGGTCTTTGACTTTATTTGGAGGTGCATACCTATTACTGGAACTAAAACAAGCCTGACAGAGCAAACTTAATCAGTGCCTTCAGATTCTAATAAGCAGTGCTCCCGTGGCAAATTGAATTGATTCCGGACTGCGAATGCAAAGGGATGAAGTGCCAAAGGTCATGACTTCATTCATGTCAACCTTTAGATGGTGTCTTAATGTCCCTTTTACCCAGCATAATGCCTGCCGGCACTGGTCCCAGGGATCTCACTTAGTGTGCCCCTCCCCCGTCGGCCATTTCTGAAATCCCCCTCCACAAAATACCGTTATAAATAGGGGGTGTCTCAGGAGCGCTTACTGCGTCAGATGTGCTGACTTCCTCCCGTATTCCTGCCCACCAGGTCCTTGATCTCGGTCTGTCCCCGCATGTCACGGTGAGGACAGCTAAGTCCGAGAAGCTCGCAGAGAAATTTACCAGGCTGCTTCGCCTCAATCTCCTGGAAGACCTCAAATGTGACGATGCGCAGGTTGGCTAAGATCTGGCCAATCCGCTAAGAACAGAGGAACTGAAACTGCAGAACAAATTTTAAAATGACGTAAGATCAGTGCCTCAGAATTCACAGAACCATGAATCTCACGGCAGAGCCAAATTATATATAACCTTCACAGTCATCTAGTTCAGGTCAGTTAATTATATACTTAGCTTAATCCTATGAGGCCTGTCATTCTTAAAATATAGATACAGGTCATTGATTATAGTAGTTCATAGGTCGCTGAACAAGATCTGTTTGTTGTTGCGTTATAGCAACATACAATTTTAAATTCTGTAAATATAATCGTAGTAAATGGCCAATGAATATATCTATTTGAAATATGTTTCTGCCAGGTAATATATTTCTATATCTTACTGAAAAGGTGCCCTTTATTACTAAAGTATAAATTAAATTATTGTTTGGATTGCATATGTCACGATCCGCCCGTCCGAGCCTCGTGTGTGCCACGCCCCCCTTGTTACCCCGTGTGTAATCCTCATGGAAACCACCTGTTGTCGATTCGTATTTAATTACCTTCACCTGTTGTTCACGAGTCCTTGCCTGTCTCTTGTATTTAGTCCGCGTCTGAGTCCATTTCCCCCAGAGTAGTCATTGTAGTGTCATGTGCCAGTCTGCTGTGGTTGTTCTGCGTTTGTTGAATAAACCCCGTTTTTCCCTGCGAACTCCTGCCTGCTCGTGAGTTTGCCTGTTCCTCGCCGTCAGCACCCGCACCCGACGTGACAGCATATGTCTTTTCTTCAATAAAGAAAATGCTACACAGAATGTATATTGACACCAGATCCATTTGATACAGTTACCGATGGATGGTACGTGACCAGAGAAGATGAAAGGACCATGATCTTTACCTCACTCTTAGCCGATGTTGGAAGATGCCACCCGTAAGGAGTAGGACCGTATTATGTGCTGCACATTCTTCATATGTTCTGAATAATAAGTTGTTAAAATTAGCTTGACTCAACTCAACAGCCAATCATGTGCATTAGATTGCATCAGTCCCTACCTCCGATTTGTAGCTGAATGTTCCCGTTTTCTTGCCAAAAAGTTCGACATCCCTCCTCAGATCTGAAACTGCAAGCTTCCCCTCTGCTTTCCCCGGGCTTGCAGATGCAGGCTTCCATTCCCTGTTCAAATGTTTACCTCGGACGAGCCATTGCTTGTGCTCAGTCTTTTATAGACCAACTGAAGCAAAATCTGAGCGATTCCTTCCCGTCCAGAACCTCGGAGGAGCGGAGTCTGACAGATGCAGCAGGCACATTGTGTGTGTCTGGAATTTTTTCTCTACAATGCATGATGTGAGATTTAGCCGGTACAATAATGCATTCCCTGTTTTACACCCAGCACAGCTTTCCAATGGATAAAAGCAATAACCAAGAACCATATTTATATTTTTTTAAGCTAATACAGAAAAATGCACTCAGAAGTATATAAGTATCTACCCTTGAGTGGGAGCATGACTCTCATTTTTTATTTAATTTGGGGAAGGCGGAACATCCCAGAGGACTGGATGTTTTTAAGAACCTGTGATGAATGAAACATTAATCATGAATTCTGGAGGTGAACAGGAAATGTTGTCACTTTCTGTTTAGCACTGGAGGCAGAGAATTTGTGGCAGAGAGGTGAAGTCGGATGGGTGGAGTGTTAGGGGAGGGTGGGGTGAATTTAAGCAGGAGTTAAAAAGGAGTTAAAAGTTGGGTTGTTGTGTATTCATTTGCACCAACGTGGGTTCTCTAGATCGACTTGTGAGATCACTTTTATTTGGTATGTGACACAGCGGGTTTGGACACTGAGAAGGTTGCTAGTTCAAATCCCACAGTTGACAGTGATTTCACCATTGGGACCTTGAGCAAGGCCATTAATCCCCAATTGCCCCAGGGACTGTCTGCCCCCACTTTCAATGGTACTGTGTGTCGTTTTGAATAAAGACGTCTGATAATTGAATATATTGTGGCTGTATTGTCTGTCACCTAGGGAGGGGCTCTGGGCAGCAGCCGACGGCTGATGTAGAGAAAGTGGGGCCTCGCCCTAACATAACCCTGGAGGGTGGCGTAACTCGCCCTCTGAGCAAAGTGCCGCGTATTAACTCCCGCAACACCTGCTGAGAGTGCAGCAACATAACAGAACCCCCCCCCGGAGTTCTGCTCCCTGCGAAGACTGGCCTTTCGGCTGAAACACTGTTTATTTTATTAAGCTTGCTGAAACCTGACATGGACTGGGCTTTTAGGGGAAATATTGACTTAGTTCCTCCGTTGAATACAGCGCAGTCGTGCCTCTCTGAGCAGTGTGGTTGTCTGATTTTCCTGCATTTCGATACAGGGATACATAAACAGATCATAACACAACGACTGAAAGCGGCACAGTGGCATTCAGGCACGTTTTAAATAACACCTAGGAATTCCTATTTGTGAATTTTTAATATTCATGGTTTCATAGGTCCAAAAATTATTTAGGAAACAACGATGTAATATTGTGGTCATCAGAGGCGGGACCAGTATCCTCTGTGTCAGTTTGATTCAGTTTGAATTTCTCATGCTTTGCTGTGCATTTGTGTGAATATGCAAAAAAAACAAAAAAAAAATTACAATAAGACAAATGGAGGATTCTTCTTGGTGACGTCTCATGCCAAACTGTCTTTCTTGGGGGGAGTGCTGAGGGAGGGGGTGGCACCAGCTGTGATGAAAACTTTCCGGTGATTCAACCATGACATTCTGCACACTACATGCAAATTGTGAGGAGGTGGGAGTGGAGGTCGTTGTGTTTCCCGTCAAATAGAGAGATGTCCCCATACACACACACACACACACACACACACACACACACGCACACACACACACACACTCAGAAAGCAGCTTGTGTCCGCGGCAGAGTTTGCCCCAGGGCAACTCAAATCCACTGAGCCGTTCAACAAGTATAAAAAAATGAAATAATGAAGATCCTGGTCTCGTTATGCCTGAAAATGTACGCTTACAAGTGGCCCAGATGGAGCCAGTGAGGCCCGATTGGTGCCGTTGACTGTTAGAGAGAAGCAGGGGATATGAACGAGATCGGGTCCCCTGTCCTCTGTCCCCTGTCATACACTCACCACGCCAGCCCCAAGGGGACTTGGAAAAAAATGAAGAGTTGGCATAGCATGAAGGATCACTCCCACATCCTGCCCCCTTTTAAGAACCAGCTCAAGAACTTTCCGGAAGCAAAGAACCGGGACCTTGCCTTCAGTAGGGGAGACACATAACCCCTAAACTCAATTAACTGTGCGTTTCTTCAATTATTATTTTGGGAATATTAGCTGTATTTGTTGAGTGTTTGGTGTATGTCAGCTGCTCGCTTCATTTTCTGTCACAAACGCTTGCTTTTTAAAACTGTTCATAATTAATAATCCACTGATGAATGATGAATTTGCCTTGTTCTGTTTTTTTTTTGCCATTGTTAGCTGCCTTTATGCATAAGTGTGTCCCATATAAAGTATATGGGCAAAAGTATGATGACTGCAGCTTCTCTAAGATCTCATTCTGAAACCAGGAGCATCGATATGAAACTGGTAGGTCCTTTCATGCTGTAATAGTCTTTTTTCTTCTGTGAAGGCTTTCCATTAGATGCTGGAACATTTTTGATGGTATTGATGTTGGGAAATCAGGTGTCTTTCTGTGCGTTTCTGAGGTCAAACCCTTCACAACTGAAGTTTCTCCCAAACATTATCACTTCATAATCACTTCACTTACAATTGACCAGAGAAGCCCTGTAAAGAAAGGGATTTGACACTATTCTCTTCTGTACGATCACACGTTCTGTTGCCAGTGTTGGCTACTGGATATTGCATGGCTGTTTGCTTACTTATACACCCGTGTCAGCAGTGCGTGTGGCTCAGTTAGCCAGTTCTTCTTATTAATGAAGGTATCTGCATACCTTTGGTCATATAGTATAGGGTTCACGGTTCGAAACTGCTTCCTGGATGTGGAGAATTCATGAATAGGATCAAGCCATTATCGATATAGTATGTGGTTCCTTGACAGTACTGATACACTATGTGGTTCCTTCATTTGTCGGTACTGTTTATGTGTTATAACTCCACACCCACTTGTTCTGGATACCCCAATTGTGCTGCCCCGTGCATCACAACAAGGAGCAACCAAGTCCTGTTTTATCGCCCGGTTCCACGGCCACTCTTCATCTGCACAACACAGGTGGCGATTCGCCATCCTGAATCAATTCGCTTTAACTGATCTGCAACCAGTCTCTGCGCAAAGTCTGTGTCCACCAAGCCACCCGCCCGGCTCCTCACCCTCACTGTCTATTGGAGGAACCATTGGCCAATTGGAATCTAGAAACACGTCTGCTCCACCCCTCCCTCATGTACGTGCAAGTACACAAGTGCATCTCTGTGGCTTTGCATTTTATAAGCAGAATTTATGTAAAACATTTTAGTTCCAAATGGCTTTTGTATTCGGGACAGATTGAGCAGCTGTAGGATTATTAATAAATTTTCTGTAGCTCATCCAATGGGGGGTGCTACCAAGCAGAGGATCGGGACACGCTCTCACCGGGCTGGGAATCAGGGGAATCGCAGACGCAAAACCACAGGGGAGGAGAATTCGGCTCTCCAAAGAAGAAGGGAAGGGAAAAAGAAAGGAAGGGAACACTCTGAGATCAGACATGAACTCAACGATTCCTCACAGCAAGAAAAACAGTCAGACAAGTTAAATAATTCCAAATGTCAACAGACGACAGCTGCAGCCGTCAATATTTGGGGGGAACGGCTGGATGATGTAGTGCGGCCATGGTGCTGGGGCGGACTCTCTCCTGACCTCTGGGGGCCATACCAGGGACACAAATCTCAGGGCCGGCTCCGCCTTTGATGCACGTCCATCACGGGGCACATGCACGCACAGGCACACGCTTACTCACACGAATCAAAGTCATGGTGGGTGGAAACCCACACTAAGTACACTCGCTCCGTGGCCCTGCACTACAGGCAGCCCCACCCCGCCTCCCACAGCAATGTCGTCCGCTCCCCAGCTCCACGTTAACGTGCTTTTAATAACCTATTGCGTAATAATGGAACTGCTGCCAAACGCAGAAACAGTTATGCAAATAATGGGCCCATTTTATAGCCTGTCCAGCTACAAAAATAAAAACACCAAGCTGTAAACTCGGAGCTTATGTCACCAGTGACAATGTGCTATAACTAGAGAGTAATTTAATCACATACATTCAACCAACCATTGGAAACCAGAGCGCATGGCAGCACGTGTTTTGACAACCAATCAGAGGGCAGGGCACATCTCACTATTAAAAGCCAGGGTTTGCCACAAGGCCTAAACATTTTCATTAAAAAAGGACAAACCTAAAATACTAACCCAATACTGAAAAATCCTGATATGAAACAGGAGGTAATTATGGTAAAAGGCGTCTCTTTTGCTTATATAGTTATTTCTAATCACAAAGGGACAGTGTTTCTCTTAGTCCTCGGGGAACCTCAGACAATCCACATTTTTGCTCCCTTCGAGCTCCCAACCCTTGTAATAAGTGTGCAGTGTTCCTGATTGGCTGGGAGCTGGGAAGGAGGAGTAATGTGGACTGGCAGGGGGGTCCCTGAGGATTGGGTTGAGAGACAGTGCTATAGATAGCCTTCCTACATATTCCAAGTCTTATCCATATCGTGTGCGTTTAACTCTCCATGTATCGTACCCTGGTCAGTGTCACCAGCAGGCTTTCCCAGGCGGCGCAGGGCACAAGAAGATATATAGTCGCCCCTACAGCTAATGCTCGCAAGCAAATTAGCCTTATGCCACGTCTACAGACTGTGGGTGGTGAGTCTCGAACCTTCAACTCAGGCGTGGCGAAATGACAGCAATAGCCACGGAGCCTGCCTGTCCGACGGCCTATCCGATTCATAATTGGTTTTTCCTTCTGCATGTAAAACTCCGTCTGAACCTTAATACAGCCTAAATATAAAAGGTGATATTTTTAGCTTGCTCCATATGTAATTCAGAGCTTTAATTTTGATTTTAATCAAGGACCCGGGCGTCTATTGG
>JABFEB020000098.1:148169-168619 GCA_019775895.2 Stomatorhinus ivindoensis
GTGATATTTTTAGCTTGCTCCATATGTAATTCAGAGCTTTAATTTTGATTTTAATCAAGGACCCGGGCGTCTATTGGTCCTTTGACTATCAAATTAACTCCCCCAATATAAGAAAAGGTACATCCTGATTTCCTATTAACTTCAGCTAATGAATCGGATATGCGAAGAACAGAAACATTGCATTTCTTCGGGATGCCGCAGTGCTCGCCACGACTCGTGCAAGTCTTCTAACACGTTAACAGGGTTTACAGGGATGGCGGCCATATCAATTGGCGCTTCACGGAAGGATGCCCGCGTGGCGACGATGCCCGCGTGGCGACCTCCGAAATGCGTAAAACCGGGAGTCAGACTCCAGGCGTAAACCCACCTGATTTAAGACGAGCAAAGGTCATTCTTCTTGGGTATTATGTGTCACGTCCATGTAACAAAAAGTACGGGGGTGCATGAACAGAAGGGTGTAAAGGAACAATGCAGAGGAATGGATATTTTATTGTTTTGGGGAATTACCCTACCCTGTGTCAATTACAGCCATGATCTACCTCTCTTCTCCGCGCATCAGTAAGTATGAGCTAATGAGATTACCTTATACATTTAGACATTTAATTAAAGTTATATGGGTTTCCTCGCCAGCTTCTCCCCGGTATCTCATTCCACCATGCCTTTCTGGAATGTTCCGGTCAGTTTTTAAATAGCGTGGCTGGATCGTTCGATGGCGTCCGTGTTTTCTGTGGCCGCATGTTCTTCATTCCCCCTCTTGGGGCAGCAGAGAGGCTCAGGGATTTATTAAGGTAGGCAAAGGTTGCCTTCCAGCACATCAGCAGAGGGACACTACAGATGACTGTTGTCCCACGTCATGAAGGTCTGTGGCTTTTGCACGTGGGCTGGAAGATGGGGGTTTGGTGACCAATTTGACCTCTGGAATTGTATGAAGTCATTCTTTGACCTTCAGTCAATATGGCACAATCAGACCATCACCCAGAAGTGGCGCAAACTGTTAGCTACAAATATCCAGGGTCAAATTAGATGACGGGGTTGGGATCCTATCCTACCAGATGCCACTGCAGTGTGTTATACAAGCCTGACATAAATATAAGGCACCTAGTCCACAGGTTGGCAGAGATGGATAGTTCAGGTCCAGAAATTAAAAATCCAGACCAAAATTATGTTTCAACCAAGCAGTTGAGTTCTCTGTGACTGAGACTCTTTATACTCAACTGGTCTCTTGAAAGAAAATTGCTGTCTGGATTTTTTACTTTTTAGATCTGAACTATTCACCTCTGCAAACGTGTGGAACCCCAAAGCTTCTGCAGCAGAGGTTCCCAATAAAATAAACTCAGCAGTGTCTGACATCCCAACACTTCCTTATGGGTCTGGCATCAGATACCATTTATCAGGCTAAGGTCTTGAAGAGGCTCCGCCTTGTCAGAAACGAAAGAAGAGAATAAATGGCTTCCTGGTGTGTGCTCCCCCCTCCCCCCATTAAAAGTGCTCAGACGGCACGCAGCTCTGGTGATACATTAAGCTTCAGCAGACAGATGGGAAATCTTAAACAGGAGGTGAGCATCTACTAAATTCATTACGGCCCTGGTCCACCCTCTGCCTGCTCTTACTGTATACAGCTCTGCATTTTTTTTCTTCCCGACTCCTCATGTTTTCCTATTCCCTTGCTGGAATTTCTTTTGTTCTTTCCCCCTTATTTTTCTGTCCGTCTCTCCCCGGTTTCATCCCTCTCTCCCAGCACATTGCAGGAGCATGTGACTGACTTTTATATGGGCCTTTGGTGGCCTGTTTGCCATTAAGGACCCATGGAGCGTGGTGTGTCAGTTAACTGCCCATAGCCTGCTGCTCAAGTAAGACTATGAGCTTTGAGTGGGTCCCTTTCATTGAAGATTAGGGCTCGTGTTGGGGGGGGGGGGGGGTGGGCAAAGTGGTTTGCAGTTAGAATTTAATTATGTGGGATGTACATGCCACTGCTGATTAATCAATGAATGGGCTGCCAATGATCTCTGAGCACATGGACAGAAGATGACACTCACTCCATTAATTATGGGCAATTTCTCATCAGAGGACAGTTTTTAGGCCTGGAGGCGTCAGTGGGGACACTCAGGCCCGAAGATGATGTAAGAAACGGCCATTTGCAGCGTTCAGGGCAGTACATTCATTTTTTTGTTTATCTCTTTGTTCATTCGTCCGTTAATCTTGACTAGACGGCTAAATAAAACTTGTGTGTAGCACATAACACAATGCAATTCTTCTATCTATCCATCCATCCATCCATCCATCCATCTTGTCCTAATCAGGGTCGCGATGGGCCTGGAGGTGTTATTGAATAATGCAATACATGAATTTATGTCTCTGTTAACCTCAGGTGGAGCCACTTTCTGGAGACAAATCGCAATGGTCCTGGCGCTGAATTGTCAGGTGATGCGGTAAAAACCCCAACCTAACCAATGCCAAGAGGAGTGAATGCACCCCTGCCTTATAGCTGACTTGGTACGTCCAACAATCAAATGGCCCCATTCCCATAGTACTACAGTACTATAGTACACTGCTCACCTCAATCCTTGAAGGGCCGGCTGAGTTTCATTAAATGTTAGCAAAACTCTGAGAGCCATAAACAGAAACCTTGCTGGGGTGATACCCATTTGCTTCATGCAATCAAATAATTATAGTTTTATGTACCTTTTGATCTCTGCCAATTAAACGGGAGGCGGCTCTGCTCAGTTTGAGTGCGGGGAACAGGTGAGAGAGCTATCAGACCGGCCGCTACGACTCCTGTATCATGTCTGCCTCCTTCTTCGCACATGCACAGTGGCTGGATGTTAATTTGCAGGCAGGAGCCCCGATCAGTTTCTGGATGAGGCAACCGATCTCAGCAAGGGGCTCTGCCATCAGCTTAATTAATCCTGATCCCCCCCCCCACCCCCCCAGCCCTGCATGTCCAGGCTGTATACCTTGAACTGGCCTCGAACAGCGGCGGACAGATTGAATTTTGAATCCTGAATCAAATCGTAGACTTAATTTGCTCGTGTCCATGGTGACCGGCGAGGTCAAAGTGAGGAGGCGGGGGTGGGGGGGAGAGTTGGGAGGAATCACACCAGGACTCCTTCACACCGAGAAGGATCAGAAATGATCACATTGCTGACCCATTACATCCGATTACCGAGAAGAGGATGCCACTATTCCGAGGAAATGAAGTATTAAACGCATTAAAATTAATTTAATGCGGCCAAACCCAATGCATGCTAAATTCGATATTTCAATTTAAGTTTTGGCTGGCCATCAAACCAAGCACGCCATGGTTTTTTTTTTTTTCCACAGAAGTGCATAGATGGAGATGAAGATGAAGATGGAGAAGTCTTAAATGTCAAAAAATGAGAGCAGTGAACTGTATTGATTCCCTTTTTGGGCCAAGGGTACCGCGCGCGTGGAGTAATACTGAAGATTAAAGCATATCAGAGATCTTTTCAGCGGCCCACTGCTATTGATTCACCAAATACTAATTAGTGGGAAAGTCTTGATTCATGATATATAAACAGATCTTTAGGAATGGATTAGCACAGGATACTGAAGTAAGACAGTTGTGTGTGAAACACATAAATCTGCAACCGATCCATCTTACATTCATGTATCCAGTACAGGGCAGTGGTGATCTATGAATAAATATTAACATAAATACTGTGCATCAAGAAAAGAAAAGTCGCCGTCCTCATCGGTCTGACTTTTGAAGCTTTGACGGTCCCACATAGGTGGGCGTGGCCATTGCTGAGCTGGTCTTTATGACAGATCAATGACGGGTATGACGTCGCCATCGCCCTGCAATCTGAGCCCTTATCGTAGATAGCTAGAGCATCTGTTTTAGCTTGCTGGACCACATACTTAACAGCTGGTACTCAGGAGGTTAGTGTATGAGAGTCTTCTACTACCCTATTTGCGGTCGTTTTGTTTTTTTTTTTTTAAATCCCCTTATCTTGGTTAAAAGTAGCTGATGCTTCAAATTGCTACCAGCGGAGTAGGGCTCTATATATCGTGTCAAACTTTCATTTCGGCGTGAGAATTTTTGTTGCTTTAGACGCCACCGTCATGCGACGCGAGCGGCATTTTCAGATTTGAATAATGCCCATCGCCATATTATTTATTTTCCTGAGCCTCCGGTGGAACATAAGAATTCCGTATCCGGGGGCTTTGGGAGGAATGATTCACGGCAACAAGAGAAGCGATTCTCTGCGACAAGGGGGCTGATTCACACCAACAAGGGGGCTGATTTGCGTCTGAGGGCACGGCTGCTGAGGGGGGGGCTGAGGCGGCGCTGTCTTGCTTTAGAACTCCGAACGATGAATGCAGGGGTAACGAGTCTGTAGCATGCTACTCAAAAAACAAAATGCCGTACATTTCATGCAAAGCTGAGGCACAATCCTCTTAAAATCAAATTGCCAAAGAGGCATCTGTCTCAGGTTATCTGAATCTCTGCATCCTGTATCACTTTCAGTAACAAAATTGCTGATATGTATACTTTTTTAAAATAAAAAAATAAGCTCCTATGATACCTTCTCGATAGCATCAGGAGCCATTAGCCAGAGATCCGGAGAGCTAATCTGTGTCTGATGGGAATGTCAGCTTTTAAGGTCCGCTGCGGGGTGCCAGAGTTGATTTTTTTTTCATTTCCTGGGGACAGGAACAGATCTTCAAACCTACCCAACAGAACATGTAAAAGACTTAGCTGAACAGGTTATCCCTCTGAGACCGACTACGTTCGAGGTGGGGTACTGGGGAGGTCTTTGGGGAGGTCTTTCGGGATGGTCATGAGTTCATGTTGGAGTCCAGGTGGTGAACAATGGAAGGAATCTTCCGTGTGTAACATTTTACAACTTAACCTCCTCAAATGATAGTTCAAGGTGGATTACAGCACATTATTATAAGGAAGACACTGATTTTCAATTTAAATGTAAATCAGGCCCCCTTTTTTTCGATTATTACAACGCCATGGAACTTCAGGGGAAATGTAATGGGCCACAAACTTTGAGAGATTCCCTCAAAATTAAGAAGTGTCTCCAAAAGGCTGCGAAGGGAGCGAACATAACACCTTCAGCCACCGCATTTCAGATCGTGGGAGACAATTAAATTCAGGCATAATGAGGCAGCGTGATGCGTTTCCTCTTTCAGTTAAATAAAGCTTTAGAAATACCCAATTACAGTATCCATTTATGTGCACAGGCATTTAAAATATGTTGATGAATATATTGATATCTGACATTTTCATTTCCTGCTGAAGCTTTTAAGAGGCTGTTCAAAGGTAAAAAACGACCATAAAGGGACACAAACCTGCAGCTACAGTATAATATAGCACTATTTTTAAAACTACTATCTGCTGCTTAAATATTGAAATATTTTTATTGTTTTCACTCATCTGAACCTTAGGAAAGCCTTGGTAATCTTTCTGATGCGATGCACGCCAGTTTTTTTTCTCCCTCACATTAAAGTGGCGAACTGTAAAGACAGCTGAATATCCAGCCACAGTACTGAGGACTCGGATAACAGTCTTAAGACTGGACAGAGCTTAGTGTTGTCAGTCATCCGGCGGAGTCGAAAACGTGGTGCTTACGGCCTGGCCTCAGCTCCCTCTGAGAACAGCAGCGGTGACATGCAGGAAGCTGGAAGTGCAGGGAGGACGTGGATGGAGAGCACTGGTGTTACCAGGGTGGCATCGGCGGGGGGGGGGGGTCACTGACGCTGATGACTGGACCGGTGGCATACCAAGAAAGCTTATCTGGCCGGGATGCGTTGGCTGGCGACTGTACCGCCCACATTCGCCGTGGCGGGGGAAAGAGCTTGGTGACGCTGTGTCGATATGCCGCCACGCGACCGCGGATCACAGGGGAAATGCGCTCGAGCCCCCGCTACACGAGGGAGGACGGCAGCTCGGCAGGGCGCACGCTGACAGGCAGAGGGGGGGAAAAATAAACTTTCGGCAGGCATCTGGGAGGAGAATAAAATAAAAAGCAGAATGAAATGTCAGTGGAGTCTCACGTCCGCGCAGATTTCCAGACGCTGTGTTTACGCTTAGGTGAGAGGCGACGCCATAGAGAGCGAGGCCCGTATCAGCGAGGAGCATCGCCATGGCGACACAATAGCGGGATAAAACGCGCTTCATCTGAGGCTGCTGTCTCGTCTCTGTTACCCCCCCCCCCCTCCCGGCAACAGAGTACAAGAAAGTCAGAACATCAGAGGGTGACTGAGCGACACAGTGTCCAAAATGTCACTGGGGCAAGGGACTTTTTTTCTGTGTTTTTGTTCCCTTCATTCTGTTTGGAAAGTGTTACGTTTTTTCCTGATATCGCATGGAAAATCGCCTATATTTTGGGAGGAAAGAAATGCAGGACCGCCCCATCCGTCAGGACAGGGATCCCGAGCCCTTTGGCCCGTGGTATATCCCGCGGCATCCGGAGATGTTTTAATGACCTGTCTGGTCCCCTGCAGCCGCTGGCGATCTGATTATTAGCAGCGGGCAGAACGGCGAGGCTAATTGAAGTGTCACTCATTGCGGGGGGAGTCGTGCTCCTTTCGCTCGTCGCCGGGAGAGAAAATCGCCGGCGTGAGCTAGGAGTCGGCCGAGCTGGCGCTTCTCAAGTTGCCCGAGATGGTTGCAGATTATGTTCAGCAGATGCTCAATTATGAAAACGAAAGGAGCGTAATAGGAACTCCCAGATAAGGACAATGATAGAGAGCGAGGACGAGAGGGGGAGAGTAATTGAGAAATTGTATTTAGAAGATTATAAAGGTCTTAGAAATAAGCAAAAAAAAAACAGCACATTATGCAATTTGTACAGAATCTGCAGACATGAGAGACTGATGTCTTCAATGGCCAGTAGAATGTTTTCATTGCTTTTCTTGTAGATGTTTTTCAGTGAGAGGAATGCTTTCGTTTTTCTTTAATCAAATAACGTGTGCGTTTCTTTAACAAGTACAATGGCCTGTTTATGGATGGAGACAAATAAGCAGGCGAGGGTCACGCAGACAGGGGCGAACGACAGAAATCTCAGCAATCAAAAGCGGCACATTTTCAAATATTCCTCGGAGGAAAATATACAAAAAATAACGCTGCCAAATTTCTAGTGCATTATACTGAAATAGTCTTTGTTTATTTTTGCTTTCTTTTTCATCTCAGATTCACTCACAGAGAGCTTCTCCACAGTGGTGCTCTAGCTAGCTAATAAAATCAGTCCTATATTCTTACAGCCATCTGACACCAGTGAAAGTGGCATCTGTGAGTGTAATCACACTGTTCTTGCTGTTTATTGCATTTCCAGGGTCAGCAGTGTGTGGTGACTTAGGCCCTCGTAACCTGTCATTTGCCCAGACTCCCCTTCTTTGGACAGGTACTGATGAGGTCTTCCATCTCTGGGCAGCCTCTCGCCGCTGACCATTAATCAGACGCATCCCAGAGCAGCCCTGCGCCGCAGCCCTGTCACGCTCCTACAGACTGACCCAGATGAAGCAGCCATTAACCTGATGAGCCACGTAATTCCTATGGATTACCAGGGCAGCCGCTACCAGTAACGCGCGTCTTTGTGGGTTAGCGCTGCTTACATTAGGCCCCGCCCACAACAAGAGATACCAGTCAGGACTGATTTCAAAGTATCTGTCAGTTTTAGTGATGTTCATTGTACCAAATATCTTCCTGGAATTCAATTTTCTCAAATTTCTCAAAGTTCATTTTATTTCACTTTAAGATAAATAAAATTTGTGTGCAAGTAGCAGCAAGAATGCACACAAACATAAGATTTTGAAAAAAGACAAATAGTGTATATGAATAAACATTTTTTATACATTAAAAAGTTTTTAAAATAAACAGTTTTAAGTACACAATACAAATGAACAAACAGAATATACAAGAAATAGTTTTAATAAGCTCATTAACTAAAGCACAAAAAAAAATTTGGATTTGGAGTAATGTGTAACTGCGGATGCAAAGAAATGTGAAATACAACTAAAATAATCACATAAAAGCACCTGAACTATTAGAATTCACTAGAGGAATTTGGGGTTAAATAATATCCTGGATATTGGATATTGTCGATTTGCAACAAGGAATAGCACAGTAGCCATTTTTATAGAAAAAAAAACACATTTTAATTCCGCTGGACAACTTCGGGGTAATTATGAAGACGGTCCCTAACAGGATTGCTCACACCTGACTCAGGAGGGAGCATCATACAAGAAAGAGAGCTCATTCTTTGAAAAGGAGATTAACATAAAAACCAACAAAAATGATAACCAGAGCTTTTCCACATAGCATAAGAAAGAAAGACTGAAGGCAGAAAGTGTTTTCTTTAAAGCAATATACCATATACCTGTATTTTTAGCATCAGCAACTAGGTAGTGGAAAAGTAAAATAGCCATTAGCACTTGTATGTTTGGCCAGTGAAGTTGGAGTTTTTGTATAACTGCTAATTTCTTTCTGCTGAGAGAGGTATGTTCCATTAAAAATAGCACAGACTTCCACAATTATAATGGCGAGGCTGTTAGCAGCCGTAGAGAGTAAACAGTGCAAAGGTCACAATGACCTGGACAGGTGAACTGACCTTTAATTGGCCACCAAAGTGTTGTGATCACTGAGGACGGTGTCCTGCTCAACCCATTAGGCACACAGACGGCCATCTAGGATGCATCTTTTGAGTAGGCGGCCGACCTAGCAAGCCAATTTCACTTCATCGCAGACAGGGGGAGCCGTTCGGGAACCTTGTCTAGGACAGAAATGGCCCCGGGCTCCTTATGGTTCGAGGGGTGATACACGACCCCATTTCTGAGCTGAAGGAGTCCAAAATGGTCCGTTTAAACCGGGCTCTCGTTAGGAACTGCATATGTGAAGATTAAATCTGACCATCAAACCCTTCCAACATATGAAAGTCATCATCCCCCACTGGAGGCATGATGCTGTTAACCTCTGAGGCATTAGTCACAAAGAGTGTGTCATCTTTCCTCATCTTGAATATTTCATAGGTCCTTTGTGGTGCAGTAATAGCCTGAATGCCCTGCTCTGTCCCGATTGACCTATGCAGATCTATACGCTCCTCCCGATGCAGGTCGGTTAGTCGAAAATGACATTCTGAATGTTACTGATCGCTTACCTTTAAGCATCACACAGATTGTTGAAAACCGCATCGCGTCCACCTAGAGAAACTGGCAAGTAATGTTGCGACAGGGACACTGCAATGAGGCAGGTTCATGTCCATTCAGCCATTTGCCCAAGTGAGCCAAAGGCCTGTTTCAGGAAGTAGAGGGGCAGGAGGCAGGGTACTTCCTGAGCGAGGGACCCGTCCATTGTCAGGCACTCCGATGCGATAACACACCGAGACAGAGGCCCCACTTCTCCTGAATAACAGCACAAACCCCAATAGCTGGAGATAGGAGTGTGTACAAACAGGCACAGAGAGGGCCAAATGCAGATGCGGAACCCTGTGAGTGACAGGGCACAATGCTACCCGGAAGCAAATTAACATTATACAGATCAAAGGGGAAAAAAGTACCTGCATCCATTGCAACTTAAATAAATTTACTCTTAAACAACCATCTCTGACTAATTGTGTTTTGAGGAGAATCGTTTTATTTGTTTCCATAGCCTGTGTCTTTATAGAAATGCTAATACTGTATGCTAATGCACTACATTAGCTGTCAGACTAACATAAAACAGTCTTGAAAGGGCAGCTTTGGCTGCTGTTTAAGAAATGCAGCCTTTTGAAACAGGGATTCCTTTATAATATAGGTGGTCTTAAAAAAAGAATGAAACGCAATCAATGGCCAGTTTATTAGGCACACCTGCTTGCTCTTGCAAACAGCCAATCACGGGGCTGCATTCAGCACACAGACAGGGTCACAAGGTTCACGTACTTTTTCATTACAGTGACTTGGCACCAGGCGTGTTGCTTCTGATGTCTCAGCAACAGCCACCTGCCTGGGATTTTGACACAGTACAGGGTCTTAAAGTTTACAGATGATAGTATTAGCGAAAAAAAAAAAAAAACATCCACTCAATGTGAATTTCTGTGTCCAAAAATAGTTTGCTAATGGAAATGTTTAGAGGAGAATGGCCTAACCTTTGGAAGCTAACAGGAAATGTGAAAGCAACAGTTCAGTAGAACAACAGTGTGCAGAATGGTTTCATTGAAAAGACAACTCATCTAACGTCGAAGCAGTTCTGGAGGGAAAAGTGGGTAAATTATTAGGTCATTTAAACATGAGATGGACAGAGACCTACTTGTACTGTTGCACATTTAATGCAAGTAAGGTTTAGCCTAAAGGCTTTCAAGACATATTCACGTTTTGAATTGCATTATATGCAGTAATCACCGGTAGATAGTCATTAAATCCAGTGTAGAGCTCATTGTTTAAGCTCGTTAAGTACGATGCAGAAAGCAAAATGTAAATGAGACTCATTTAACCGCAGAAGTCAGAAAAGGAAATCAATAAAGACAATGTTTTTTTTTTTTTGAGAAATAGCAAACCACTAATTTGTTGTTGAAAATGTGGTGGAAAATATTTTAAAAGCCACACAAAAATCATTGCATACTGTTACAATTGCTGTCTGGCCTAACTGTCTAGATAGGTGTACTACACGCGACTGACACCAGTCATAGGTTAATATTTTCACAAAAAATACCACAAAGTGGATTTGTCAACGCCTCAGTACTCCAAAGCTAAATTTAATTAATTAATGAGTTGCATTGTTGATAAATTGTATCTTCACAGCACGTCAAACATGTGATTCTCCCATCTAATTATCCCAGCTTTGAGTCAAGAAAAGTTAAACTTACCACAACAAATGATATGTCAAATATTATTATGAAGACTGGTGACAAATTAAATGATATTCTACCATCCATGTACATACAACCCCGTTTACAAAAAAGTTGTGGCGCTGTGTAGAACACAAATATAAACAGAATACAATGATTTGCAAATAATGTAAACCCATATTTAATTGAAAATGGAACAAAAAGGGAAAAAAATGTTGATATATACAGATCTTGGAGCAACACTACCTGCCATACATGCAATGTCTTTTTCAGAGAAAGCCTTGTATATTTCAGCAAGACAGTGCCAATCCACATTCTGTGCATATTACAACAACATGGATTCGCAGTAGAAGAGTCTATGCTGGCCTGCCTGTAGTCCAGACCTGTCACCCACTGAAAACATTTGGCACATCATGAAATGAAAAATATGACAAAGGAGACCCTGAACTGTTGAGCAGTTGAAAAACTATATCAGGCAGGAATGGGACAACATTTCACTTTCAAAACTCCACAGTTCCCAAACATTTACTGAGTGCTGTTAAAAGAGGAGATGATGCAACACGGTAGTAAACATGCCCACTCCTAACTATTTTGAAACATGTTGCTGGTATCAAATTCAAATTATGCATATATTTGTCATAAAAAAATTCAATTTCTCAATTTCAACATTCGATATGTTGTCTTTGTTCTAGCTTTAATTAAACATGTGTTTATGTGATTTATAGATCATTGCCTTCTGCTTTTACTTATATTTTACACAGAGTTCCAACTACCTGTACGTATATATACTGTTTATGCTTGGTGTATATGCTGCTGTGGGATGTTTTCCTTTTACTGAGTAATTTATATTGTGCTTTCATCTTGGCTGCATGTTTCAGCTGGCTGTTCTGTTCCACTCCATTAGATTAAATTTTGTTACACTGACGTAACTGGAATGTTTGAAAGAGACACATTTTTCAAGAGTAGGTATCTGAAGGTGAACGGTGGGCGACTGGGGATGGCTTACGGGTGGAGGCGCGGTGTTCATCTGTGGGTTACTGACTTCTCCACTTTGCATTTTCAATTGGGACCAGTGGCAAAATTGCCCTTAACGGAATATTAATGTATGCTAATGGTGCACTGAATCAGCATAATTCACGGTAGTTTTCTTTGATGTCAAACGGCACAAACATCAGCGGTTTTTGGCTCTAATTTCATGTGCTTTCACGGAAAGGCCCAAAAATGTTAATGCATCATATTTATTTGTATATTTATTTTTAAACATCTATCTATCTATCTATCTATCTATCTATCCATCTATCCATCCATCCATCCATCCATCCATCCATCCACGCCTGCCTGCCTGTGCATTTGCAGGGAGACATTATAATCGATCAGTTCCCTTTTCTCACTCCTGCATGTGATGTTGGTTTTATTCTGATATAGTATCTGATATAGTATCTGATATAGTATCTGACTTTACGCAGAGGGCCTGTACCAAAGCCTCATGCATCATGTATCACTGCAAGTCAACCTTAAGTGTATTACATAGGGTCTTGGAAGCAAAGCCTAAAGGATGAGAAAAGGCAGAGCAGTAAACGTAGCTGCGTTGTTGGTGTGGTTTGGCGTCCTTTACAGATGCTGCTAATGTAACAGGAAACTAGCTCTCTCTCTCTCTCTCTCTCTCTCTCTCTCTCTCTCTCTCTCTCCATAAGGGTTCTGCCTAGTATGCTATGGAACACACACACTCTCTCTCTCTATCAATCTATCTATCTATCTATCCAACCAACCATCTATCCTCTATAGCTGCTTGCCCTGCATAGGTTGCCGGGGTCTGGAGCTTGACCCCGAAGCTACGGGCAAGGAATAACTCGGGATGGGGTGCCAACCCAATGCAGGGAACACAATAATAACAATAATAATAATAATAATAATAATAATAATAAAAACAACAATAATAATAATAATAATAATGGTGTGTTATTATTAGTATAGACACATTTGACATTTGGTCTGTAGGCTGTTTCTTGCTGCCATACTTGAAAGGGGCGACAGCTTCTGCTACTGTATGTCAAACCCCCATGTTAAACAATCCAGACACAAAGCAGAAAAAGAGTCCTTTGCCATTCCCATGTGGGCGGACCCACCAGAATGTATGGGAGTGGAGTCTTATCCAAACTGCGGCTCTTTTCACTTCGAGTGAGGGCTCTTACGGTGGCCTGACAGCCAGGGAAATGCCCCTCCCAGGAGCTTCACATTCATACCCAGCACTCTAAGTGCTTCCCACAAGTCTGACGCGCCACTCTGGGCTTCTGGATTTTTTCCTTTTGTGATTAAATGAGATGACAGTCCTGCAGTTTTACATAAGCCGCGGATGACTTGGAAACAAAAACGTTTCCCGTATGAAGTGAGAGCTGGCGATCCGGACATCTTAGAAGACTTTATGTTCACATCTCTTTTATCGGAAATTAGATATTTTTTTGCGTCACACCCAGTGATTTAAAAATATTTTTTATTCATTTTAAACTTCAGCTCCCTGGTTTTATTGATATCCAGATGCTGCTCTACCCCATAGCTATTGTGAGTGTGTGGAAGGCAGCTGGGTGGTGCGCACTTATTCTTTGAGTTAGACTCCCTCCCCCCTCTGCAAAACACACTCCCCCACACACAGCGACACATGTAGTGTGCTGAGCAGTGCTTCTGGCCCGGCGATGCTCCCCAGATGGGCTGAGATTGAAAGATCCGGGTGGAATAAACCGACTTGCCGCTTCATGTTACCTTCAACAACATCATTGCTGCCTGTCATCTTCTTGGAGAGGGGAGACTTCAACAAGTGGAAATAGAACCTCGCCTCTTCTTTGCATGGTGGGTGGGGGGCGTGTGTAATTACACCCAAATGAGACCAAATGATCCTGACACCTTGCCAGGGTTTTGAATTGTGTCATCTGGTGATTAGGATGAAATCCTTTTGGGAATAATAATAATAATAATAATCTGTCCATCCATTTTCTATACCTGCTTGTCTTATGCAGGGTCACAGAGGCTAATCCCAAAAGCCACGGCTGTATCATGAAGCAAAACAAAGATAAACTCCATTTAAACTGGGCTACCTTAAATCCCACAAGTTATGCAGCTAAGCAAGAAATCCTGCTTCATGATACAGAATCCTGCAATGCAGCCATTGCTTCTGGGTTACATTCCAGACTCCTGTCACCCTGCATAGGAAAAGCAGCTATAGAATATTTATGCACAGATTATTATTATTGTTATTATTAATAATAATAATAATAATAATATTATTATTGAGAAGAAGAATTCCTGTGTGTACTGTATATGAAGTTTACAGGTTCCTCTTGTGTTTGTGCAGGTTTACTTCAGGCAGTCCAGTTTCTTCCCAAAGCCCAGCAATATGTAAATATGTTACCCTGAAGTCCAGACCTGTATGTTAGCCCTGTGATTGACTCTCCAGAGCAGCTACTATTTAGCATCTAGCTTCATCGCCCATTTTTTCTATATTGATGCTTGATTTGTTGTGGAAAATTTTGAAGCCTACAAGTTCGAAAGGTCACCTTGGAGCCCTCCTTAATTAATTAAATCAGTGGGCAAGGCCAGCACGTTACAGAGCACCTTGATATGAAGGCATGAGGAAAGGCTGCATAAAGGAGATTTATGGGCAAGTACTCCATGAGGCTGCTCCCGTGATGCTGTCGCCTCTGGAACAAGACTAACCCACAAAGACCTTCTGTCTCAATGTTGTCCATGTTCCCCGAGTTACAGACAAACACACATTTGAAGTGTTTTAAGTTAACAGTAACATGTCATAAAAAGGTTTTACATCGAACATAGTAATGGTATCTATTTAAGGCATCTTTTCAGCTAGGTGCGGCAGTAAGAAGTAGTATCCCCTTAATGAATGAAGGGGTCTGCTTATTAATAATTTGTTGTTGTAAAGACCTTAAAGCCTTTCTGCATGATTTCCGGTGTTTCAAAATTATCAATGAAACCCCACAAGTGTAGTGCTACTTATTATTGAGATATCCGATATTGAAGATGAATAGTACTATTTTGCATGGCTGAGAATGCATGTTCTCAACCCGGAGTCCCCTTGAAGTGTCGTCAAGTGAACAATCATTTTATTAAGCAGTCCTGAAGTGGAATTTGTTTCAGAATCAGGCTAGGCTAACACACTGACAGCACTGGAAAACATACAGTCCTGTGTCCACACCAGTTGAAGAACATCAGCTCTCAACCAAAATAAAATCTGTAAAAGTTATCTAGAATTAGTTTATTAGTTTTCTATCCTTCTTCTTTAATGCCAAAGTTGAGCTGAAACACAAAACTAAAACTTGTATCCTAAACAAGAAAAAAATAACATAAATTCCCATTAAATATTGATTCATGCCAGATCGGACAGTCTACCAGAGGTTCCTGTCTTTGATATACACAGTAATATAATCATTGATGGTCAGAATCTACATATATCCAAGGCTGTGGATTACAGTCGGCAATTAAACCTTCTAGCTGTAAAACCAAAACAAACAATCAATCAAACAGACAAACAATCAATCAAACAAACAAACAAACACGATACATTGTTCTATTCCCCCAGTAATCCCCCATGGTCCACTTCTTCTTTCTCTTTACGGGCAATTCCATCTCAGGCCAAAAAAAAATTCTAATCATCACATCTCCATCTTCGCAGCTTGTCGCAATTCCTAACATCATGCCTGTGCTGATTTCACAAAGCCCTTTCAGGAAGAACATTAATCCATCCAATCCTCTCCATCCTTCAGAGCACCGGGCATGAATATAGCCATAGTCTGGATAGGCTGCCAGTGTTTTTTGAGGCAAAACACACGCACACAGCTGCAAAGAGCTTTCAGAGTTAATGGTTGGCTTGAAGAGCATGTCTTTGGATTGTGGGAGAACATGAAGGACTGGATTTAAGCCTCAAAAATTCGCGTAGTGGGGCCTTGAACCGAGGCACACATGTTACAGACAGAACACAGGAATCCATAAATAATCTGCTGCAGTGTGCAGACCGTGTGAGGTGACCCTGTGTGCGAGCACAAGAGCTAGACCTTACAGTCCCAAATCTCCTCAATTATCCCGTAAAAGCGAATCACAGAGTAAACGTACCTGAAAGCTGAATATGACTCTGATCTGACTGCCACCTTCCTCAGAGACTGATGCAGCCCACATTAGTTATGAAGTCGGACAGAGTCAGAGTCAGCAGTAATGCTCCACTGCTGTACCATAATGCTCTGACACGCTGCTCTTTCCCACCACTGCTTATGTAGTATTGATTGTAGGTAGTGTAGGGTTTTAAACGTTGTGGAGGAGAATGCCGGGCATCGAGCCAGGAGAGAACGGTCTGGCTTTTGCCCTCAAGGTCTGCAGCGCCTGTCTGTAGAGCCCACTGTGCCCCCCGTCCGATCAAAACGGAGCTCAGGCGCCCTCGGCATCGCAGCTCACCCTTCCCCGAACGCAATCTCCCGCCTCTCGTCTCTGAGCTCAAGCGCGGCGTCTGAAGCTGGGAAAGGCTGGTAGCAGCAGACCGGGGGCGGCAGCGGGATTAGGGAGGAGCCGGAGAGAGCGAAGGCTGCCGAACCACCCCCCCCACTCCTCTGGTGGCGGAAACCAGTGAGCGAGAGAGAGAGAGAGAGAGAGGAGGAGGAGAGAGAAGGAGGGGAGAGCGCGAGCGGACGGCCAGTGCTCCAATATTGAGAATGGAGCAGTGGTGAGGCACACACACAGACTGAGAGGAAGACGGAGAGAGCTTGCATCAACAGGAGGAGTCAAGAGGAAACATCGGCCCGGTAACTGAGAAGGACAAAAAAGTGCTTTAGACTGCGGGAGAAGGAAAAAGTAAGAGAGGAGAGGGAACCAGCAGTGGCTGTATTACCCAGGAGGCATCAGCTAATCCAGAACTGTCATTTAAAAGCAGGCAGACTTCGAGAGACAATCCCACCCCCCTGCAAAGAGAAGACTTCCTCTGTCACACCTCCCTCCGGGCCATGGCCCCTTGGCTCTTTTTATTCTTCTGCTTTGTGGGACATGGTAAGTGAACGGGGGGTAGTATCCAAGAGGCAGTCTTTTGTGTATCTGTGTCATGTGCGCGTAGCAGACAGAGGGTGAGAATCTTAACAGCAAGTTTTGTCGATTGTTTGCCGTCTTGCCACAGACGCACGCATGCCGAGTTCAGCTTGGAGATGGGGGAGCTCCGCTGAAGCGCAAACTGTACGCGGAGTGTCAGATATCACTTGCCTTTTTGTGGGGGGTGTATATATATATATATATATATATATATATATATATGTAAACAGAGCTGTGGTGGATTTGTGAAAATGGATTTTTGATAAGTAGCCTCAATTCCCACGTTTGCTGCTATAAGCGCTGTTTTCACCGTACATCCACGTCTGCCAGGCATCTGGAATCTGTGCCCAGTGGTACAGACACTTTGTTTGGCAAGTAATGAGTCTTCTCAAGCAACTTAGTGGATGGTGATTCTGCGAGCGATAGCCACTTAAGTATGTGTCATGGAAGAAAAAACACTGCAGCAGGCAAGATCAGTCCTGACGAATTACTTGCCGTATTTTTTCACAAATGTTTCAGGTGTATTTCCGTCAGACAGAAAGAGGAGAGGGGACTTTCCCCTCTTTGTCCACCAGGTGGTTGTCTTTAGAAAATGATCAAACTGCAGAAGCACGGTCTGAAAAGTAACAGAACTTTATACTGGAGGCAGTCCGTCTGCGGTGCGGCAAAGCAGGATGAGGTCCGGGGCTTTTAACTCGACCCGCAGATGTGGCTGCGTATTTCCCGACCGCGGTTTTTAGCCATTTGCCATGTTGTTTCGCCAGAGTCTGCGTGTTTGTGCTTGCGTGCGCACACGTGTGTCTCTCTGTGAATCTTAATCCCCGCCGTCACATCCGACACGAAGGGTGAAAATCGAGTCTTTTACATTTCTGTCACATAGCCTGCCACTTTTGAGTGCTGTGAAATTGAAAATGTTTCAGCCCCCAGCCCCCCATCCGAGTGCGTGTCTTTACAGGCTCCTGTCTTCTCTTCTGTGGCACATGTCGCACACTACCCCCACCACATTTCTGAATATCGCGATCGAGGAAGCCCCTACAATCCGATTGCATCCATAATGGTCGGCATATTCCTCATTTAATCCCTCGGTCTGAGTTGGCCCGCTTATCTGAGTGCGCCCAAGAGCAAACAGACACTAACACGCCGCGTGCAGAGCACCTCTGTGTTAATAAAGCTTTTAATACTGCTCGCAGCAGCAGTTCCAGGAGCAGCAGGTCAAGCCTTGAAATGTTGTTTGCTTTATTATCTGTCTTTATAGCTGTGTGTGTGTGTCTGTGTGTGTGTGTGTTGTGGGCTGGCTCTTTTGTTCACTTAAATTGATCATATGAATTTGTCCCACTTGGCCCCAAAAGGGATTCTTCCTAGAGAACTTATTGCTTCAGATCAAGGGCTGAGAACCATGAACCTAATCTGCTCCCTTTTCCCATATGGTGGCATCATTTAGATGGTCAGTTTTATATTGCCCCTAAAGGTCCATGGCACAATGTTTTAGGTACATAAGAATCCGGCAAAGGATATTATTAATCAAGGAAAACTTTATCGTAATATTTGAAAAAGGGATTTCTTAAAATACTAGACAGAAAATTAAATATAAAAATTCTCAGAGATTGTTCGCTCAAAATAAATATACCATAAGTGAATAAAATGTTATTATAGAATTAGATATGTGCATATAGATATGTGGCTATTAGGCTGTTAGTAAACTGAGGCAGTTCCCGTTTTCTGTGTCACATTTTCGAACCTGTTCACACTGCTTTGCTGGTGTCATTTTGACGTCTGACACTAGCAGTGTTCCAGCACATTAGGATAAAGGAGTTCCCCCTTTTCATTAGGCGATACGTGTTTACGAATAAACGCTCACGCTAATGACATGTTTCTGCGTGCCTCGCGACTTTGCGGCTGCATGCCGCAGAAGCGCTCGCGCGTGTCCGCCGCCACAGCGTGCCTCGAAAGATTTTGCATCCGGGGCTATGTAACTGTCATCCTAGTGTGAATAAACACGCTCCCTGCTCCGTCACTGCTGACACTTCAGGGAGAGCCACTTAAATACAGTAGATGTCCAACCATATTGAGGGCAAATTCCAGCTGGCCTTAAAATTAAATTTATCGGGTTAGTAGCATAATATAAGATAATATAAGCAGTGGCAGGCAGCATACAATAACAGCAGTTTCTCCTAGGTTTTACCGGTCCCTAGGGTGCGTTCCCCCATAGCTAATTCTTGTTTTACAAATTATCTCTATGTTTATGTCATCGCTGGTGCCAGCACAGGCGGCAGGAAATGGCGATGGGAAAACAAGTAGGAGGCACGGCGGAGAGTGCGCCACTCGAACCCTTCGGACAAAGGCGGCTCTGCACACGTCACCTCTTGGAGAGGCTTTCCTGTGTCTCGTCAGAAGCGCCAGATCGGCCATGTGTAGCATGTAGGGCAACAACAGTGCAGGGCTCGGGGCACCCCCGGCGTCCGATTGGCTGAGGCATAGGTCACAGAGGTGGGGTTGCTTGACCTCACTGTGCAGTGAGCCATAACAGCGTTATGCAGGCCAGGTAAGAGGCTTCTCTTTGTGGTTGCTGACTGGCTGAAATGCCTTAGAATAACACAGCACCAGTCAGACACCTAACACAATGCGTCTAAGAGTCAAGTACGGGCATTTTCGATTGACACGTATTAGCTTTGGACTGTGAAACGTTCCAGTGCATAACGGGGATCATAGCTGTAATGAGTGGAACGTGGTGGAAAATTAACAAGTCATTCTTCCTTGGCGTGGGGTCGGCTCTTTGCCATGCATGTTGCGCACATAACTCATGGGGGGCAGTATAGCACGTCAGCGGCGGCTTCTCCCCCTCTCTCTCGCTCTCTCTCCCACTCTGCTTCTAACCTCCACCTCTCCCTCTTGCTCCCTTGCTCGAAGTCAGCTCGAGTCCCCGAAATGCTAAGTCACCAACCTCCCACAGAGCTGAAACACCACAAAAGTGGATTGTTTTACTGCCTAAGCGTTAATTTAACTTTTTCTGCCACCAGATTATTGCTAAACACCTATATCAAAATATCAGCAGAATACTACGGTTAGTCATATGGATTTGTGCACAGAGTAAAACTATGCTGAAAAATTCAAATCACAGGGAAAAAAAACATCCCATTAAAACATATGTTGTTTTTGTTACACCCTTGGCATCAGACAAAGGACTGTGTATTTGTCAGTTACACAGATGGAACTGTAACGATTTACATATGCACCGCCTGATTTAATCATTAATGAATTAAAGCGACAACAATCCTATAACATTGCTCTGCTTTCCGTTACTCCCGTTATGCATACTGATAAAAAGACATGTTGATTTGAATGTGTTGGTTTCTGTGTTCTTGTCTGGTGAGATGGTTCCTCTTCCCTGAATGACCTCCTAAAGCAGGGGTAGGCAATCTCAGCCACAAAGGGTCGCTGTGTGTGCCGGTATTGGCTGCAACTCCCTAATCAGATTACTAATTAGAGGACGGATTGGCTGAAGAGTCGTCACACCTGAGTTTGGACAGCTGACCTAAAGGTTACCCAAAAAACCTGCATCCACACGGCCCTTTGGCGGATAAG
>JABFEB020000098.1:242476-258984 GCA_019775895.2 Stomatorhinus ivindoensis
AAAAGCTCACATACACCCTGTTTAAAAAGGTCCACTGGAGAAGCTCACATACACCCTGTTTAAAAAGGTCCACTGGAAAAGCTCACATACACCCTGTTTAAAAATCATTAATTATTTGTGGCAAGGACTCATACAGATTTTGAATGAAAGGTACGCTTGAAGTTTGGACTGAAACATACTCCGAATACTTGATTGATCTCTATGAGCGCTAATTGTTTTGGAAAATATACCTCTTTTTTTCCCTATTTTGTTTTGATTTGTCCTACAGCTTGTTTTAATTGGACCCATCCTTCCAGCCAGGGGAAAAATTATTTTCAGCTCCGATCAAAACGGCCATTTTATTTCATTTCCTGCGCAAGGAAAATTACAGGGGGTTAAGGTATAAAAGCTTTTGTGACAGAAGAGGAGAAACATGTTTGACAGCTGATACATATAAGCAATGCACCTGAAAACAAGAGAGAAATAGTCTCAGAAAGAGGAAAAAAATAAAACATGTTGAGGTTCTGTCTGCCTCCCTCTCTCTTCTCAATGAAGCATTTTGCATTGCAAATTTGTATCTGAGGAACCTGTCAGATTTTGAAATTGCAGATGTACCAGCAATCATCATCCACACAAAACAAGGAGCACTCCAAGCTACATTATTACTGTTCATCCTGAATCTGTCGTTCCTTTTATCCTCTTCTCGTGCCTAATTTACATGGGAGAGTGAAGAGGCTGGCAGCTGTAATTAATAAAATTACAACACCAAACCAAAGTGACGGCCATTGCTCGTGCAACGTCGTAAAATATTAGCCGGTATTTGTAACCAAAGTGTGCCTGGAGTTTAATGACCGCACTGCCCCACCCTTTATTATTTTTCTTCATTCCCCAAGGTTGAACAGTAATATACAAGGAGCATTGTTTGCACAAAGAATTGCAAAGAACGGCAGCGTATGTAATAAGGAGCAAGGACACCTGCGTTCCGTGTTTTCTCATGCAAAAATGTGACGGGCATAGTGCAGGAAACAGATGTGCTGCTGCTTGTCAATGTATTCGATTTGTCACTCCTATTTCTATTTAATGGAGATTAGAATAGAGCAAATTAAATAACCCCCTCCCTCCAATTGTTTCACACAATTTACTGCACAAATCACAGAGGGTGTGACACATGACTCGGATAACACAATATCAGCTGTATAATACTGCTATAACTATTGCTGGACAGTGGCACAGTACTGATGTCTCACACCTCTGGGACTAGGATTTGAGTCTCCACCATGGCTCCAGGTGTGTGGAGTTTGCATGTTCTCACCGTGTCATCATGGGGTTTCCTCTGGATACTCCACCCCCCCCCCCCCACACACACACACACACACACACACAGTCCAAAAATATGCTGAGGTGAATTGTAGTTACCAAATTTCCCATAGGTGTGCATATGTGAGTGAGTAGTGTGTGAGTGTGCCCTGTGATGGGTTGGTGCACCGGCCTGGGTTGTCCCCCCCCTTGCCTCCTGGATAGGCTCCAGACCCCCATAACCATGAACAGGAGAAGCGATTCCAGAAAACAGATGGATTACCTATTGTTATGTAATGATGAAGGTAAAAAAAGGTCATGTCATGTATTTCACATGGTGACCTTGAAGCTTTTTATTTCCCCAAATGTGTCCCCATGTATATATCTAGATGAGGTTACCAGGAGTAGCAGTGAGGGAGATCATCTGCGACCTGCTCATTGTAATCTGCCCGTCCAGTGAGCAGGTAGTGGGACTGAGCCTGTGGCAACAGCAAACATCTAGCAGGCAAACTCAGTTGGGTGTTCCCCCTGACAGTGCCGCAGGGCCCATTATTTTTATACTTTTGTTTGATATCCAGTGTTTAGTTTCTACTGCATATTTGTTCATTTTCACTGAAGAGTATCTTCCTAAAAGTCTCACAATGAAGACCAAACAGTACTTTACAATCCATCGTTCAGCGGAGCAGACAGACCACCCTCGCCTCCTGCGGTTTGTCAGCTGCTGTTTCTCAGACCTCCTAAGCCAACGTCTGAGTTTAATAGCGACGTGACAAAGCTGGTAAATTCGTTACCCTCACTCAGTAATCAGCTCCATCAGAGTGCGGTGAGCCAGGCTATACGAGGGAACTCACTAGCAGTGGTGTTAATGAGATTGGAACATTGTTTCCCTCCGCCATCCCGAGCTTCTCAATGTTGCTGGGGTTTTAATTATCACTTGTTCACTCTGCAGGAGACACTCTGAGGACCCGCCTGATATACGAGGGTAAATCGCACCTTTGCCCTCCTTGCTACACTTTCACTTTTGTTATTGATTTTTAGCGTGCTTAAATTCTTTTTAAGCGGGTAGCTGGCCACAAGTTTTGGACATCGACGCGGCAGCCGGGAAAGCAGAACAGCCAGTGGTCAGGGATTGCAAACGTTTGCATTTCACGTGTCCACATGCGCTCGCCCGGCGTACCTCAGGAAATCAATGAAGTGAAGCTTAGAAAACGTTTAAAAAGCATGATTATGAGAAGGAGACGCTGAAACGGCTTGCCAGGCGGGGAACCGAGACGTCACTCTGTTTGAAAAGAATAGAGGAGGGGTGGGAGCCAAGAACGACTGGGAGCTGAATCGTGGCCCCAGGCTGTGCTGGCAGTGAGGGAAAGTGCAACATGTGAGGAAGGAATGCGTGGGGCAGCTCTTCTGCTTCAAACTCTGGCAATAACCCCAGGCTCAAAGAGATTCCAGGATGCTTCCCAAATGGGGGATTCAAGGAAAAAGCTATGGCAACCCTGGGCAAAGCTTATGCCTGATGCCACCATAGAAAGCTCCACCCACTCCACTAAGGATGGCTCTTCTGTGACAGTGGCTATAATCCCAGGCAAAACCAGAGTAAAGGATCACAAGGGCTGCTTTCTGATTTTGCACACGTTAGACTCAAAGCCAATTATTGGTCAAAGTTGCCTGGTTTGGTTTCAGAATAGACTGGATGCTATCATGGTGAGGCTTTTCGATTGCCAGGCATTAGATAGTGGGATCCGGATGACTGGTCCGCATTCTCTGGTCTCATTGATCTACGGCGATCAGGGACGGAGCAAGCCGCCGCCTTCCTCGCCATTTTTCTAGTCTTTGTTTTTCAAGATGAAAATCTTTTTAATGTTTAATGAAACACTTTCTGAGGCGATTCTGAAAACTGCACGACGCCTTCATCTCACTAAATTCTGTCATTCAGGTCCCAGGATGCCACAGTTGCTTGATAAGTTTGGGGGGGGGGGGGACTGAAAACCTGTATTTTGATAAACAGTTTTTTGAAGGCTGCTTGATCTGCAGTTGTGACATATGAATGTTTAATGGCGAGAATGTAGAAGGTAGCTCCTGGACTGATCTTCTCTATGCATCATAGGATACAAAGCTGAATGCATTCTAAAGTGATATTTTTCCATAAAATTTCAGTTACTGTTAAACAAACACTTCTGCCATGCCAAAGCTTTTATATCATTAGTGCCTTGGATAAAATCACTGCTAAATCTCCTAAATGCTTTGCCTTCCAAATACAGCACAGCCGATTTTTTTCCTGACAGCATGTCACTGTACCGTGAATCACATAAAATATAAATAGCTTTTCTCTCTCTGCTCTTTCCATTTTTTCCATCTCTGAGTCTCGAATAATTTATTTAAGGACTGATGTAATTCTGTGTCCCTGTCACATCTTTCAAGCGACATTTCAAGAGGTAAATGGATCATATATCCCCAAATCATCTGGAAATTTTTCCACTTCGGCTACCTAACCGCAGCCTCTGGACCTACTAGATGGAGTTTCGCTGTTGAGGTTGCAGAAATGTGACTTTCTGGGGACAGAATAATAAAATAATTCTACAGAGAGTACTCGTAAAGAACACCCCACTTACTGATAGACAGTAACCAAAATGTCTGACCCTCACTAGGACACCGATATTGCGCCTGCCATTGACCACTCATCTCATCTCATCTCCTCACCCCCCAGGCTCAAAATCCTGCAGATCAGTTCATAAATTTACATTTCCTTAGGTTCTACTGAAGCTATACATGCAGGATATATGTGTGGATGTGTCTTTTACCAACATCTGCGTACATTAACATGTAGATCAAATATAAAAGTACCATGACTGTATTATCAGTTTAGGATTGAAATATCACTTGACTAAACAGATTCACGGGTAAAGCAAACATTTTCTTTCACCCACAAGTAAATGCTTCATAAATTAGAATCAGTTGGTCTGCAGTAGGATCCATATGGGGGAGTTATTTACTGGTGGCTCCATTGTTAGCTGATTTTTCTCTTTTGTTCTGTTTTTGTTCCATCTTTTTTCCATCTTGTTATTGGAGGTGTGATGCGTGACATGAGGCAGCATCAGTAGGGCACACTTCCTGTCCACGGGTTGGCCCACGTCTCCCTACCCCGGCACGTCCTTCGCTAAAACGCCTCCTCTTGTCTCCGCTTTTGAATGATGCTCCTGCTCTTCCACTTTAGGGGCCAGAGGAAGATCCATTAGCAGAAGATCCATCCCCAGCCAGTGAGAGCTAATGGCATGCATGAATAAAATCCCATGAGGCCGCTCTCTCTGGGCGACACTGACCCCTCACCCACTTCTCTTGATCATTGCTTTCGTCTTCCCCGGCAGTACTGAGATGGGGCTCCAGCAAGGGGCAGCTCCCTTGCATTTTATATGTCATGGTAGTGGGAAAGAATGACCAGCCCAGCGCTCACCACTACTCTAACCCTCTATGTGGTAATTTGGGCTCAATCATTGACCATTCCTGAAGACTGTGTAATCAGTTTTCCATAAATATCTCAATAGCAGCAAGTCCTAGGATTCAGACACGGCTAAGAATGGTGAGGAACAGGGCGATCCAGGCCCCAGTAATGCCCTGAAAACTCTGCACCAAAGCTCGTCATAAAAATCCCAATTATGGACTATAGGGCTGCAACAAGGCCATTATATCAAAGTTTAAAGCACTGACAGAGGCACTCGCTGCTGTAGGGGATAACAGTTAAGTGGCAGATTCATCAGCGTCCCACGGGGATGGATCGCTCAGCTCTTCAGCTGACCCCCGACTAGGATGGGTCCTCCTGCTATTGGGGCACGGCTGATGGGGAGGAAGAAGACGAACACTTCAATTGAAAGTGAGCCCGGATGTCAACACTCGGCAGTGAAATAAAAAATTAAAAATCGACAGGCGGGCTCACCATTGGCGGTGGAAAAGCAAGACAGTTGTGGCTTTGCCATAAGTACAGCATCGCTCCTTAGGTCAGACACCATTACGGAGAATTTTATGGATGGAACAAAGCAAAAATGCACTTTGCTGATTGTTTTCCCACTTCTCTTTGTATTATCGTTGTAATTCTCAGATATTCACGGCTGCTTATTGTGCCCCAGGGCGCACTTGTCTCATGAGTGCAGAGGTGGGCGTCGTCTCCCTGCCATTTCCTTCCACAGATAATTAGAAATCATGGCACCAGTCGTGGAATGGGAGTGCATTCTCTTCTCCGTCTGCTTTTATCGCCTCTTGCAGGTGAAGAGAGGAACTGCAATCCTGAACGCCCAATAGCGTTGTGTCATTTCCATTTGCATAGCCAACTCCCGGTTATTCTTCTTCATTGTCATTTTATGCAACTGGGAGTTTAGGATTAGAATCCCATTACTCAAAAGCCACAAGACTCGCGGCCTTTTTTAATTTTTAATTTTTTTTCTCCCTCCCGCCCACTTCTGCCACATTAGCCGCGGTATTCTCGCACAAGTTTGCTCTGGCGGTAATTCATTGCAGCGGACCCCCGAAGAGCCACCAAAGAACTTATTAAAATTCCTCAGATGTACTTTAATGGACCTTAACCTCAGGCAGTTTTCATGCTGAAATGGAGATGCATTAAGTTGAGCCATATCAGGCTGGCTTTGTTCATAAAAAAAAAAAATAGGGGAGAAATTTGATTTGTAAAGTCACTCTGATTCTGTACACATTTTCCTTGGCTAAGGGCCTTGGGCTCTGTGTTTTGAGTCTTTTGTACCTGCAGCAGGAGAATCAATCGAAGAAATCAAAGTTGTCAAGGCTACATTTCTCTTGCCTCTCCCATCCATCTGCTGCTGTTTAATCCACAGAAGACAGCGCTCGCAGAAGCTATTTTCTAATGCAGGGAGATTTTGTGCTGAGTGAGCGCAGTGCTCCGAAGCACGTTTATTAGACTGAAAAATATATAGGCTGTATAGGTTTTAAAAATGCCATGTTATTCTTTCAGAATTATCCTTTTAAAAAAAAATCACAACACAGCAAGAGTCAAGTCAAAGTATCTTTTGTTGTGAACTTCTGATATATGATGCAGGGAATCACTGAGCTGAAACATTGTTCTCGTTGGTCATAGTGCAAATTAATAAGTAGAATATAAACACTGAGGCATATAAACGTAAAGTAAAACATTTTGAGACATGGACATCAATACATAGTTACCCACCTGATTGGTGGGGAAATATCATGCAGATATGGAGTAGAAAATCAGCATGTAGTCAGAATGTGAAATACATAAATAGATGTAGATTCAGGTCTTGGTCACCAAACCTCCAGAGCTAATACAGAACCTGCAGCGTTACCGATCTATCAGAACCGTCTTAGTGTAACATAGAATTCAACAATCCCTCAATGTACATAAAAAAGCTTTGTGTCGTCTGTAGATTTCATCCAGTCTGGCTTCTGGTGCCCAAACCAGTGGAAGGTTGTGCAATACTCATAGAGGGTGCTTTCCCCACCAGTCCATTGAAATGTCTTCTGTGAGAAATACCTGGGAAATTACAGCCGTGCAACATAACCCCTTATGTCACAAAGTTTAATATCTCTTGTGGGGTGACAGGCCATAAATCAAATGCCTGTATGTTGTCATTTTTAATTTTGTCAGAGGCATGCAGAATGTGAGCATTTCCTAGCCAGATTAAAAAAAAGAAATAAAAAGAATTTTAAAAATCTCAGTTTTAGGGTTATTTTTTGGACTAATCTATCTAGATACAAAGAGGTATTTTTGGAAAGATCACTCCATAATGATGAGAAAGAATACCTAATTCATTACTGACAAATGGGTTTGCCATCAGCATCATTCATATGTAACTGCTGATGGTGTGTATGGTCAGTGGATGACTTTACTCTCCTGCAGGCTTCTTAGTTTATGGTAAAAAGCAAATTGAGACGACAAATTGTTACTTTATATCTCTTCTCAGGAACAAGAAATAAATAATAAGATAAAAGGCTGAATACGGAATATGTTATTCTGGTCATCTCAACGTCAGCTTATCCTCTTAAGAGTTAGAGATTCCAGAGACTGAGGAAAAACCGTATTTCTGCTGAATGGCCGTTCGTTTGATTAAAAATTACCAGACGACTGCAGGAACATCCATTGCTTTGATTAGAACCCTTTTCATAAGTGCATTTCATCATTATCATTCTTGCCTCCCTCTACTTCCTTGGGGATTAATGCATTATTTCAAATGTTCACAGTGATAGATGAGATTTTTCCATCTCTTAATGTCCTGAATAGTCCCCCAGAATGAACCCGCCTTGGGAAAGTTTTCCAGAAACAGAATGAACCAAACATAAACGTGGCCCTTTGTTGTTTCAAATATGGAACCAGGGTACTCATAATTCATGCATCTTTCGTACCTGGAATAAACACTTCTTCAGCCATAAAGTCATGAAACAATCTCAAGTTCTACTGTTATGTCACCGTTATTTCCCACTTCTGTTGCACACCATACAATTTGAGGTTTCTAAAAAAACTGTTTTCTAAGTGACAGTGTGACAATGATAATATTTAGAAACATATTTTGTAGCTTGGCTGAATTTGTGACGTCGGGTGCGGAGTCGACGGTGTAGGGCAGGCAAACGGAGCAGGCAGGCAGGAATACGGGGTAGAAACGGGGTTTATTCTGGGTAGAACGCTGGACAGAATGCCAACATCAACTAACATCACGACATCGGGTAGCATCAAGGTAACATCAATGACTGATCTCGGGCAGACTGACACAGACGCCGGCTAAATACAAGCAGGGATCAATCAACAACAGGTGACCACGATCAGGAACACACACGAGGTAATCAGGGGGCGTGGCACACAAGAGGCTCGGACGGGCGGATCATGACAGAATTGTCTTTTCGAAAATCCTTCTGTGTCGGGGGGGGGGGGGGGGCTGATTTTGCTGGGCATTTGATGCTCACAAAGTAGTTGCCTTAAATGCATGTGGAAAACTCATCATTAAAATTATTTATTACATGGATTGAGGTTCACTCAAACACATGGGAATGTAACATACTATAGCCAATGGGGTGATATTATTCAGGGTAGTTTGTAGTAAATCATTAAAATAGAGAAAAAGGGTGGTATTGTGGAATCTGGCTGATGTGAAACTGTATTTTCAGATCCTCTATGATTATAGCTTTCATGATATATCAAATACAATTGGAAGCTCTGGGCTTCTTAGGAGAAAAAAATATATATAATTTTGCTTGGTACATCATTTTCATTTCATTTTCATTTTATCAATATGGTCTCAACGAGATTAAGCCATTAAACCGCGTTCGGCCAAGTCTGGGATAAAATTCAATTGCTTCTGAACGGTTGGGGTTACCTTGGAAACCAGCTCATTGTGTTTTCAATTTAATGGCAGATATCATAATTGTGCTTCCGATTTGCATCATTGTTTACCTTACAAAAAAGAGAGGAGGAATTAGATTTTGTATCCTAAAAGGTATTCCGCAATGTTTGTTGCCTGTTAAAAATTGACACATCCACTATCCCATCTGTTAAGCTCCCCCAACTGCAGGGGTGGCGAACCTGATCCTTGGAGAGTCGCTGTGTGTACGGGTCTTTGGGATGGCCTCTCAATCAGCCAATAGCAAAGCAGTGATTCTCAACTCCAGTCCTGGGGACCCACTCTTATTGGCTGATTGAGAGGCCATCCCAAAGACCCGCCCCCACGGCGGATCTCCATGGATCAGGTTCGCAACCCCTGCCCTACTGCTATGATCTTCATTTTTTTTCCTTTGGACAAAAGTGCCTGCTAAATAAGTACAATCACTCCTCGTACAGCGACTACATTGGTTAGCAACCATTCGCAAATATGACTAATTAGAATTCAATTTTCTGACCAAATCACGCATATGTGACCGCATTTCATACACTTGACTGCACACACCAGAGAGAGAGAGAGAGAGAGAGATATTTGAAGTGTAATATACAAAATGTTGCTAAAAATGTCCACTTCGTGAAGGATAGAAGAAAGCGAGTATGGAAGGCTGAAGCAAATTTGTAGGTATGGTCACAGTCACGCCCAGGCTACCACGATTTTTACTTAGCGACCACTTCGCTTTGCGACCTAGTCATTTTTGAATGGAACTCAGTCACTGATTGAATAGTGGTTGTACTTATGATTTGCTTATAAGCCTTAGCACTTGATTGGCAGATGTTAGAACCCCAGATTTATTCCAGCGTCCCATCATGCATTTATTTATTTACTCCCAATATGTGTGAGGCGTCTAATGGACCGCAGCGGCGTTATTCGAAACTCCCCGTTGTATATAATCCATCTGTATCGTCCTGTAGTGATTACCCCATTCTCTAATGTTAGATACGAACAGGGCAATGAATTTACAGGGGTCCCACAGCTACGATGTTTATCTTGTTCCCGCCGTGCGTTATCCATTTCAGAGACAAATCTTTATGGCGCGGGCAGATCTCAAGAGCTGTTTCACCATGAGCTCGCCGCATTTATTTTTACCACTGGACATACTGCAGAAAATGAGTCTGTGCCCTCTAATAGAGGAGACAGGCAATGAGGTTCCTCTAAGGTTGATATAATCATACCAGGCTTTCAGGGGTGATTTATTTGATATCACTTCATATTATCAGCTCTTGTGCTGCCGTTATTTTTTTGTCCTGTTCAGTATCCGTAAAATGAAGGTATTAACAAAACTTACTTTAATGTTTTTCTTCAAACTGTTTTCTGGGCTAAGGGATAAGGTGATTACAATGTCGTAATTTCATTTCTAATATAATTCAGAGCTGGTCTTGACAAATTTGTCTTCTGCGCCCCCTAATATTTCAGGAAAATTGAGTTTGCAAGGGTGCTTTAATAGGCGTTGATTTGAACACGGAGAGGGTTTTACCGTTATTTTTCCCTTGCACTACTGTCCCTTACAAATATGACACAGAGAATGTATTTCCTTTTCTCCCCCATAAATGTATTTAATGGCCTTTTTGCAAAATGCTTGCACTCCATCAAATGTAATTTATACTTTCTGGAAACTTCAGTGTCAAGGTCAGTATAAAAGCAGCCTCGTCCGGGTCTCTCTCTCCGAGATGTGGCGTGATTTGGGTATCTGAACATCTTCCTCGAGTGCTCAGGTATAATATCCTCGTTTCATTTTGACAGATCGGTTTATAAAAGGCATTTGTCCCTTACTGGCCAGACTTCCACTCTTGGCAGCTCCATTTGGCATTACGGGCCACAGTGTCCTCACCTCTGGCCCTCTGTTCTTTTCACGAAAGTGTTTTTTTTTGTTGCCCGGAGGACAGAAAGTCAGCAGAAGTGGGTCCAAGGCTGTATTACGAAACCAAGCAATAAATCGGCTGTGTGATGTTAGGCGTCGTATGGAACTGGGAGATCAATGGAGAAATACAGTGTAATATCCCAGGGACAAAAGTAGGCTTTTTTATTTTTTGAGTAATAAGTCTAATATTTCTCTGTTAGTGATACGTAAGACCTCATCCCTAAAAGGAAGAGTCATAGAAATTTTATTGTGATAAATGCTGCCTTACAATGAGCTTGCTCAAAAGGCCTTTTCATATTACGTTACCCTTTTGAAAAGATTTTTACATACACTGACATTTACGATACAACTCCAGAACATTATGGTTCATGCTTAATGTATTTCCTTAAACACGTGTGACTACTGAGATAAATATTAAACTTAAAAGCATGCCAAGCACTGGGCCATCAAATCTTGAACTCTACACTGGATCTACGTTCCCATCTGACAGACACTTGTACAGACATATATCGCTGAATACTACACCCTAATTTACTGTGCTTCTTCACACTTTAAGAAACTATTTGGACCCTTGGTGACATTTCTAAAAAAATTCATGCTCAGCATTTAAGTGCCAATGCACCTCTCAGAACTAACCTACCTCTACAGAGTACAAGTTACATTCAGCGATATCCTACCCAACCTGACTGAGTCAAAGAGAAACCAGGGTGGAGAGTGAAACGTTCCGACCTCTTTGGTTTATGCCACTTCAATTAATTGATCCATCTCTTATCACAGGATTGTGAGATCACTGAATTAGTTATTGGGCTTTGGCTAAATAAGAATGACGTTTAGCGTGGGGTAACTCCATGCCGCCTCTTTCTCCGCGGGTGGGGGCGGCTTGCCGAGTCAGGGGACAGCCGGGCAAGCCGCAAGCCAGAATCTGGCCCGATGGCTGGCAAATAGCGAAAACCCCGAAATGCAAAACGATTTAGTGTAATGTGCAACAACAGCGAGGGAATGAATGCGACATTCCCAAAGGTTGCTGGGTGGCGTTAAGGCACGACGCTTTTAAGGGGATGGCATGAGCACCCCTGGACTGCAACTGTTTTACTATGTAAACACTCTGTTCCATCCTAAAACAATGAAAACAATAAACAGCTCAAGGCAACGTCTGAAAATGAAATGTTCCCTTGGTGAAGGGGAACGAGAGGATGGAGTTTGGATGATGAATCCTTAGGCAGCCCTTCGTAATTTTCAAATACTACAAATTGAAAAGGCTGAACGACTCCTGTATTCTGCTAGAAAGCCTGAGAATAGAGCATTCTGTCATATTATCGCGGCGCCCGCATCCGTGTCCCTGTCTCTTAGTGCTGATTTGTTTTCCGAGAAGCTCCTCAGTGTTCCTTAATGCCTCGTGCCTTAAATTCAAAGCAGATTTGAGAAGGAAATTCCCTTCTTCTTGTTTTCCAGAGATGTTGCCAATACAGTGTCTGCTTTTCTCCGATGCCAGAAGTGGAGATTAACTTGTAGAGGCACCTTCCTGTTTTGGTGCGTGGGGCCTTTGCTCTGGACAGCGATAGGATTCACACTGAAGTGGCACAAATTAGCACAGCAAATTAACATAGAGAAAGATATGGTGGCTGATGAACTGAAGATAAGCATTTTGATATGGATCTATGGGCAGATATGGATCTATAGTACAGACTGATCTAGCAGATCTAGATAGTGGGAGTTCTGGGCTCAAATAGAATTATCTGTATCGTTTGGGTCAGTCCTTAGATGTGTATTTCTGGATCTGCTGGGTTTTAGTTCATACCTACTGATACTTGGTCATTCACTTTTGGTTGCATCTGAAAGAGGAAACCAGAACTGACTTGTGTGTTTGTAATTTGACTAAGGTTACGTCCTCATGAGGATATTCAGAAAAAACTAAATACATAACAAGAGGGTTTTAATTTTTTACAAAATATATTCATTACCATCAGCTCAACTCCTCAGAACAGACTGTAAACAGGTGGAAAAATAAATTCTGTTTTGCTATTTCCATAGCTAAAGAACACGAGTCTCTAGGGTTCTGGGGGCTGCAAAACATCCGCGACCACTAGGGTGCGCCAGAACTTTCCTGCTTGACCAGCTGATTAGCAGCGTAATGGAGAGATTTTGGTTCTAATTTGCACAGTAACTGGCCAGGTTCTTTACAGCAGTGCTGTGTTGCCAGCTAGCAGTGTTACAGTGGGTGATTTGGCAGCATAAGGAATGTGGCAGGGCTGGAATGTTCACAAGTTACTGAAAGACAAATGGTCATTTTAAGAAAGAGCACATTATTACAGTATTCTGGATTTGATATTGTGTGTTTTCTGCAGACAACCCAAACCAGGCTTCTCCGCCAACTGTCCTCACACCCCTTGTCCGATAGGGGACTGTGAAATAGTTTCCAGCAGCCTCTGTAGGAATTATTGGGCTGGGTGGGGGGCGGTATGGTCCTTTGTGAAGGCCCCATCTGCAGTGATTAGAAAGCCAGTTGGAGCATGGGGGGAAATTCTGAGCTCAGATGCTGGTGGCATGTGACGGGTCAACGGAGGGGGCAGGCGGGAACCCCAGGGTGGTGTTAAGTGGCACTCTGGAATCTTCAAAAGCATGCAGTGGGACATCACGTTACCTGCAGCGTTTGCCTTCCAGGCGAATGTCGCAGGTGCTCGGTGACAGCCCAGGTGACATCTTCATTGAGCCAGGATTACCGCGACACAGCATGGTCCCCGCCTGCGATAGTTTGAGCCGAGTTTATGGGCTGCAGGTGCATCAAGAAATGGAGGGAGGGGGAGCCCATGTTGAACACCGAGCGATGTTGATAATTCTTGCCCAGGAAGAGTATCAGTGATGCCCATTATTATCATGATGGTATACACTGAGAATTGAATCTGCCCCAGTATGCCTAACTTCCAGGTGTCCGGTACAGCCTAAGGCAATAGTGGGAAGCAGATTCATGCTATCCCCAAGCTAACAGATCACCCAGTGGCTTGACTCATAGTAATGAGAGTCCATTCGATGGAGACAGCCACTGCGACCCTTAGGCCAAACACAAGGTGTTCCGTGAACAGAGCTTCCACAGGCAAAGCCTGCAAGTGGCTGGTACCTTTCATTGCCAGTTTCTGAAGGATCGCAAAGCACACAGACTAGCCACGGGGAGGCCACGTGTATCTGAATAAGCTGAGCTTGTGTTCTGCATACATAGTGGCTTGGGGCTACTCAGTTTAACCTGAGCTGCGAGCGGGAGACAGGCAGACCCCGGGAGAAAAATCACAATGTTCCCTCAAGAGGACGACCCCAGTCAAACACAGCGGCCATTTTCTCAGGCATCTAGCTTTGCCCGCATGTTCATCCTCTTTACTGACGATTATCACAATTAAAAAGGCATCATTTCAAAGGATCTCGCTCTATCATGTGTACCCACCTCAAAGCAAGGCAAGGCATTTGGCATATCTGCTAGTAAGATGACGTTATCCATCCATCCATTACCCGTACCCACTTCTCCAACGTCTGCAGTCTACCTTACAATGTTCATGAACTGTGGCGAATCCAGAGAACCCAGAGGAAACTCTATGACAACATGGGGAGAACATGTGAACTGTACACATGTAGACCCAGGACAGTGGCTCGAATCTTCAGAGGTGTGAGGTCATAGTGTAAATCATTGTACCAGTATTATTAAAATTATTATTATTATTATTATTTAGTTTTTGTTGTTGCTGCTGTGTTGATAATAAATTATGCTTTACAGTAACTGTATAACATTCATGGAACATTCACATAACATTCATAAGCTACATGTAATTACACCTTAACATCCTAACATACATTAACAGCTTTAATATACATTAATAACAAACATAATATAATAATAACAAACATTATAATTGTGTAATGACATAGCGTTTGTTTTTAATGTACTGTAAAGCTGTTATGGTATGATAGGATGATCATGTATACTTACATACTGCTATGAATGTTCTATGAATGCATTATAAAGGTGCAGTCTATGTAATGTGTTACCAAATATCATCACCATCATCCTCAATGTGTTTTCTGTATGGAATACAGGGTCACAGTGAGTCTGGGGCCTATCCGGAAGAAATAATAATAGTATTTCTTCCTGCTGTGTGTGATGTTACCGAATGGCCGTCCTTCACAGAATCACCAGCAGCAGCACATTTTCACAGCACGTTCCCACGGTTCACGTGGCACTCGACTAGGCCCACGGCCGAGAGAGTGAGAAGATGATGAGTAAATTCTCGGCACTGCCGTAATGCCGCCCCCCCCCACTCCCATCTGCGCCCACTGGTGTGGAAAGCAGACTGATGCAACTGTGTCTCCTGTATAATCAGTGCCAACTTTTACCAAGCCTGTTAACCACCAGCACTGGGTGAATGTTTACAGGTAGGAGCTGTTCAGCGCAAAATAACAGCAGACTGAAGATAGCAACTAGGGCTCTATACACGGGGAATAGCCCACTCAATACACGGGGAATAGCCCAGTTAAGTCACAGACTGCCAGTTATATTTATTGTGATGGGCTGTTACTGATAATCAAAATAACTACCCAAAGCCATCTACTAATAATCACCAATGGAGGCAGATCACGGGAAGAAAAACTTTTTGAAAATAATCATGATGTGTCTAATTTGTTACCTTGACAGCAGGAGGGTTTGACGATTCGTTGCCGAAAAGGAGGCCGCCGTTAAACCTGCCGGTGCTGAGATATTTCAAACGCCAGGTCAATTAAAGCCTGTGCTAGCATTTTAAACGATATCATTCCTGACTGAGGAGGTAGCTGAAAAACAGAAACTGACATTTTTCATTAACAGATTCCACATATTGTTATGTGAGACACATTTAACTGGAACGTACAGTAGTAACTGCATAAAGAATGGATGAGGCCCGTGGGAATGTGGTAACCGGGATTCAAGTTTGTCTTACTTCTCCAGAGTTGGAGGTTCGAATGTTGCATCTGCTCCGTGTGTGGAGTATGTATGTTCTCCTCGTGCTTTAGAAGGGTTCCCTCGGGTACTCCAGTTTTCCCGCACAGTGTCATAAGATTATTTGGCATCTCTAAATTGCCAATAACATATTCATGGTCACGGCTGCCTTGTATAGGCTGCAGGTCCCCCGTGCACCCCTGCTAGGACAAGAGGTCGGCAAATGGATGGATGGGCCGAGATCACCAATAGCAGATCGGCTAAAATGCTGTCTTTTCCGTTCTACGATTTATAGTGTAATTTAGGCAGTTCTTAACTAATTAAAACAGCTTGGCATGAAAGAATCTCGAGACTGAATCAAAAATGGGATGTAACAAGTTAGTCTGCTGGGCAGTGGGCAGACGCAGGACTTTCAGCAAGAGTAGCTAAAAGCCGCAGGCGACTTTATAGACAGCGTCGCTTAAGGATTCGGCGTGCGTATTGTGTGGCGTTGATTTAATAAGAGTTCCACGCGCTGCAGAGGGGTTCCGTTAACAAAAATCATCATAAATCAATCAGTAGACTTCACGCTCAACCCTTAACAAGCCATTTGTCAATCCCCGCCAGATTCGGGAAGGGGGTCGATGACTGATGTGTTTACTAATGTAATAATTCAGCGGAGGGAAACATTATACAGGCGCAATATGATCCTTTGTCTTCTCAGCCTCCTAAGGTTCTGCTGAGGCAGAATAACGGCTATAGATTGCCTTTTTTGGTAATTAAGTCTCAGTAATTACCTTTAAAAGCATGAAAAAAAACGACAAAACGGAACATGCTAAGGAAATGTTAAAGCGATGTGACACAGTTGTGAAGAAGTGGACAAAAATGAATTTCACTGTGGCTAATGTGGCAGGACTTTCACAGTGCTTTGTGTGAAGACGATCACGTTATAAAAACAATCGAGGCGGTGCACGGGGGGGGCATCAGGACTGAAGCAAAAGGAGGATAATTTAGCAGGATGAAGCAGTGAAAGGAC
>JABFEB020000098.1:307911-326980 GCA_019775895.2 Stomatorhinus ivindoensis
TATATATAGAGAGAGAGAGAGAGAGAGAGAGAGAGAGAGAGAGAGAGAGAGAGCACATGGTTGTCTGTCAACAGGTCAGAAGAGAAATGCATTTTTGTACGTATTTTCTCTTTTGCTGATTGCATAACAATAATGACATGGTCAAAACAGGATGTTCTGTATTCCACATCCAGCATGCAAACAGACTCACTTAAATCTCAGAAACGACAATAAACCCAATCTCAAGTTTTTTCATAGGAATTTTTTACAATTATGACTAACTAGACCAATTCAGGTGATGGTTAAAGCTAATTCTCACCTGGTAGAAAACCATATCATTTATGGTAACAATCCTTAGTCACATTTCAGTAATGCAATGTTACTGTTGCTCTTTTGTAATGAAGATTTGCAATGTCTGCAATTAAACATAAGGTTTTAATTTTCTGAGTCAATCTATTCAACCAAAACCAATAATTTCACTTTCACAGACATAATTGCTTTTTTCCCCCATACTCATGCTGATCAATTGCAATGGAAAAACCACTTTAACCAAATGAAAAGATGACGAATCTTTGATAATATTACTGTAGCCATCTATGCATAAAGGGAAGAGGAAGAATCACGGCTAGTGAGAGACAAGGTCAGGTGACAGGGATGCAAAAAGTTGCTGGCTTTGTTTGCAAGAGCATAATCTAAAAAAAACACTAAGAGCCAACAGAACCAAAATAGTTTTTTAAAAAAGTGGCATTTGGGGGGACAGTATCCCATCCAGTGTGTCCCCTAGTGATTCCTAGAATTGGCTCCAGACCCCTCTTCGACCTGAATACTGAATATATCATGGACTGGATGGATAAATGTTATTTAAGGAATTCATTAATATGACATTTAGCGGGTGTTTGCGATTCAGGATAGATATTTCTAACTAGAGCACATTGTTTTTTTTAAGAAGCTTGTGGTATCGTAGTTTTAACGGCAAAAATAGAGCTGTAGGGGAGTAGAAAAGCATAAGAAGCATGTTACACTTTTAGTCTGCATCTATATTCACACAGCTTAACTTTTATACAGGATAACAGACATTCCAAGTGGAGATGTTTTCCAGCAAGCCAGAAATAAAAAAACTGTGGTGAAACAACTAAAAGGAAAAAAAAAGCTCTTCTGAATAATTAGTTAATGTCTTCGTAATTAGCGCTAGTATTTTAATTCAAAAGTGGAAAGGTGGTGCGGTTTGGTGGTCGCATCGAGAAAGAGGCAGATTCGCAGGTTTTGAGTTACTGGGGGTTTAAAAAGGGAAATGAAGGGGGGGGGGGTTCTTTATTTAAAGTCCCATTGTTTTATATTCAGGTCAGATGTTGACATCACTCAGAGTTTGCAGAGCTGTATTCCCATCTATTTTAAGATTAAAAACCCCCACACTGTGAGAGACATATTCTAGGATGAGTGAGAGATCACTGCACAAGCACAATATTGGGTTTACTTAACTGCAAGACCGCAAATCCCCAGGTATGTCCATTTATTATTTAAAAGAGTGAAAAAATGACAATACTGGTGAAATCCTTTGCTCACTGTGAACAGCACAAAACAGTGCCTGGATGATTTTATTATTATTATTATTATTATTATTATTATTATTATTATTATTATTCAGGCACAGAGAAAAAGATTTTTTTAATTATTCTTGGTGCATCAATGCCTCAGTAATCAGAATGGTATTTTCCTTTGAACTGAGGGAGAGAGTGTCTGACGGACTCCAGATGCTTCCTCTTAAGACACCAAGCGAAACAGGTCAGCCAGCAGTAATGAGATGGAGAAATTTATTTATCTATTTGCGGATTAATTTGTGACGCAGCTGAAAGCCAAGTGTCCAGCTGACTTTTCAGGGAAGGCACGGACTACGCAGCCACTGCCACATAGCAGATCATTAAAGTAATTAATTAGCTGGTGGCCGTCCCGCATGCAGCCTGTCTGCTGCCTCGTACCTCGGTAACACGTCTGGTCCACTTTTTTTGTGTAGTGCTTGTTGCGTCTTGCTGCATGAGTTCCTTTCCATCTCAGGTGTTAATTAATGCCGGCTTGACCCCAACGTGGCCCCTCAGTTTCGTAGGGAATAAATGCATAGGAAATAAGGAATTGTGTTTTTCTTTTTCTGCGGTTATATTTCTCCGATTTTCTGCTCTGTAGACTTGCCGAGCTTTGCCTGGGTATCTAATTTTATATGCAGTGAATGCTTGCTGAATATCAGCTCTTCTTTATTTGCTCTTATTTAGCGGTAAATCGCAAAACTTTAGAAGAAAGTTCTGCATGTTTTAACGAGACAACTTTTATCCTTCATCCCTTGTTACCCGTTGTGCTTCCTGCTACAGAAACTGTGAGATTGACTCATGTTAACTCCGCAGTAGCTGTCCTAAAACCATCAAAATAACAGACTGTCTTCTTCTTCCCCGGATAGGACCCGACGAATGGCTACTACAGTGTAAACACCTTCAAGGAGCATCACTCTACCCCAACCATCACCCTGGCAGGGAACCAGACCACTGAGATGCGGAACGTCAACAGTGCCACCACGGGAAAGCAGAGGGTGCCCACTGGAATGTCCTTCACTAACATCTACTCCACGTTGGGCGCCGGTCCCAACCGTCTCTACGATTACAGCCAGCGGTTCGTCCTGGGTGTGGGAAGCAGCTCCATCGAGCTGTGCGAGCGGGAATTCCAGAGGGGCTCACTCAGCGACTCCAGTTCCTTTCTGGACACGCAGTGTGACAGCGGCATCAGCAGTTACTGCAAGCAGGACAGCTACGTGCAGTTTGACAAGGATAGCAAGACCTCAGCCTCCTCATCCTCACACTACTCGCAGTCCTCCTCGCAGAACTCTGACCTCACGCGGCCACTGCAGAAACGCATGCAGACCCACGTGTAGCCCCAACCTCCACCCCAGGACAGCAGGGGGCGCCAGAGGGCCATACGACCAGGATGAAATTCCTGTAGGCTGGACAGTGGGACCCATACCCAAGCACAGTTCTTAAGCCTGTGTGTGCCTGTGGGTTTGGAGCCATTGAGTTCATAATTTGGGCATCTTCAAATATTTTTCTGCTGCAGCGCACTTGATGAGGCCATCTTTGGTGTGGGGACGGACCGCATAAATGCTTACATTCCATGACAATGTGATTCTGTGACAGATAATCAATACAATTCAAATGGCTAACGCAACGGCGGAGTAGGTTCGTTTGTCAAACAAAAAGAAAAACCTTGTTGCTCTCTGCAGCAGAATATCATGGTTTCACTGAATCCTAAAAGTATGACAATCGAGAGATAATGTCTAGTGAGATGAAATCACTCAGTATTATGGTCTGTCTGTATTTATTCCAGCTTTCAAACTTCTCCATTGTACCTTGTAAAAGAGTCTATCTCTCTTGAATATCTAAGCACAAAAGTGTTTGTGAATTGTCGATACATCTCATTTTCCCAGAAAGGAGACTTCTGGTTTGACTTGCCGGAGTGGGCAGAATCAAACCGCGAACGTTCGGCATGCAAACCTTGCCTAGAGACTTTCCAAATGAATAAATAACTTCTCTGTTTTCACGGTTCCAATTCTCAGAGTCCCTGAGATAAGGACGAGGGAGATTTCCGCCGGAAAAATAAAGCACTGTTTTGCAGTTGCCACTCGGAGATAAAGAAACTTCCATATGCATCCCTCGTCTCTTTTCCGATTCAGTTCACACTTTTTATTTTTATTTGCTTTTTTTTAGAATTTTACCAGAAAATTATGACATTTTGCTCTGTGTTTTTTTTTCTTCTTGCCTTGAGTTGGGACCACTCACATGCAATTCTCAAGGTGCAGAAATGGACGAGGGGTGCGAGCGGGGAGTTTGTGGATACCCCCCCCCCCCCCACAGAAAAAAGATGCAACCCACCCACGCGGCATGTTACACCAGAGCACGGAGTTCTTCCGGGAGCAGGTGGCGCCGTAGAGTCAGACCTCTGGTAGACTATTGTGTGTACTTACCCATGGAACGTGAATTCTGTTTCAAACTCCTGTGGGTCATTAGATGTGTCTGCAGTGTACCTGTGTTAGCGAACCTTCATGTCACGTGGCTTCCCTCATGTATAGTCAGCCATGTTGTTTACACTGGAGCTCTGTAAATCCAGCATTTTTACCTACTGTGATGAATGGAAGAATGGATGGAAATACGTGTATATATCTATATATATGTGTGTTTTTTTTCACTGTTCTGCCTCCTGTTCACAAAACTGTCTTGGGAATATGTTCACTGAGCCTCAAACCACTGTGTGGCTGTGTAACGCGAGCTAGAGTGTGACAATTAGCTTCTAGCGTTGTGTTGGGTTTTGGGCTCGCTTTCGTAAAAACCACAGAGACAAAAGACAAACACAAGCTGGCACCAGCGACTGGATATGCACGTCAGGTTTGGGAGAAACCTTGCGACGCACCTTAACCAATCCGACACGATAACGAAGCAGGAAGTTCATCTGTGCCAACAGGTGACCCATGAAAGGTGGGAGCGTATTTATATCAGACGGGGGAGAATGGATCGCTCAGTCGGGGCCCAGTGATAGTACATCGTAGAGGGTCGGGTCACTGTCTTCAGCTATTGAGTTCCTACTAATCAAGTCAATTTAAATGATGTTCCTCAATGTTGCAAGTGACAAGGAGAGATTTTCACAACCGTTTATTCCGCTACACACGACCAGATTAAAGCTCCTCCACACTGTCTTCACACGACAAACTAGACCTCGAACAAAACTAGCTTCATTCCAGCATATTTTCAACAATCATTTAAGAGTCAGCCTCCACAGATACAGTACAAACTGTACACAGTGTTCCACTTATCCAAACGGGCAATCAACTGGGCTTGCACATAAGCTTACGTTAAAAAAAAAAAAAAAATAGAAGAATGGGAATTAAAGGAGACAAGAAACCTGTGAACAATTAACTCCATGCTACAGGGAATTAGAAACCCTGGGATGAAGTTTTCAATTTCCAGACCTGAAACCTGCTAAAATTTCACAAGCCACACAAAACACGCCCATCCGCCTGTTTAGCTATTCTCCCTTTTTCAGCTGAGAAAGTGAAGTGAAAGTCTAAAGGTTTCGGAGATAGCTAGAGGGTGCGATTTAGAAGAGAGCGAAAAGGGAGAAGGGGTGAGGTGGGGGGGGTGGAGGTTCATTCTACGGCCGCTTGTCACCTGGTGTGGGGACGTGACGATCTGCCGAGTCCTCTGCTCTGAGGGACACATATGACCGACGAGGTGACTCCTCTAAGCACTTTATGAAATAAATTTGAGTCATTTCAATGGCTTTTATCCTGGAGTTGCAGTGTAAGACTTTAAGCTGTTTAACGGGCACGCATCCATTTGTAAAACAGAACATGAAAGGTCTGTTTCAATGCTGATAACTCAAGTACACCCATGAACCACTGTATATAAATCGCTAATGCTCTCTGTATGGATATTTTTTTAGCAGTTTTGTATTTTAGGCAGAAATGAATCATCCCCTCATTACAATTGTACAGACAATCAGACATAATTTTTCATAATTATTCATCTCCCGCTATGCCTGTCTTTGCTAGCAGGTGAGTTTTTTTCTGTAAAGATTTCAGTAGAGTTTTTCATTAAATCAGTCCCCGGGGCCTTGATTCCACATTTGGGATTCTGGGTTTATTCCCAACTTGTTCCTGTCTCAGCCCCCTACTCCATAGGGTACGTATACTTTAAGTGCATCGCGTTCATAAGCATTTCAATGGGAGTTTTGGCTAAAATAAGATTTTTTTTTTTTATGATTTTATTCTTGACCACTCTAGAAGAAGTGCAAACATTGCAAAGTCTGCAGCACGTCAGTGAAACAAAAAAAGGCCACAGATAGTTGGCGACATTCACTCCGCACTTGTTCTCCCAAAAATGCATCCCAGCGCCGTATTGACGTTCCGTCCTGTCAGGAAGACATGAAGACGTGGAGTCGGTCCTCCTCTCTATGAACAGATGCCTCTCAGTGTTACTACCCAGCATGCACCGGGTTTGTTGTGGAGGGATAGAGGGCCGACATATTTGAAAAGATCAATTTCCTGTCTCTTTTTCTTTTTTTCCTCCCAGAACTAGCAGGCTGGGCTTCCCTTAAAAAGATTCCGGAACGCACCTTCTCCCGTGGCTGTCTCTGTGTCTGATGTAATTCTGCTCGGCCGCCCTGATCTAAATGTAACTCGGCTTCCGGCGCTCCAAGTTGCCGCGGCGAACGCGGGCCATTAATAATTGATGCTCCATGTTTGATGGGCCTCTGTGAGCCAGCAGTCACCACACTCACCCCCCCTCCCCCCCACACATACCCCACCCCCAACACCACCCCAGCGCTCCAACGGAATCAAAGCTAACCTGGAAAACAGCACCGATTGCAGTCTGTCCCGCGTCGGATGAGCGGTTTGTTCGACACCAGCTGCTCGCTCGTCGCCGTGCCAACGCAAGAGAGAGAGCGGAGCCCAGCGGATGTGTAAACGTGGCCCGGTGCGACAGCGCCTCACACTCACTCACTCAGTTCCGCCTACAAATTGACACAGATTGTGGATTCTGGTTGAGGTCCCCCCCACTGGTTGAGGTCTCCCCCCCCCACTCCCAAGGACTCCCAGGGTTGTGTGTTTTTTGTTCACACAAGGTAATCAATCGTCATAATATTCGTCAAAATATGGTGCAGCACTACTGAAAAGACCATAAGCACTCTCTGACGGTTCTCTTCTCTCACAATCGATATCTTGTTAGTCCTTCGGTAACAACAGTGCTACAATAAACACAGGAAGAGGTGCAAACGTCAATATTTACCAAATCAAATACATATATTCTGTAACATGACTGAAAAATAAAGAACGATGACATCAGGTATGCCGTTATTTCCACGCAGCGTCCCTGTATTTACGGTGGAAAAGTTATGAATAATTTGTGTTTTACCTGTGATTCTGTGATCCTATGATGCTTTTGCTCTGTAAAACATAAGGAAAAAAAGTTAACCAAAAACAAAGTTCTCTATTGTTGTTTCTACGTGCCTGACTTGTGTGTGAGTGTGAGTCAGGTGTGTTTTCTGTCTGGCTCTGAAGGCTGGTATGCCTGTGTGTGTTTTATAATTACCCTTGCTACAGACTCTCTCTGGGGCTCCCTGAACAGCATACCTCAGGTAGGGAGAATGGATGGTCCAACAGCTGGGCCCAGGAAGATTTAGAGGGATATCAATGTCGCCAGCGCCCAACCCTAGTCACCTTCGGAGACACAGGCAGCCAAGCAGTGAGAAGGATTCTCACTGTGATTGACCCCTGACATCCACCTGGTAATATTTCTCATTGCTGATATATTATTGCTGACATTGCAAGATAACAAGCATTTAATAAGATATTGAGGAGACTCTTCTATTCAGAATTACATGAAATGTATTGGTTATTTTACAGTAGGGGGAGAACTCTTACAAGAGCATCGCTGAGATCAAATGTCCACAGCTGTGACCAGTAGGTTACCTGTTGTGTTCAGTACTTGTTAGTCACTAATGGGTCTGCCCCAGACCCAACAGACAAACGTCCCATTAGGTGCCAGCCTGGCTCTCAGGTTTCCCTGACAGTGTCTAACCCGCAGGGAGTCGGAGACCCAGTCACGTCTCTCCGCGGTGACAGCATGTCAGGCTGACAGATCGCATTCGCCGGGGCATTTCGAAAGCATGCGAAAATCAATCCGGCTGAAACTAGGATCTGTAGTGACGATGAGAACGTTCCACATTCTCAGACCTTCACATCAAAACTGTCGCGTCTGGTCCGGACCACATGTTGTTTTGGCAACTTCTGCCAAAAGCAAAATCAAACTTCTCTAATGGGAAAGCGGGATGAAGGCAGATAGTTATCCGTCTGATTAAATGCCTTTTTCTTCTCGAACATGTCATCCATTCCCATACTTGGGAAAAAGCTCCAAATTGAATCGCACATTACTGTGTATTTTTCTGTTTGAATGCTTAAGACAGGTTATTCTGTAGCCAATTATGTTCTTGATAATTGGATTCGAAATCCAATTTGACAACAGCAGACAATAGAGCGCGGAGACAGTATCGATGTCTGATGCAGTGAAATACTCCCATTTAGAATTATCTAAAAGCAGCTATTATAGCGCGCAGAAGTTCCATGTGGGTGGTGTGGCAGGGGGGATGATGTCAAAATCAGGTGATCTCTAAAGCAGCTCTAGTCAAGTCATCGCTAAGCATGAATAGGAATTTGAATCAGCTGAAGACAACACAGCCTTAACACAGCCTTAACACGGCTAGCCCCATCCAGTCCCGCCTAATGAGGTGCACATTGCTCTTTGTCCGCGAGAGTTTCAGCGACACACAGTCTTGCTCAGTTCTGAAGCATTTATTGAGTTCCCATTTGAACATTTCTTTTTCTTTCACCTTTCTGCCGCTGCTGGCACCCGAGTTCTGAAATTACGGCTGGCGGGATGCATTGGACTGATTGCTTTCCGACGGTAATTAGCTAAATTGGATCTATCGCGCGCAGGTGCTTGATACGCAGACATGTAGAGGAGCGGCTTTGCTAAATGCTAAAGGGTTAGCGGCTCCTTCCTCCCGCTGCTTTCATGTGACACGGAGTCCCGCTGCCCCAGGCCACATTGGTCGTTCGCGAAGCCTTTCAACGCTGGAGCCGCAGCGTAATCGCCTGTAAAATTCCTCCCCCGCCATCATTTGTTCAAAACAGCTGTTTCACGAGAAAGCTCATTTTGCCAACATCTGTCCTTTGTATTTGATTATAACTTCCAAATGAAAACCCCTCCCAGACATAAAAGAGATTTCAGAATGAAACACAAATATGACAAGGACAGAGCTGGAAAGTTCAGGTCCAAAAAGTACAAATCCAGACCAAGATTTAGTTTCAACCAACCAGTAGAGTACTCTATGACTGTGACTCTTTATATTAAACCAACTGGTTGAAACTGGTTGATTTGTACTTTCTGAGGCTGAGTTTTTCACCTCCAGAAAAGGATGCTTATTTTTCCAATCAACTTTCACTTCACCTTTTGTCTTTTAAGGACATATTTCACGTTTGCTAAAACAAACGCGGTTAGACAGCTAGAGCAGTCACAATTAGTCCACGATCTATAAGGCCTGGCTGAAAATTCATTTATTTGACAGCAGCAATAAGACGGCAGCATTTTACAGTTGCTTATTTGGCACAGTTTCTGGGTGAACGCTCAGTATAGTTAAATAAATCTTCCCTCCTTGAATACAGGCATACTCGGAGCTTTGTCCCGTGGTGAGTCTTAAATGGATTATTGATTCGGTGACCTTTCTCTGTTTTAAGGTTTCTGTTGTTTGTTCGAACGATGTCGTCTTAACTCAAGCCTCAGACAGTGCTGTTTGATCAAACATCAGCTCCAATATTAGACTATTAACCTGCCCCAATATTTGTCTGCAGTGTAAGCAGGTAATACAGGGGATCCCTAAGGGAGTGGGGCAGGGGTGGGGTTCTTCTTGTACATGTTAATCGTAGACACACAAGTGCAGGTGTTAGTGACATATACAATTAAAATGTTATCATTCCTAGCAATGTCTTCAAATGCAATGCAGAACACGAATCACGGCAAGACTACCAGAAATTGAAAAATATAATAATAATAATAATAATAATAATAATAATAATATGCACGCTCCCAGTTAATGATGGAGAGCAATAAGCAAGTAGTATACATTCTGAACCTAATTCCCTTTAAATTACTTTTGAATTTATTCAATTCCTAAAGGCCCAGACGCCCAGTTCCTGCTCAGTTTAAATGAAAGGTTATGAGTTCCAATGGGGAAGCGTCGTTCTCTAAATCGTTTGCCCATATTGACGTGACAGCTGTACCATGGCATCTCGATAGTTTATTGCGTACGAGCATACTGACATTTCCTAAATGTCGAAATGAAGCATGAATTCAATGTGAGGAAGAAAACATGGAAATTAGCACAGTCGGGGGAAAAAATGCAGTAAGTTTATGTATCATTTTATGAATTAATTGGAGATAATTGCTCTTAAGAGAGTGCGTAAGTGATTATAAATGAGTGCTGTTTTGATCATTTCCCCTGACCGCAAGATGCGCGCAACACAACTTAACGCAATACAACACAAATGCAGGCAGGAAACCTGCGAGAATGTCCCTCGTTAAAGAAAAGGATAACGAGGCTGACCGGCTGCAGAGGAGGGAGAGACAAATCCCCGGTCCTCGAACCATGAGCTCAGAGGAGAAGGCAGCAGAGCATGTAAGCAGGGCTTGATCGGGCTGCCAATGGGACTCGCTGCGCTACTGTCTACTGATGCAACGGGCTGGACCTTGTATTGCCATGGATCATGTGCAGTGGATAATTACCACCTACAGTAGTATCTATAAGAACAATATCATAGTAATAATGTAACTGTTTCGCTCTGAACCATTAGAATCTACAGACAGTAACACACACTGCATACCACAATCACCTATGCATACATGACATGTGATAGACTCAATGACCTTCTGTATGCATACATCACATGTGATAGACACAATGACCTATGCATACATCACATGTGATAGACACATATGTTCAGTGACTCTATATATTCAAAAGAGGTTCCACGTTCATAATAGATGTTCAGACGTTCAGAATAAACATATTTTACCTACCATTAGTCATCATCTGACTGTGAAAGATGTTTAGGATATAAAAATAAATCTGGATATAAACAAAACATTATTATTATTATTATTATTATTATTATTATTATTATTATTATTATTATTATTATTATTATTATTATTATGTCCTGTCATACCTCTACATGTTACTGGAAAAATTAAATTAGAATCAAAATTGAACTAGGAGCAAATCACTATCTCCCCCTTGTGGCCACTTGGTCTTTCTACAGTCTTTCTACTGTATTAAGCGTCAGCTCTTTATAAAGCAAATACAAAGACTAAGGACTATATGTAACATGTGTGTGTCATTCAGACAAACAGCAAAGGCGGCATCAGGGCTATATACACTGTACACACTGTGACATTTTTATGACATTGACGCACATAATTACACATGCATAATGGCACATAATTAAAACGACCGTCACTGCTTAAAATTATTGTTGACTGAGCTTGTCTGTCTTGGCTCCTTGAACCCGTAGCAATGTGTGTGCGCTCTGGCACGTCTAATTTGCACACGGTCACCATTTACATTGTCTACCAGCATATCTCACCCTAGCCTTTGTCCAGCATCTGGCAGTCTGGAACGCAGGGACACGAGCGAGTCTGATAGCTATGCTAATCACAAGGATTCCTTCTGTGCTGCCTGTTTTGTTTTTTTGGCTGCCAGGACCTGACTGACATGGCGACTGCTTCATTCCCCTTAGCTACCAGCACACTCTGTCACTTGCAGTTTCGCCCGCTCTAAGTAGGCTAACCGTGAATGAAGGGAGGGGGGTGCAGGGATTGGTGGCAAGGGGGCAAAGGGGCATGGAGGGTGGGGAGGGCCAGGCAGGTGGGGTGTTCTATGTTGCTGTATCCATGGTAGCGCTGGAAACGGTGTAAGCATTTTCTGCCCGCAGCATTCCCCCGGACAGGGAACCGTAAACGCGAGCGCGTGAGCTAGTATGCAGAGCTACTGTTCTGTGTGAAAAGCACAGATCTGTGGGCACTGCGAGTGGCCGACCTAGTAAAGATGTGTGTTCCCCCCCTCGCCCCCCTTCGCGTGACATGACTGGTGCTCTTAAACAAACTCGAAAGCACAGTGACATGCAGATATGGGAGATTCCTGTCTCGCTGAGCACGTACCGGGCTGCATCAAGGCACAAACAAGCCAGGCGTCTGCAATGGGGCTCCTCGTGTATATTTAGCATATGCAGGAGCCGTTCTAGGTAAATGCACCGGAGGCAGCTTCCTAGGCAACCCCAATTACCTGTGTTGTGGGGGAAGTGAAATGATCACCAGTTAAGGGGGGGGGGGGCTCCCAAACAGAGCTTTGCGTAGTGGCCCTGCGAGAGTTGACACTGAGTGTGCAGGGCTTACATGCACAGCAAAAGACACATCTGTGATCTATATATAGGTTGAACTTGTTTATCTAAAATCAGCCGAATAAGACTGACCGTGTTAAAACCCCGGGCAAGGGAGTGCCACCCATTTCCCATAACCGCGTATCCACAGGGTCACGGTGAACCTGACGTCTGTCCCAGGAAAATCAGGCCCCAGGCAACTCTCATACCATATGCTAACACAAGCATGCTAAGGGCCATTTAGAGACATTGAGTCACCCCACCCACATGCCTCTGGACTGTGGGAGAAAGTACCCTGAGGAAATCCAGAGACTCAAGGAGGATTTAGAAACTCAAATCCACATCCCCTGAGGTACAAAACCAGAGGTAAAATCCTATGATCCATGGAGCTGTTGGAGTCTAATTTCTTCATTATTAATCAAGTTTCCAACTTGCGTTTACAGGCATTTCATGGTGAGCCACTGTGTTGTTTTTGGTTCCAAAGTCAGGATGGGATTGGGGTTTATCTTTCAGTCCATAGTGGTCGCACCCTTGATTAACAATACATGTGTCCCAGATGCCCTTTGGCAGTGGCATTGACAGGTGAGTCATTGTCACACGAAGGGTGGTCTGGCATTAGCCAACTTTGTGCAGTTTAAAGTCCGACACACAACAGGCTGGTGCAGTGCACTGCAAATTCTGCCGAAAACCTGCGCCCGCCAAAACTGGAAATATGGCAAACTTATTTCACCAAAACATTGTCATCCAGTACAACATGCAGAATGCAAGTCCTTACAGTCACAAACACCGGCAATTAGGGTTTCTGGAAGACATACGGGACGAATCACATCCCGAATCGGGTAAAAACGACAAACACCACCTGACTAAGTGATAACCCTACCAGCAATGTCAGCCTCTCTGAAAATCCTGGAGAAACATTTAGATTAAATAAAACTGCATTTTCAACTGTTTCGCCCTACCTGCAAAAATGTATACTTGTATGATTTGTTTATTAAAATAAATGTAACCCCCCCACTATTAACTTCTGTCTATGGTCCTGTTCTAATGTGTAATGTAGCAGCAATTGGTCCTGTTTACTTTACATCGGCAAACTTTCCGGTGCAGTTTCTCTCATCCGGCTCCATCCCAAGCCCGAGGCAGGTGTCCCTGCCAGGAGACCATCGCTCACCTACTGGAACCACCAGCACACCCTTTTCCCCGCAAACCTCAGCCTCAAAGACAGAAAGGCCTCATCGATTCCCGTTTCGCGATCCATTCGCGTCCCGCTAGCTTTGGCGAACGTCTGACAGGCCCTCCGATCGACAAATAACACGGGATGAAAGTTTTGCGGCGGACGGGAGAGACTCCAGACTCCAGGTGCCAAGCGTGAAAAACTACAAATGATGGGATTTAAAATCTCGTTACGTCAATATATTGTAACAGTCGCTCCTGGGCATCTGAGAGCCAGAGAAATTCAATAGCGTTCAGCAAGGCAATATTGACTTGGAAAGAGTTTCACCGTAGTAAGCAAAGCCAAGGCTGAATAGGAATACAAATGGGGTACATAAATGTATAATATCATTTACTGCACAACTTAAATCATCTTAAGGATACTGGAGACATACACAGTGCTACATGGAAAAGCTAAAATTTACAAGTACAATTCCAACATAAGTCTATAAGCAATTAACCATTTTTGTCTTCATTTCTTCTTTGTTTTTGGACCAAGGAAATTTATAGTGGATATGGAATGGGACAGAATCCAATATCTTACAAGCGGCACTACCGGAAAGCGGAGCACGGCGTAATTCAATCCGGTGACGACGGACCATATTGAATGGCACAGGAGAGAGCTCAGGACGAAGAGAGAGAGAACAAGGGGCCCGTGATTTAGGATGGAGGGATGGCAATGAAGAGGAATTCAGGTGGATTAGAGCTGTCCCAATGCCAGCAGGGACCGAAGATGGCAGCAGAACCAAGGATTAGATGACATCATCAATCATGGGTGATGGCTTCATAATGCAGTCTGTGTTATTGTCTTTTATTTTTACTTTACAGGAATCAAACAATTCAAAATGGAGAATTTTCTCAAGGGTAGAATGACAGAGGCCCAAACACAGCTGGAAGGGGGAAACCATTTGGCCGTGAGGAGGGGCCTTTAACAGCTATAATATCCTTATGGTTCTCTGAAGTATCTCTATACTGTTATCTGTTAATCACTGAAATGGGTTTGGGAATCATTAATTACATTAAAGTGTGATTCAATGGGAATTATCCACCAAGATAAAAATACCGCGTGTTTGTGGCTGTGCATATATGCACATGTATATGCTTGCAGTCCCCTTCATATGAGTCTGCTCATGGGGCTCCTGTTTTGCATGTGTATATATGTGCGCAGGTCTTCATCTTTAGTGGATTCCATTTAGTTTTGCCCTCAGTATAAATTTAAATGAGCACATATTTTCTCCCCAGCCAATTGCTTTATGCAGGAGATCGACATCCAACAAAACTATATAAATAATTCCACTCTGCTATTTAGGAATGTGCAAATTCCGTTCCAATGTGGCGCACTCGTTTTCAGCCGGCTAATCTCACAGCCGCCCGCCGGGCGATAACTTCATTTGACCTTCCAGCTTTGCATTAGCTCTTTATAACCCTTTAAATTCTCCTTTTGTCTCTTCTTTTGTTCTTTGTTTCACATTCCCCCGCCACGATCCCCAATGAAGGGAAAAACACCTTCGGAGAACATGTGCCGTCTGTCGCGCTCTGAGAACGTAATCGATATCAGGGGCGGCAGACCGCAGCCGCCCACGGAACCGCGTGCGGATCCTTTGCGGGTCCTCGGGCCAGCGGCGTGCGGCTTAGAGGACCGTCTACAGGGGGCGCACAATAATTAGGAACTATGATGGTCCAGCCTCCAGCTGCTGCAAGGAGAAGGTCTAAACCGTGAAGAGGGTGTGTCCCCCCCCCCCGCAGTTGCTATGATGCTTGGACTTGCACATCTGTGCCATGTCCTGGTCCTTTGCAATTTGGGTTAATGGTGGATCCGAATTTCCTAGCAGGCAGGGGACGACGTTGGCCGGCGGTCGGTGACGCTGCACTGAACTCTGGGAAAGGTTGGGGAGGGAGGCTGAGTGGCTTGTGAAGCCTCCATGGCCCCCGCCATGACGAACAAGGTGAAATAAGGGACTGTGCTGCAGAGGTGTTTGTAATTAAATAGCAGCAGAGATGCATTTACAGCAGGCGAACCGCCTGGCCTGCTGCCGTCGATGCGGTTCAGTGTGTGGGGCTCCGAGGTTAATTAAAGAGGCCCCCCTCATGCCACCCCGCAGTCTGTACGGCGGCCAGGAGACAAGGGCGCCCGTAATTAAACTGACACCTGTTCGGTCACATCGGGGCGGTCATGGCCTGACCCACAACAGAGGGAGGAGCTGTAGAGCGCCCCCCCGCCCCCTCGCCAACATGGTGATGTAATTGATTTTAACTCGGAGTTGACCTGTGGTTTTGGCAGGCGGGGGGGCAGCGTGGTGCTGGAGGAAGTGGTGGACCTTTCAGTAAAAGGAAAACGATAGATAGTTACATGTAGATGTAATGCAGTTTTAGGCCTGGGGGGGTTTCAGGGAACCCCAGCTACAGCCGTGCACTCCTTACTACTAATGCACGATCATAGACGCTAACTAGGAACCAAGGGGGGCAGCTTTCATAGTGCCTTTTCTGGGGAGGGGAGGTATTTTCACTCTGAGTAATGGGGAGCCCTTAAATATTTTCATCATAAACTGGATGACAATGCCAGTATTTAGTCAATTTCCAAAATCCAGGGAGGGGGGGGGTGTTACAAAGCCCTGTTTCATTTAGAAGACCCATTGTCAGTACTTCCACTCAGGAAAAGATCCACACAGACCTGTTTTTTTAATTCTATTCAGACGTGAAACGGCATATCAGTGGTTTAAGCCAGTGGGGTATCTTGAATAGAATCCATTCAATTTCAGTTCTTAAGCCCGTGATATTTTCAGAACCATGGAGTATTTCATTTATCAAAAAGCAAAAAATTGGGTCCCTGTTAATGTCATTTGTCATAATATCATTCTGGTAAAGAAATATTTTAATTAAAATCCAATAATTAGTTCTATGGACAATACAGCTAAGTAGAGGAGCAGCTCCCCCTCGCCTCCTACGGGCAACTGGCAGAACTGCAGATTCCATTGCAGTCATTTTTGGCAGGACCCTCCAACTGGTCTGTCAGTCTAAACTTTAGACTCTAAAGCAATTATGATTCAAAATCCAGCTCTCCAAAAAAACAGATAAAAGGGCAGTTTTAGTGTGATGGACGACATCAGTGAACTTCCCCAAGACCTCAGTATGAACAAATAATACGCAATTAATACAAGCAGTTAATTTAGTTGGATGTTTCCATTGAAAAGCTTGGATTACTTATATCAGAAAAAAATCCAGAAACCTAAAACAATTAGATGAGGTGTCCATACCCTTAACTTCCGCGCTACCTTTAGCATAGCTGTACTTTTCTTGTTTAAGTGGCACTTAAGACACTTGGACACTCACTTAGGGACGCCCCTTGACCCATTCTCCCACGAGCTTATCCTCTGAGTACAGGATCATCATACTGTGTGCCGACAGCCACTCCACACTCACAAAAGGCCAGTCCGAGTGTTCAGCGGCTTTAGAGATTATCGCTCTGAGTCTCTCCTGGCCCGAGGTCTCCATGAGGCATCCATGCCGGTAGAACGTGACAGAAATCATAACACCGCGTTCCCCGGTGGAAAAGCAGGCTTCCAACATCCTTGTTTCCTGCCATGTCGTAGCGTTCCATATATGAGACGGTATGTCATTTCACCAAGGTTATGTCTAACTGGAGACTGCACTTCATTTCTGCAAAGAGGGAATTTGGATTTATCCCCAAGAAGAAGGCCTAGGCTGACACCGATGCACCCTCGAACCCAGTGCCGGGGAAGGCAGGCTGTGACTGTGGGCCCATTTGTGAGCCCTGCTTCCTCGCACCCTCCCTGTCACGGGGTGTAAATATTAGCGCGATGACATAATGGTGTAAGCGACTGTAGCATTATGCGCTAATGGGAATAATTGATTTGCAGTTAAGGGCCCACATTATGGTCATCATTAGCTTTCCTCACATCCCTCCGGGTTGCTGGCATTCCCCGGCTGCAATCCATTACCGTCACCTCGGCCGTCCCGAACTGGATTTCATTACTGGTCCATCTCAGGTCGAGGTCGTCTACACTTAGCGGAGAATCACTCCAGCATCGTAAAAAGGAGTCATTAAAATGCGTGGTTTTGTCCCGCAGCTCCAGTCGCAGATCTCTGCCCCCGGGGGCTGTCCGCCCTTCCCTCAAGACGCTATGACTGTGCAAGTTAACCGGTGTACAGTGACGCTGGCGTATAACTCAAGATGACATCTTCCAGAATCTGCCACAATATGGACCTCCAGCTAACAGACAGATGTTCGATGCCAGCACGTTCCTGTAACTCCTCCCATGTTGCAACGTTAGGTTGATTGGTCTGTTGCTCGGGATCTGGGAAGACGTGAGAAGATGGCGCACCTGTCCCTGCATGAGTGACCAATTAGCATCTGGAATTAGTGGTTTTATTTCAGCGTCTCATCACTGCCACTGCTCAAACTAAACGTCTCCATCACTCCCCCCCAGGACACAAATACATTGAGCACTCCATAAATGCAACGTGGTCATGGTGTGCTTTCTGGCAGTAAAAAAAATCATCATGGAAATGCCAAAGATTTGTTGTTTGGGTATGAATTACCTCCCCGACATCTTTTATCTTTTTTATTATATATTTTAGCTACGCAGGATCCCACTGAACCAGTAACTTGAACCATGCATGTTTAATTTCAACTCCTTTTTCCCAGTCTCACTTACATCCCAGGAACAACTTTCGGAACGCGTTCAGTGCTCCGATGATGGGTTCAGGCTCACAGCCATTTTGCTGGACGGTTTCTGACGGATCCATCGCCCTGGTTACATGCAAGATCAAGCTGTCTACAGAAAAACAACCAGCAGAAGGTCCTCTTAATTTGTTTTGACGTTAGCTCCAGCTAGACACTCAGGAAGTAATCCTCCGACTGTGCTCTCTCTTGTAATACTTTTTTTTTTATTCTCAACAGCGGCTCAATTAATGCGTCTTCCATCTGGAACAAATCCAATTTAATAAGGTGCCCACAGCCACGCTGACCCCAGATGGCGACAGACAGCGTATTTACGCAACGTGCATTTCCTCATAAACGTTGATGTCGATTTTTCAGAATGTTAAGCAATCTGTTATTTTTTATTATTTGACTGGCGTATGTGTGTGGAAACTTTGCCTTCTCACCTTTGACATATAACTTGTAAGACGTATAGCTGGACCTGTGAAATTTCAAGCATCTTTATACAGCATTAGAAGGGAAATTGACTCGGTCTTTGCAATGCTGTGGAAAGATGGCCTTAGGAAATGGATATAAATCAAATCAAATCAAACTTCATTTATAAAGCACTTTTAAACAACCAAGGTTGACTAAAGTGCTCTATAGAGTGACATCATTAAAACAATAAAAAACAACAAATGAAGAACAACAGACAGAGTATTTTTATGCCAACTCATCCTAAATCAAATGCCATTGAGAAAAGATGTGTCTTGAGAGAAGATTTAAAAGAAAGGATTGAGTCGAGGCAGATCTAACATGCCAAGGTAGGCTATTCCAAAGGCTAGGGGCAGCCACCCCGAAGTCTAGGGACAGCCTCCCCGAAGTCTAGGGGCAGCCACCCCGAAGTCTAGGGGCAGCCACCCCGAAGTCTAGGGACAGCCACCCCGAAGTCTAGGGACAGCCTCCCCGAAGTCTAGGAACAGCCTCCCCGAAGTCTAGGGACAGCCACCCCGAAGTCTAGGGACAGCCTCCCCGAAGTCTAGGGACAGCCACCCCGAAGTCTAGGGGCAGCCACCCCGAAGTCTAGGGAGAGCCTCCCCAAAGTCTAGGGACAGCCTCCCTGAAGTCTAGGGACAGCCACCCCGAAGTCTAGGGACAGCCTCCCCGAAGTCTAGGGACAGCCACCCCGAAGTCTAGGG
>JABFEB020000098.1:360015-377105 GCA_019775895.2 Stomatorhinus ivindoensis
AATAATGTCAGCAGCTGGCCAGTGCTTAAGAGCTCTGTCTTTTGTATGTGTAGGTAGGTAGGTAGGTAGGTAGGTAGATAGATACTGTAGATAGATAGATAGATAGATAGATAGATGACTAGAATGTAAAGTGATGAGATTTATGTTCATTTGTAACCAGTCATATTTGCTACTATGTAATTCTATTTAAATGATTCACAATAATTCACAATAAACATAGTGAATGTATAGGTCCCATTTGAGCTGTGGGATTCTGTTTTTGTCCTAAGAGCATGCCCTAAAAGGAGTTTTCCTGATATCGGCACACTGTCAAAGAGTGAGGAACGTTTATCCGTGTTGGACAGCTTCCCCTGGTGTGTGATGATCTGGGTTCATGCCTGAGCCACTCTGCCATGCTGACGCCCTGGCAAGGAACCAGGGCAGCCCCCCCAACCCTACCCCTACGGAGCCTTTCCATGGTGCAGTGGCTGTCTCATAAGGATGTGCCGGGGGGGGGGGGGGGGGGGGCGGGGGTGTTTGTAGTTAGCCAATTCTACCTTATCATGCCAGATTATTTACACTATGACCAGCCTCCCCAGCACACACACACACACACACCCAAAACTCCTCACCTCTAAAACATGGTGCCAAAAACATGAATCCAGCAATTGTTGTGTTTCAGCTGCTGTGCAGCCACACCGCTGTGAGTCCAGAGCAACTTAAAGATGAAACATTACATCATCCCACATCAGCCCCCACCCCACTGCAATCCCTTCAACTTCCAGTTTCTCCTTTCTGTTCCCTCCAAGCTTTTTCCTGCAGAAGAAGTTTTTCTTTGTTGCAGTGATACCATCCCTCCAGTTAACGCTCTTGTCCGCTTTATCGGTTTTTATAAATCACGTTGCTAGATCCCAGGAAAATGACAGTTTTGAAAAAAAATTTTACAACGGGAGATGTTGCCATCCGACAGCCAGAGACTGACATTACGCTGGATTTCTCTTTAATGACAGAAATGCATCTCCTCACTAAATAAACATTCCAGGTGCATCCATTTCTGAAATACACCCTTGTCTTTATCACTCACTGCCAATAAACCCATCATCACCTTGCCCATAGTAAGAGTTCTGGATTGAAATTTATGAATGGGTACTGTCCCTGCCCCTTTACTTACTATATGAAGAAACAGATGCAGAAAAAGACTAAACAGACAACCGGAGATGGACTTGAACTGGTTTTACATCTCGTCAGTGAACTGGAATGTTCTTTTCTCATTGACTACTTTATACGCATCTAAACCTAGCTTTATACCAACTGCTTAAACCTGATGGCTTCCAAAACTCATTTTTGAAAAAGGTAATAAAAAACTAAAGTTTAAAAAGTGACAATACTAACATTGATAAGTGGTGAATTGCATTCATCAGTAAGGCATACGCTGATTTTCCATTTGAGCCACTTTGCAGGTCCTCTCGATATGAAAATAAAATATGAAAAAAGTGTTCCCCTGATAATTAAATAATTCTGCAAAATTACACAGGATTGAATTCTTCGCAACATATTATTTATAGACTTGATGAAGATTAAACTGCTGCAAAGAAACAAGTCAGACCAGCTGAAGGCGAAGCCTTGTCATTTTGGTAGCGCAAGTTGTGCTTCCTTCAGATCCCTACCGGGGGAGAAGAGGCAAGGTTTGCAGAGAGTGGCATCAGAAGCAGCCCAGGTGATTTATAGAAATCACCCAGATATTCCAGTTGGGTTAGTACAAAAGGGGCTGGGGGTATGTTTTCGCAGCTGGTTAAGTGCAAATGGACCATTGTCTCGATGGCAATCAAGCAGAGAGCATGTGACCTGAATCCAGGCACGTGATAGGTTGGTAGATGGGCCGCTTGTCTTTGACACTCTGTATGGAGCCAAAAAGATGGGGAGTGTGCTAAGGTCTAAGGCCAGGTGGTGCCCTAGGCAAGCTTCACCTCCGGAGCCCCCTGTCCGGGACAAAGTGCTATTGGCAGGCTAAGTCAGCACCCCCACAAAAGATGGCACCTTAGGCAGCCCTGTATGTTGCCTAATGGTTTAATGTGCCCTGGGAGCGCGCTAATGCCCACCCCCGTGAGCACCATTATGGGTTGGAGACGCTGCTCATTTTAACGTTAAGCGGGAGATCACGCCTGCTGCACATTTCCGTCAGATCGTGAAAAGCTGTCGGCAATCATCGGCGAGATGTTTTTCTTTCGACGACCAAGAACCTTGATACAGCAATTCTGCGGCCTGAGGCCCAAGTTTAAGATCACGGTAGAGCCATAGAACCACATTTCATTCCAATTAACATTGCTGAGTTTTTGTATAAATGCTGAAATTGAGATATTTGGCGTCCGCACTTCCTCCAAGTGAAAGGGATGGTCCCCAACCCAAACAGACTCCTTGTCGGCCACCGAAATTAGTGCGCACCTGAGTCTGGCGTTCACAGAAACCTCACAGAAAGGTCATGAGGCGACAAGGCAAGGCGGTAGTTTCTCACAGTTTCACGAGGGCACCCTGTTAAAATGTTGTCACAGCTGGTAAGAGCCTCAGATCTGGAATTAACTTGCAATGGACCAAAGCCAGAAATCACAGCCCACACTGTGAGTTTAACTCTTTTCTCTCCTCGCTGTTTGAATTCCTCACACACCCCAGCCTTGCACCGGCTGGTTAATCAAGCTGCGAAACCTTTTCACGGAGCGATATTTCGGGCATCTTGTTCCTCCTGATGAAATCCTGGATGTACCATCTTTCACCATTGGAGTGCCAGTCCATAAAACTGAGATGCGGTAAACTGGAATGGTGGTTTTTGTTTTACCTCCTCTTTACCATGAGACACAAGAGCAAACTTAGGGGTCAAGGCACAGGGTCACAGCACAGGGTCACAGCACAGGGTCAGCCAGCATGCAGCACCCCTGGAGCTGGGGGGTAAGGGTCTTGCTCAAGGGCCCACAGACATGTGATTATTCTGCGGAGGCCGGGGCTTAAACCAATGACCTTCTGATCACAGGCACAGAGACTTAACGAGCGGAGCCATACACTTACCAGGGTACCTGCTTTGCTCTTCTGATTCTTGCACTGTGCAGGTCTAAATAAACGGGTCTAAATAAACGGGAAAGCTTGAATATATTACTTCACTCTTAAAGTTTGTAGTACAAATAATACATTTTATTTTTATGTGAGGACAGACACTTTATGGCAAAAAATAGCCACTAAAATTGAGGTTGTGTTTGTGAAGACTTGTCGGAGATGCCGCACTGGAAATGTGATTTATCAGTGTGACGAAGGCATGATTTACACCCAGATTTACGCCTCAATCATCTATAATATAGTGACGGGAGCGGGAGGCGGGGCTGTATGTGTCTTCACAACCGTTTCATATGTGGAGTAATTATTTTCAATGTATGGACTTGCATAACCCCTAAGGAATGTCTTAAGTTGTAGTGGAGTTTTTTTTTGGCACATTTTCCAATTAAAACTCACTGACCCCCCCCCCCCCTCCAAATAAAAAAATAAATTCATAAATAACTGGAGTTGATTTATTAAAACACAATGTACAATTGCAGAAGGAGTGTAACTGATTCAATAAATCTAAATTCTCTCTCTTCCTTCTCTTTTTCGCTCTCTCATTTTTTGTTGAAAGTAATTTATGCTCACTTCTTATGTCACCTCATTTATGTGTGGGATGAAGCTGCCGGGATTCTCTTTAATACCATTTAATCCCTTTGCTGAAAGATCATGAATGCAAGTTTTACCATGCTTAAAGCATTCATCAGCTTACTGGCAGAGGTTAACGGCAGCCATTTTCACACCAATAACTGGAAAAAACGCTCACATTTTCTAACTGTTTGCCCTCAGAGCTGCCAGTGATTGGATCTTTTATTTGTTTACTCCACCCTCCCCTGTAAACTCTAGACATTGTACTCCGTGTAAATCCCAGGATAGTAACTTTTCCAGATGTTGGAACCATCATATCTGGTACCAACAGGCACACTATGTTCATAATCACATATATCAGACCAAGTATCCATTCTAAAGCTTTGTTTGACAGTAACTGAACCCCCAGACCATTATGCATTATGTTATAGTCACATGATTCTGCTAGTAGGGGTATAATGTTGGCGTTAAGGACCAGTTGTACATAATAAAGTGGCCATTGAGTTTATATAGCGATAAATATAATGACTATCTATTTATAAAAACATTTTTATGTCATTTCACTTTAGGGACACATATTTCAGTTTAGATAATTGAAGTGAGTGACATTTCTGAGGTAATGCTAGCTGACTTGTCTTTGGGCATGTTCTAATGTTTTTTTACAATATTTGGATGGTACAGAAAATTTCAATACTGAAATATTTCAACCAGACCTTTATAAAAGTTTTATCAAAGGCTTGGTCATGCTTTGCCTAGTTTTATCCCCATAACATGTCACAAAAAAGACATTATATAAAGCAGAACATCAACAGACCATACTGGACTTATGTATACAAGAACTGCATTTATTTTGCAGAAGCTTTTATGCAAAACAACATAGATATTTATTTACATAGTGAAGGCTTGGTTAGACAGTGCCTGGTGCAACTGGGGACTAATGAACTTGCTCATGGGCCCTAAGGTGAAATTACTTTACTGGGTCTGGGATTTGAACTAGCATCCTTCTGATTGCAGATACACAGGTGCTTGAAGCTTATTAAATCAGTACAGGGCACAAGTCTGGCGTACACCCTGGACAGTATGCCAGTCTGTCACATAATTTGGTTACTTATCTGTTCATTTAGTTGAATGACACAGTGGATTTCCCGCGTCCCAAACTTATTATTCTACGATGAGAAAATGCAAATGCAAGCCTCTTCAGTTCAACCGCTTCTGGTAGGAGCCCCCACCCTACTTATAAGGGACAGTACCAGTCAAAAGTCTGGGCACACCTGCTTTTAATGCATTTGTTCCATTTTACCTTTGTTACTCATCTTATAGTAAAAGGCCTCGAGGCAATCAAGTTTGAAATATTACAACAACCACGAGACGTGTTCAGCATCGCAACATTTTCTCAAGTTTGTGACTCTTCAAAATAGCCCCCTTTTGCTTGGAGGACATCATTGCAGATTGTTCCCATTCTTTCAACCAGCTTCCAGACGTAGCCACCTGGAACGCTTCTCCAACAGTCCTGAAGGAGTTTCCACAAGTTCTGGGCACAAGTTTGCTACCTTGCAATCACTCTTTCATTCAGCTCACCCCAAACCAGCTCTATAGGGTTTCGGCTGGCGGACTGTGGGGGCCGGGAAATCTGTCACAACACTCCATGCCCTTCTTTGTTCACAAGAGAATTGTTCTGTAACCTGGAGGTATCCTCAGGGTCGTTATCTTGCTAAATAACTAATGATATTCAGTAGATGTGTGCAGACATTTAACTGGTACTGTACACCCTGCAAACTATGCATTGGGTGAAACGACAAGGAGGACCGACACCAACCAGAATATGTGCGTGCTCTCCAAACGCCACCCCAAAAGCTTTTCTGAGAGCGATTATTAGGGAAATAGAAATCAAAAGTTTGCAACAAAAAATTGTCTAGTGAGAGGCTCAGGGAGGCTGGAGCGCCTCGCCTTTACATTCAACTCCGGTCAAACATTCACAGGTTTATTTGAATGATCCGTTACTAATTAGTCATGATGTAATGACTTAAGCAAAAATCAAGACAATGTGTTTACATGGCAGGACAGCAACCAAACAGGAAAACAATCGTTACCGAACTACGGGACTTGTCGTTCTTGTTGTTGCAGCTGTTGTCATAGCAACATGCTTTGCAGACCTGGTACACATTAACTTCAAGTAATTACTTTAGTCCTTCACCAAACATGGCTCCCAAATCTGAAGTTTTTTTTTTGCCTTAAATGACTAGAACAAAATATAGCAGAATACTCCTGATTGGCCCCGTTGATGTGTATGTGAATGCGGTTGGTAAGGTGTGGGGGTTAAAGTGACACTGCATTTGAAAATACGCTGGGTCCCCTTCCACCCAAAATTAGACAGATGTCTCTCCCATTGCTGCCTTGACTTGCTTCACCACTGCATGCAATAAACAAGCAAATAAATAATACATGACGTCTCTATATATGCTTTCCTTTATCGGGCATGTCAGCAGATCTTAATGATCTAATGAAATCAAAATCGCGGTCTCCAATTTCGTATGACAGACGGCTTTAGATGATCTGTCGAGTGCTGACAGACGTGACCATGGAGGACATTTTAGCGTGCACGGTGGTTAAGGAAAGATTTGAAAGGATTTTTGCTTAACACAAGCTGATACGTGCACCAATGTATAGATCGCCGCACGGATCATTGAAAACGGATTTTCAGCATTGCAGCAAGTTTGAGTTTATTTAGATTGTTTGCAGAGTGCTGCTCTTATTCATTACAGCGATGAAGTGAGATCATGTTGAAGTCGAGTCACCCATGTCCCTTCAGAAAGTCAACGGCATTACAGAACAACATCATCAGAACCACAAAGGTATGACGGAATTACCCATAGTGCTCTGTGGTCACATGACAGTCTAGGACAAATCAGTGAAAGATCATTATTACATCAATTTGGCAGAGCAATCTTATCAGTGCCCTGATTACCAGTTCCTAGAAGTAGATCATACTATTGAGATGTTAAAAGACATTTCAAATTTTAATTTTATTTCAAATAATATTTTGCAGTTGTACCATCAGAAGCAATGATACAGCATAAGGGAGATGCAGAAACGTCCTGACAAAACCAAGTTACTGTACTAACCACATAACAGTTATTTATTATGAAATGTATCGGTGAAACACAGACAAAAAAAATATTAAATGTCAATTCAAGTCACAATGTATTTGTGAAGCACATTTAAAAACAAGAGTTGGCCAAAGTGCTGCACAACCAAAATAGCAAAAAGGATCAAACAACACAATATAAACACAAAGGCCATTTTAATAGATAGAAAAGACAACAAAATGAAAAGAACAATAAGACCGTATCAATAAAGCAATACATGGAAAACAATGAGTTAAAAGCCCGGGAATACAATTGTGTCTTACATGGTATTTAAAAACAGGCAGTGAGTGGGTAAGCCTAACATGCAAATGCGGGTCATTGTACAATTTGGGGGCTTCTAGTGCAACGGTGTGACCTCGCCTGTGCTCAGCTTTGATTTGGGGGCAAGCAGCAGCAACTGCTCAGCGCACCAAAGTGACCAAGATGGGAAGCATGATTGTAGAAGGTCAGAGAGATAGACTGGACTGGCCCTTTTAATGCTTTGTGGGTAAACAATAAAATCTTGACAGGGGAAATGTGCTCTCGCTTGTGTGTGTGTGTGTGTGTGTGTGTGTGTGTGTGTGTTCCCGCTAAAATATGAGCTTCAGCATTCTGGGCCAACTGTAAGAGTAAGAGGGAGACCTGGCTGACATCACCAGTCAAGTCAGGGTGAGATGAAAGCACGCATAACCCTTTCAAAATCATTATACGAAAATAGGGCTTGACCACACATAGATAAGAGCCTCAGGTGAAAAAGCCAGCTTTGATTACTGAGTCTATCTCTTTGTCCAGTTTAAAATCACTGTCCATTACGACACCCAGGTTTTTTACACTGGATTTTACGCATGGATCCAGGGAACACAGGTCCGTACCAGGGGCATACCAGACACCACTGGGTCCAAATACCAGAACTTACATTTTATTCTCATTTAAGCTTTGACATACTTAAGACAGTCCAACAGTGGTTTTAACGAGTTTGTGTCTCTCTATTTCAAATGCAGGTGAATCTGAGTGTCATCTGCATAAGATTAGAAGGAGATGCCATAGTTGATTTAATCATTAATCTGACACATGTTCACTACTGAGTCTGTATCATAATGAAACATTATATATATGACTAAACATTTTGTAAACAAGGCAGACAATTAAAATAGTTTCAGGCAGAATAGGTGTCTCATCTGATATGCCTTTGTGGGCAACATCTATGCAATTAATCCGCAAAAATCATTTTGGTAATACTTTCCTTAAAGCAGTCATAATGCATTATAGATACTTTCCATAATGCATTCATAAAGTACTATAAACACGGCTATAACTATTTTGAAAAGGACGTAACACAGTATAACCATGTTTATTGTGCATTGTAAATAATCTTTGAAGCTCTCATGTATATAGCACACATATATACCTTCATAATGCATTATAATGGTCAATATAAGCCTTTGTAATACATATATAAGCCGTTGTAATATAGATACATGAAGGTATCTATAACTACACGAGTGTCTTAAGTAAAATGGTACTATAATAATTTCCCTCTTGCTCCTTGATCCGAGACAGCAACGTTTACAATGTGACAACAAGAGTCCAACAAAACAGAATTTAAACATAATTTTCCTCCAAGAAATGGAATTGATACATTAATTAGTAAAGTAATTGATAAAGCAAATTGCCATGTTTTCATTGAATTTTCTTATTTGCTCAGTCAACCTTTAACTCAGACCCGTCTTTTTGCTGCTAGCAAAGTAGTAAGGTGTACTACTACTACGTAAATATTGACGAGACAGGAATTTTTTTAAGAATATAATTACCTGTGCTCGTTTGATCAAAGAAATTGTAACCATGTTAATTCACGAATTAAAGTGTTGTAATTTGCCAGCGGGCTCCCGGGACCTTAACCTAATGGATTTCATTTATACGATACAGGGAGTCAAATTAAACGTGCATTATTCTTTCCAGCGGTACACCTGGCCATCTGCTGCCTTTTCTTGTTTTAACCCGGGCTGTGTGTCCCGCCACCGGGCGTCTCTCGGGAGCGGCCCCCCGCGGTCGTTTGAGCCGCTCCTAAATGCAGCGACACCGGGCCATTAGCTGACGTCGTGGCCGCGGGGTGCGGATTGACATCGCCAGCAGCTGGGCTTCTGACTGTCAGCCGGGGGTGGCTGGGGAACTGGAGGGGGTGTCTCTCCACTGGCAGAAAACTTTTATCCCATCGCGTTTACAATACAATGCAACAGTATAAATGGGTTTTCGGTTTCCTATTATTACTAGTATTAATATAATTATTTTCCTCAACATAAATTAATGTTTTTTTGTGAAAAAATTACTTACTTTCTTCCACATTTTTTTCGCTAAGTCCAAAGACCCCACCTTTATTGTTCATGCGCAAATAGCCGCAGTAACTTTAGCTTTCCCTGCAGCGCCCCGATCAGCAGCGCACGCACTCGTCGGTCCGCGGCGCGGATGACCGGTCCGCTGAAAAGTGCCCAAGGCTGCGGAATGCAGTCAGTGATGCTTATCTGCTCATTCAAACGTCCAGATGATGACTGCGGGGATCGCGATCGTGCAAAGTAATAATGTATTTCCCACTCAATCTCCGAGATTGCATACTTAAACAACCTGCCTTCCACCACTGGGTGACAGTCCAGCCATATAGCATTAGGATTAGGAGGTTAAAATATGAGAAGCGAAGAGGGACAAATCCTGGAAATGTGCGATGGTATCTTAGTGTGGATGCCAGAAATACACGCAGACACACCACTGAAGAGCGACTGTGATTCGGTCACGTTTCTAAGATATAACTTGTCACCAGCACAGTTGTCCATGCTCGTGCGATGGGCGGACGTGCGTCTGCGTGTGTGCACTCTTTTGTGCATTCGCGTGTGTGTGTGCACATGTGCTAGCTCTGCTGTCCAATGCATCCCAGGAATGCCCACGGTCCACTTAGTTCAGAGAAACTGCAGCGGTATCGCTTTCGGAAGAAAAAAAGTATTACAGCACAGTCCGTAAATGGTGCTTCCCGGCAAGTCTGCAAACCGTTTCACCCTTTAGCCCTCAATGAGTCACAGGAGGTAAACAATAAGTAGGCGTGCAATTAATATTCTCTACAACCAGGACTCAAAGCATAATACCACCTTAATTTTTCGTGGAATTCTAAAGAAAAGGCTTGCTCTTCAGTAAGTTAAATGGGGCAGTTAACCTTTCAGAAGGATACGCCAAAATTACCAGTCTTACACAAGACCGGGGCAAGTTGTTACACGAGTCATGTCCTAATTGCTTTTCAGCAATAAAAATTGTCAGTGTAATTTGCAGACATCCCCTAGAATGGCACTTTACGTCCGCGGCGGATTCGTCTCTTGACAAGACACTTGCATGCATGTGCAGGGTTGGGTGTAACGCCTCGTTTCCCGAGGTTCAAAGGCCGTGCCACGTTATTTATGATTTCCTTTCTCATCTCGGCAATCAGGTGAAATTGTGCTTTTGTGGCTAGCAGCAAATCATCGGCGGTTTAACGGTTCTCTGCCAATAAAACGGATGCACCATGTTTAATGAATATGCCATTTACAACGTCTACTTGATAGACATCTGCTAAACGATTATTGTGAAATTAAGCAAAGGGAAGCGTTCTCAATGGAAATGCCTGGTCACAAGTGTGTGTGTATCGTATCGCTGTTTATTTGCACACACCTCCTTCTGCGAGCATTTATTTTCTGCCGGAGTTAGGCTACGTGTTACAGGATTTTGGAAACTGAAAAAAATTATGTATCTTCAAATCATAAATAAGAATGAAACAGTATTAGTTATGTGCAGATGCTTGATTGGAGCGTAAAACTGCATTGCAATATTTGGAACTATCTAGTAAAGGAAAAATATAAATCTGAAATATTCTGGACTGGACTTGGCTGTGCTTTGTAATCCAGACCCAATGTTTGGAAGTGGGTCTGACCATGTGACACAGCTCGGAACAGCCCAGCCTTAAAAGGAGGTTCCTAAATGATCAAATCCTATATCGTTTGCCCCAAAAACCTATACACCTTTGCCTCTATTGTAGTTCCTGACATGAGGGGGAAACAAGTGCAATTAAATGGTGTATGATACTCAGCAGAACCTTGTGAAACTGGTTCCTATGTTCCGGTGAGTTGGCGTGTCCCCGCTGGCTGATTTTAACCAACCAGTTTCTCTTTGTGTATTATTTGTTTGCTGGCTCCATAGCAACCACATGTTTTGCTGTTCTCTTGGCTAGATTTTGTTCTCCCTCTGGCGAAGATGGTACATCCCAGTGTTTTATTTATTGCCTTTTGTGTGTCATCTCAAGGACATGCAGACATTACATCTTTGTTTCCCTCTATCAAGTAATCTGAAATCTTCTCTCCATTTGGGCTTCTGGCAGCGACCCGGGTGCATCATGACACGCAGGCCAAAGGTGTCGTTATGGCGATGTATTCCGCGGAGGCTGAGAGCTTAAAGTCCCAGGAGGGTAACTGCTGTTGGATTAAGCATATTTATCCTAAACTGCATCTGGAAATGGTTGGTTGCATAAGTGCACAGTGATAAAAGTATAAGGAAATAAATTTGCACCACTATGTGATTCATATACACTGTCAGAAAAAAAGCACCAGTTTGTACCTTTGCTTGTCACTGGGGCTGTACCATCAAGGGTCTATGAATTATACCCTTAACTATAGGTAATTGCACATTTGAAGGTACAGAGATTGACTCATAACAATCTCCAAGGTACAAACAACATTAATGTACCTCCAAAGGAATGAAAATGTTCCTCATAGTCCATTTCTGTACCTTAAATAGTACATTCACCCTTGACAGCATAACCCCAGTGACAAGTAAAGGTAACCGTTTTCTGATGGTGTATCATCCTGAAACATTCTTGTTTACCTAGGCAAAACTTAATAGATTTGGAATTGTTTCTTAAAAAAATCAAATATTTCTGTATTTTTTCCAGACTATCAACGACCTGGGCAGGCCCTTATTTTGACATTTTTAAACGCAACTGGAAATCCTAGATATTGTCCCCATCTTGCATGTATTCACAGAACCAAATGTATAACAGCTATCAGGCATGTAAGCACATATTTTGAGTGACAGGCTTTCTGAGTGCTAGGTGCGGTCATTGAAAGCTTGGCTAATTTGTAATCGGTCTGCTTAAGAGCCAGAGGGGTGTGTTCATTAATCCTGCTTTGTTTCCAGACTTTTGGGGATTTTCAGATCTGTGCAGCAGAAAGCTTTGAAAAATAATTCTGTTGCATTATAATACATTTATGTGCTGAGTGGCTATAATTTTTTTATTGATTGCAGAAGTTTGAAAACACCTCAGGTCACCCCGCTTTAGCTATACGTAAAACGACGACTTCGGCTCAAACCAAATTTAGCCTTTTCTATTTTGTGTAAAGAAAACGCATGAAACTTTTGATTACAGATACTCCTCTTCATTTTTCATTTATTTTTATTGTTGTTTTCCCTGCTTTCTCTTTGACTGAGATGAGGGAAGATGCGTTGAAAAGATCCAGATAGGAAACACCTGATTGGCTGGTCATGGCAGTCAGGTGCATAGATCCCACAAAAAAGGAAAGGTAACCAGCCAAACTTGGGTGAGAGCGGTGGAACAACTACGGACAGTGTATGTGTGTGTGTTTGGGGGGGGGGGGGGGTCAAGGTGGTCCCTCAGGTTTGGTTATTAGTGCCAAAAGTACAAACCAGTTCATGTACATTACAGGGAAAGAGGGACACAGGGAACTCAGCAACTAGCAAAACCCACTTACCCCCCCAGGAAAGAAAGTTGGTGCAGACCACAGCAAAACGGCTGTAACGGCAGACATCACGTTGTCATCCGATTGTTGGCGTTACTTCATATAAAGGTATTTGGATGAAATTCATTGCATGTTCTTCAGACCTCATGATAACTTTCATAACTGCTGTGGATTTAAGGTACAATGCAGAGTGAAAAGGCATTTTCATTTGAGCCTTCTTCTTATCTGCTTTGGGTTTGAATTAAATGTTCTCATGACACCCCCTCTTACTTAACTGGCTTTAGCTTTCAGGTTCAGGACGTACTGAACTTTGTTTCAGACCTGTCTTGTGTTCTTTCATAAGGTCCCCAATGTTCTCTCTTCTGTTGTCAATAGTTCACAGACTGAAAACCCAATCAAGGACTCCAGAAAATCCTGATTTGCAGGCCTATACGGGCTGATTAATTTGTCCCTGTGCTTCAGTTTTTGCTTCTGTTCGCTTGGCACGACGAGCACAGTAACAGGGAACTTCAGTAAAGGCTATTTTAAGTTGCTTCTGTGGCCAAAGGTTTATGAAGTTCCTTCAGTCTACCTGATATATGACCTGTCTCAATCTATCAAAATATCAGTCAGGAATCTGACTCAGGAGAAATGAGGGAAAAGCACTGCTGCAAAAATCCGGCCCATTGTTAGTCATTACTTCCAGTGTCCTTTTGCAAGCTTTTCCCTTCCTCGTGTCCAGCCAATGGGTTATGAAATGTGTAATTACATACCAGCAATTGTTTGGTTTCTTCACCTGCAATTGTGTCTTGAGTCACACAATACAATCTTCAATTGCATCATTCTTTAATGTCTTGTCAGGGACAATAGTTTTGTCATATGGGTTTATTTTTTTTTCTTTATTGTTAATGCTATTGCTGTGTGGTACAGCAAAACAGAAGGATTATCTGACAGGCAAGCGGCGTTTTAACCTCTCCCCAAGGACACCAGACCCTTCCAGAAAATTGTTCCAATGCTAGACAATCCGATTCTGCTAATCAGAGGGCTTGATCAACAGATAATTAGATGAATGAGATGTTTTCAGGGAAGGAATAGAGAGAGTACATAAAATGGTCCCTAAGGAGAGGTATAGGAGCTGCTGCGACGGGCCTTCTGAGATGGCTAACTGGCCATGTTAATGCAAGCGAAACCCACAACAACAAAAAAAGACAAATAAAGAATGCAGATACTTTGTTTGTTGTTGGAAATGTTTTGGCATTAAAGAAGCACAACATGATTTGTACCGCACAATAAAACTGACGGTTTTAATTTAAGACTGGGAGGTTTCCTGTGACCAAATACAAACATTTGTGGTTGCGATGCCTCATTTCGTAACAATCCAGAGACAAAGATTATTGTTCTGAACGAGGCCCAGAGAGCCTCAGTTTGAAACTGCCCGGTGGCCACACCCCCGAGCCGGAACAGGTGCTCCAAGGACTCTCCTCCGATTGGTCGTAACCCCGTTTCAGGCTTCCCTTCTCCGATTCCCATGCAATCCTATTAAATCTCCCCGTAATTTGAAGAGGATCCGATTCTTCAGATGAGAGTTCGGGAATCTCCTTGTGTGTGTGTGAACGTCGTATGTCGGTGGTTCTGATCACACTGTGATCAGCGGGGCGTAGCGGACCCAGCCTGTAGAAGCACAGCAGAATCCCAGCATGACTGTTTGTCAGGTTTCTGAAGCATGTCCTCCACTCGCAAAATGCTGCGCTGAGGTCCACGCAGAACATGACCTATCTTCCATCCCGTACTTGACTTTCAGCGATAGCTAATAGCAGCAGAACAAATAAAGAAATGAAGTGAACACATATGTTACGGTTGTGAAGTATGCTTCGAAATTACAAGCCCGTATGGTTTTCAAAACATTATTAATGGCCGTAAAGTTTTTTTTTCTTTTGGCATTGTGAACAGGCACATTTTTAAGATGCCCATACCGCCTTGCTAAGTTCTTGCAGCATAACAGAAGAGGTACACTAATGCACTACTTTCGGCCGGCGCGTGCATGCTCGAGATGTTCTCGCTACGTAGGTCTCCGAAGGGAATTTGTCAGCATCAGTCATTATGGTAATTATGGCAGTAATAACAGCATGCATTAAGCCCAATGTTGTTTATGCAAGTCTCTCCAAATACCCTTAAAACACTCAACAGATGCCTCGAACGAGACAAGCTGTATCATTTACGACCCGGTCATAATTTCCGACCTGAAGTCCTTCGGAATTTGGAGTGAAACAATTATCATCCTGCCGGTTGTTTTTCATTCTTCCTGACCATATGTAACTAAAAAAAATAAATAAAAAAGGCTTATACACTTATCAACCAATATGACAAATTACTGGTTTTACTGGTTGCCACTATTACTGCAATTTACTGGCAGTGCACAGTTTTTAAAGATTAAGATAAATAAACAATGGATGTTTCCAGTATTTATCAAAGACTAATGCGTAAGGCCTAATAGAATTTTGATGATCTCTTTTGATTTGAATCATATTTGACAAGAGATGAGAAATGATTTCGAGCATCCAGCAACTACATCTGACGGAATAATTACAATTAACAGCAAATTAACATTTTTGAGTAAATTTCACATTTGATGTATAGTATGAATCCAATTTCACAACCTAATATTTGAATGGTTTCCTGAAACAAACTTATTGTAAAACTGTTTATTTAGCCATCATTACACTACGTAAGAACTCAGATTGTTAGCATTTTATATTTAAGAATTTTCACTGTTTTATAGTTACCCTTGGTCAGTTGTTTGTGGAATCAGGTTTGTAGTCGGAACTAGAAGTATGGGGTTCAAGTTTCCCCTGGGACCCCAAGTAGGGCGACGCATGGTGACAGAGTGGCCACGCCATGAGCAGGTTTCTGTTGGTGTACATGGGTTCACTAGAGAGTACCAGTAATTTCCATTCATCACTAAGGGAGAAGTCTCAGAAAAAAACTACGTTTATTCATCTCTGCCAAGAAAAACCTATTTTGTCTCCTTTTCCCTTGCGGTGGAGATTAAAGATTTATGGCCGCAATAAAATGGAAGAATTTCAGCACACATTATAGTGTCTTGTAGGGTGAAGACTGATCTGCTCATCCATAGATTTTTTTACATCTGGGAAATTTTTTATTTAAAGGCAAAATATGTCAAATTTTTTGAGTGATCGGTGATCTGTTTGGGATTGTTATGACCTGTTATTGTTGCTGTCGTTGCTGTTTTTTGCTTACTTGGTATCGGATTAGATCGATGTTCGTATGAAGTTCATTGCTTAAGTAGATTATTTCATTTGTCTTTTGTGTATCTGTGTGCTATGCAGTCTGTAACTACAAACGTTGTCCTCCAGGGTAATGAAGTTTCAAGGTCAGGGAAACATTTTACCTGGCATCAGAGATCGTTTTCGCCGTATTTCAATTTTCGTCTGGTCCGAGTTTCAGGTTTACTGACAGGACAGAGTGTTTGTTCCTGGTAACGGCGGTGACAGGGGGGTTTTAATCGCTCAGCAGACAGTGTCAGGGGGGGATCAGGAATGCCGCAATACACCAGCATTAGTTAAGGCTTTGAGTGGCAGCCCGTGTGTTTGTGTAACACAGGACGGATGATAATGTACACACCGCAGTACATGCAGCCCAGTTTCCAATTGCCTCTTGTTTGCTGGGTGAAATTCACATTCCTTACCAGATTCCCTCTCAATTACAGGTTCCTAAGGCCTGCAAGGTATTCATGCTAAATAAATCTTTTTTTTTTCTTTAAGAAGAAGACAGATTTTGTCAGTCAGAGGTAACAGTGCCGGCTTTGTTAGAGTCCATATTGTTTTGACAGATATTGGCCATTGTCTCCAGTGAGCTATTTCTTTTTATTTTTCTTCGTAGACATGCACCCCAGATGCCTGAAGGGATGGCACTGAACAATTATGCTTTGTGTTCCCATTGAATCAACAACAGAACCATAGGTGGTTTAACCAAAAAATACTAAATCATTTAAATTCGTTTTCAGTTCCATTCATACTCTTACATGAATGTACCAAAAAATTATAAATACAATAAAAGGAAATTGACCTTAATTTAATCTGCAGCTGTTATTTAATCTGTAGTTGTATTTTAATGTTATTGATATTATTGGATTTCAATAAGGGGTTCAAACCCAGCCACAGTTGCCGTCAGTTAGCCTCATGTAGTGAAGGAGGAGCCCTGGGGGCAGGTTTCATGTCCAATCCAACTTTGGGATGGTATGTGCTACATAGTGGTAAAGTTTGATGTGGAGGGTGGTGTGTACCAGCAGTCAGCACACAGAAGATTGGCTATGCAGCGCTCTTACACAGTGAAGGGAAGTGAGAGGTGTGAGGAGGGAGCTGCATTGGCCCCCTGGGGAGGGCGACAGTCTCCACAGAGGCAGGAGGCGGCCAGAGACCATGAGAGGAGGCGTCCCCTCCGCCTGACCGCCACGCCGCATTCCCCGAACTAAACTCGACCCCCCACACGCCACTGTTCATCAGCAAGTTAAAGTGACGGCTGAAGCGATCAGTGTGGGGGGGGGGGGGGGGGG